>OZ024719.1:57546365-58098865 GCA_964016875.1 Fallopia convolvulus
ACGCACTGATGGCATGGTGGTTGGTAGGAGGGTTGAATTTTGGCGGTCCGACTGGTGGTTCCGGTCTCCCTGGTTGTTGCCTGGTGGTTGTAGGGCGGTTCAGTTCATTGCTTATTTTTGAATTTTGAATGTTCTTTGGAAACTCAAACGTTTTTTCTTTTATACGATGGGACATTTTGCCTTTTGATCTTCTGGGATGTAGATTGGTCATACCATTCTTATTTATTTGCTCTCGCTTTGCCCTATGTGACCTATCCTTTCGAACAGTCCTAAGGTCGCGCTCTTTTTCTTTCACTTTTGTTTGGAGATTGTTTTTCTTCCTAAAGCTTTCTTCTTTTCCAAGTATTCGCTATTCGTGCCTTGGATCCCTTTTTTTCATGCCTAGAGGTTCTTCTTCGAGCCCACCACCAAGCCTTGTGTTTAAATATTGGGAAAAGTACCACGAGGAGTCTTTCGAAATGGTAGTTGCTAGCGATACGAGCAATTCTCAAAATCCGCCCTCTCCTTCTCTCGTTTTTGGCGATCCCTCTTCCGGTTCTTCCGAAGCTTTTATTACCTCGTGAACAGTCCGAGTCTGCACATCCTTTGGGGTTGAAATGGCTTCCACTTCGATATCGAATGAGGAGATTACTGGGTGCGACACACGAGCGTCACATTCTAGTAACCAACCAAGTTTTTTTCACATGGCATATCGATAATTGTGTATCCAGCACCCCGCTGGTGATTGTGGAAAGGATTCTGATGATCTCGAATGAAACGCCTGGGCTATTTCTTCATGACGGGGTCGAAACATCTTTGGATTTTTCGAAGGTTGTGGACATTGCCTCGAATTTCCCATGGCTTGAGGGGATCGAACTAGCGCTCCTCGAAGAAGGTGGTAGCTCATTCGGAGCATATAAGGACTATGCGACGATGTACCAACAGAATCTTCAAGCTGGATTTCAACTTCCGCTCGCCGAGCACATAGCTGAATACTCGTGGACACTAAACGTGTGCCTCGCACAACTCTCCCCCACGCATGGAGATACTTGTATTGTGTACACCAATCGGCGTTACGAGATTGGCGAGGAACTTGAGAGTAGACCTGGGTCACGGTTTGGCCAAACGGCGAACCGCCGGTTACCAGAACCGGCGGTTCCGGTTTATGAACCGGCGGGTCTGGTTCCCCCCGGTTTTGGTTCCGGTTTGGCCCCCCAGAAACCGCAGAACCGGCGGTTCCAACACCGGGAACCGGCGATTCCGGTTCCCCCGGTTCGAACCGTCGGTTTTCGGGTGAACGACTTTTTTTGAACGAAAGCCGAAAACGCGATCGCGGCTTGAGACCCGCGGTCGCGGATTTTTTAACAAAAATCTCGGTTTTGAGCCAAACTCAAAACCGCGACCGTGGGTCTCAGGCCGCGGTCGTGGTTTGGGAAACCATGATCGCAGCCCTTAAGGTCGCGGTTGCGGTTTTTGTTAAAATGCCAACGGCTAGTTTTTAACGGCTAGTTCACAATTCCAACGGCTATTTGATAAATTTACCTATAAATATCTACTAAATGATCTCATTCCCACCCACACTACCAATCTCTCTCAATCTCTCAATCTCTCAAGTTTACAAAGCTCTCTCAATTATCAATCTTTACTAGTTTTTACAATTGTTTTTCTAATTGTTCTTTTCAAAAATTAGCACAATTGTCTCTTACATCTTATTGTTTTGTAATTTAAAGGTTCAATATCTTCTTAATTACATATTTCTTTACCATACTTTACTCTTTTTGCTTACTTGTTTAGTTACATTTTAAGAAAATGGAAGGATTTCTTAACATTGATCACATTTTTGGCTAACAAGAGAGTGGTGCAAATGTAGAATTTGCACCCCCTATATAACTTGTCGGAATTTACGAATCCCAATCCCAATGTGGTACAACCGGGATCGTCCACTCCCGATGAAAATGAGGGAGTGGGTGTGGATCATGGATTCGAGCCTTTCGAGACGTCGGAGGCGAGCGAGGTTCCATCCCTTAAATCCGAAATTTTTACAAAACATTTTTGGAAGGGAGTTTATAATGCATCTACCAAGAAATTTAAAATTCATTGTAACTATTATGCTAATGTTTACACATGGTTGTCGAGATCGGGCTATGGAACATTATCCAATCACGTGAAGAACAAACACCCCGATAAGCTAGGCATGATGCAATGACAATCCCAACTATCCGGGTTTGCAACTTCTTCTTCCCTTAATCCTCATCATAACCCTCATTTATTTACTTATAACCATAATGATAGCATGTATGCCTTATCCGAGTCTATTTGTGTTGATCACTTATCATTTAGTTTTGCCGAAAAGTTAGGATTTAACAATTGGATGACTAATCATGTACAACCCGCTTATAAACCGACTACTAGGAAGTCGGTCAAAAAAAATGATGAAAGCATATAAAACCCGTAAGATGGCATTGGTGAAGTTTTTTGCTCAAAATGATATTAAAGTTTCAATTTGTAGTGATATTTGGAGTGATCATTGGCAAAATCATTCATACATGGGCTTAACATGTCATTTTCTTGATGATCATTTTAATGTGCAAAAACGTGTTTTGGCTTATAGAGTATTTGATTTTTCTCATACCGCTTTAATGATTAGTAACATTATTCGTACTATTTTAGAAGAGTATAGACTACTTCATCGAGTTTTTTCTATCTCGTTTGACAATGCATCTAACAACACCGCTTCAATCCGAGAATTGGTTCCGCATTGTCAACCAATTCTTGGAGCGAAGTATTTTCATGTAAGATGTGTTTGCCATATTAACCTTTGTGTCAAAGATGGTTTAAATATTATGTCGGGTTTAATTGCTCCTATTAGATATATTGTTAGTCGTATGTGGGCTATCCCCCGAACCGCCCAAGATTGGACGGCGTTTTGTACTCAAAAAGGTGTTCCACCCCGAACATTTCCAAAAGATGTTTGCCACCGTTGGTACTCCACTTTTAAACTACTTCATGCATGCATGCCTTACAAAGATCTTTTGACTTCTTTTGCGTCCATATATTTTCCCGACAATTCCATTATTTCTCAATGTTGGGATTATTGTTATAAAATCTTAGAAGTTTTGAAAATATTTCATGATGCAACATTAACTTTTAGTCATGTTTATAAACCTTGTGCTCATTTGTTTTGTTTTGAAGCATTGAATGTGGCGGACGGTTTTTGTGACGGGTGTAAATTCCCCGAACTTTATGGTGTTGTTGATGCTATGAAAGTGAAATGGTTGAACTATTATAAAGTTATCCCCGATATCTATCTTGTTGCTTGTGTGTTTGATCCTAGGTTTAAGATAAGTGGTTTAGAAATGTTTTTGACCAATTATTATGATGCATTAGAGTTGGATGTTAATGATGATGTTGCTAGTGTTGGGGATATACTTAGTAAAATTAGAAGATCAATTGAGGAATTGATTACCGAATATTCATCTAGTGTTAGTTCTTCTCCATTACCTCCACATTCATCCTCCTCTTCGAACTTTAGTGCCCTCGGTGCTACTAAAAGGCGGGGGCTAATCTTTTGCATACTCTTACCAAGAAACCGAGACATTTGAGCTCGAATGCGGAGTTTGAAACATATCTAACAACCCACTTTGAGTTTGGTGAAGGAGAATTTGATATTTTAGCTTGGTGGAAGACCCACAAGAAGACTTTCCCAACCTTGGTCAAGATCGCGGCTCAAGTGCTTGTTGTTCCCGCCTCGACCGTATCGATAGAGCAAATATTTAACGAAGGAGGACACGTCCTTGACGCAAAACGATCTAGTTTAAACCGATGTTTTGGAAGCCCAAGTGTGCATATGTGATTGGAAGAGGGCGGAAATTCCTCAACAAAAGGTGGAGGTATCCGAAACTTCCGATTCGTCGTAGCATACTAAACATGGAAAACATTATGAATCTGGGCCAAACATCTATGCGCCAGCCTCAATGTCAAATGACGTATCTTTTCCTTGTTCAACCTGTTTAATAATTTCTCTCAACTTCCCATCTCTTACATGTGCATCTTTAGTTTTTTTGTCTCAAAAGTAGTCGAATCTCAAAAGTAGCAATCAATACTCATCTGTGTCTAACTATAGTCTAGCATTTACACCTCACAAGGCAATCAAATATAATACTGAAGTCATGTGCATATTGGCCATCATACTATTGGACTTTCGACTCAAAGCATCTGCTACAACATTGGCTTTTCCCGGATGATACTCGATTGTTCAATCATAATCTTTCAGTAGTTCTATTTAGCACCTTTGTCTTTTGGCTCATCAAATACATCAAATTCTTATGATATGTAAATATTTGAAATGTTTCTCCATATAGATAATGTTGCTAAATCTTTAAGGCAAATACTACTGTTGTCAGCTCTAAATCATGTACAACATAAGAAACTTCATGTGATCGATACTGTCATGATGCATAGACAATTAGTTTTCCATCCATCATAAATATATAGCCATGACCCTGATATGAAACATCACTGTAAATACCAAATCCTCTTGTACCTGTAAGAATTCTCAATATTGTTGTTGTAGTCAGCCGATGCTTTAACATATCAATGCTCTGTTAGCACGTAGAATACCAAAAGAATGAAGCATTATTTCATAGCAATTTAGTAAGTGGTGCAACTATAATAGAGAATCCTTCCACTAATTGTCTGTAGTATCCAGCCATACTAAGAAAGATACGAACTTCTGTAACTATAGTTAGTGCTTTCCAGTTTACCACTGCTTCAAACTTTTTAGAATCAATCCTCTATACCTCTTCCAGATACTATATGTCCTAAAAATACCATATGATCGAATCGGAATTCACACTCTCTCAGTTTAGCAAACAATTGTTTTCCTCTCAAGACTTGTAGCACAATACGCAAATGATCAACATGCTCAGCTGTACTCCACGAATAAACCAATATATCATGAATAATGATGATCACAAATCTGTATAGAAAAGATTGAAATACCTTGTTCATCAAAGCCATAAATTCTGCTGGTGCATTAGTCAAACCAAATAGAATTACCAGAAACTCATAATGCCCATATTGAATTCTGAATGATGTCTTGATAATGTCATCTTTAGCTATCTTTAACTGATGATATCCTGATCGGATGTCTATCTTCGAAAATATCTTTGCACACTGAAGTTGATCAAATAAATCATCTATTCTTGGCAATAGATATTTGTTCTTCACTGTCACCTAATTCAACTTTCTGTAATCTATGCACAGTCATAAGATACACTAGCCCTAATGAATACTTTGTCCAACAAATCCTGTAACTGTTTCTTCACTTCTTGTAACTCTAGAAGAGCCATTCTATATGAAGGAATAGAAATCGATGTAGTATGTGACATTAACTTCATAGTAAACTTTATTTCTCCATCAGGTGGCAATCTTGGAAGATCCTTTGGAAACACATCAGGAAAATCTGTAACAACTGAATATCTTCAACCTCATCACATTCAACTGTATTGTCTATAACATGGGCCAAATATGCCTCACATACCTCTCTGATCATGCGAAAAGCCACTATTGCAGATATTAAGCAGGTGAGTACCTTTTGTCTATCATCGTAAAAAATCACTTTAGATTTCCCAAGCGAATCTATCACTACTTCTTTGGTATAACAATCTACTTTAGCATGATGTCTTGACAACCAGTCCATGCCCAAAATAACATCAAACTCATACAAGAATAGCAAGATCAGATCAGCTGATAACTCTACTGTATCCACTCGTATTAGACAATTCCGATATACTGTACATACCTTTACCATTTCCTCTGTATTTTCTCTTCAAATGGTTCATGTGTATGAAATGAATGATCATGTTGTTTTGTATGAAATGCTCTTATAGACTAATGTGGCACGGCCGAACCTTCTCTCCTTTATGCATCATGCTCATGAATGCAATTCTAATGTCAATAGCATATGCTTATGAATGAATGCCCTTAAAGAATCATATCCCTGCTCTGATACCAAAAACTAGTTGTGACACCCATATATCCTATGATGTATACTTAGTAAAACTTATCTCTCATATAAAGAGATAATTCACATATAAAAACTATCCATCTAAGCATATAGCAAACATTATCAACCATAAAAGGTTACACACACATCTATGTCGTTACTTTTCATACTAAAACATCTATTACTCTAACTTCTATTACCACCCATATGTCTAAGATGCAAAATGAAGAGGAGAAGGTTGCATTGAGCTTCAGCCGGTCAACCTGTATGAACGTGAACTCTAAAAGAGACACACGTCAAAAAGTTCTAGCTGAACCTGGAAAATTATTTTACGATTTACGTGAGTCGCATACGCAGTGAATATAAACCATCATCAATTATTTCACTCAAAACCAAGCAATTAGTCAATATATAGATATTCATACATATTATATATGTCATATATGAATTTACTATGCAAATGCAAGTGCGGATGTATCCGATTCATTATTCTATGAACTGTTCAAGCCTGAATCTGCCCCGGGTTTACTGTATATGGACTCTTATGGTCCCTGTAAGAATTATGACCCGTAGGTCTTGTATGATCCGTAGATCCTGTATGACCCGTAGGTCCTGTATGATCCGAAGATCTTGTATGACCCGTAGGTACTGTAATACAAATTAAGGACGAGACAGTCACATGTCCTTTTAATCTCATTGCAATATGCTATGCAATCAAATGCATCATGTATTCATATATCATATGCCATTTGTTAACAAACTTTCTGTGCAAACAACTCTGGAAATTCCAAAGCTATCATACATATCCATATAACTCGTATAGCACACATATCCATAAAGCACAAATATCCATATAGCTCATATAGAACATATATCAATATTGCACATATAGCACATAGGGTTGAATCTCCGATTTATACTCACATGTTCAAGACAAATACTATATCTCTTCCCTTGTCTTTGACCATGATCTATGACTTGTGCTCCTATACAACTCAATGCAAAAACAGCCTATTTACTCTTACAAACTTTAACCCCAAATGCAATGAAATGCCAGAATGCATTATAACTTCTTGTGCATAAATCCAAATCCTTTAAAACTTAACATCGATAAACTATATATATAGAAGAACATTTTTCTAGTTCAAACCTTTCTGAAAAACTTGATCAAAAGGCTCCCTAATATCATTACAAAGAGAAACCCTAAAAATACTCTGAAATCTTTTACCGAATATAAATCCGATATCGAAAACACCGTCTGAGAACTATAAATCGACTGATTTTCGAATCAAAAGCAACTGTAGATCTAGATCTGGAAAAATCAATAAAATCCAGATAAACCTTAACTAATTAAAAACTTACCAAATAAAGCTTGTACTTCGAGATTAAAACCCGATAGAAGAGATCTTGTACCAGAATTAAAATCAAACCACAAAACCATCAAATTCTTCTTCTTTCACCTCTCGTCTTCTCTCTCTCTCTCTCTTTTTTTGATTTTAATGCCTTAATGAGAAAGAGATCTCAATTCACAATTTATGTACATAGCCGAAGTCGGCATAAGTTTTGGCAAAAATTACACTTTTTACCCTGAAATCTCCTTTACTACAAACTTTATCCTGAAATAATTATTAATTAACTTTTAGTTAAAAACTTTTTAAAATATAATAAACTTAATTCGAAATAAATATTACTTTTAAAAACTCACTATATATCATGCAAATATGCTATGCATATGCTCTTAATCTTATATGAATGCCGAATGACGTATACATTTTGGTCGGGGATGTTACATCCAAACCTCGACCTTGTTACTACTCCCTTGAACGTGGGAGGACAAGTATTTTTTGATATGAGGCCGATATGGGCGAATTTTAACTTCCTCATTGCGTCGTGCACTAGGAGTGTCCATAAAAAACCGAAACCGAACCGAAAAGCCGGTTATTTTTTAGGTTAACCAAACCGACTTTTTTAAAATTTTGGTTTGGTTAACCGAACCGAAATTATTTTCGGTTTATCGTTTCGGTTTCGGTTTCGGTTCACGACTTTACATATAATGGTTAACCGAAAAACCGAAAATATATTAATATTTTTTTCCAATATTAGTTATCTTTGATTTATTTAGTGGTTAAACTCTATGATTTTCAAGGTGTTAATCTAGTTTGAGTCTTTCCTTCTCCAATTTCAACAATTTACACACTATTTTTTCTTTTCTCATTAATATAAGATTCTTTTATTAAATTTGATAGGATAAAAATTAATACAATGTTTGATTCCACACAATATAATATATACTCTCGATATTTGTTTACAACAACCAAAACAATATGATATAAGTACATATTTTAAATAAAAGTTTTACATGATCACATTTATTATTCAAATTTTATTATTTTAGTTTTAATTATTTAAGGTAAAATTACATAAATGGTTATTGTTTAACCGAGAAAAACGAACCGAAAAATTGGTTAACCGAACTACGATTAACCGGGATTCACGTTCGGTTTCAGTTTATGATTTTAACAAACCAAAATAATGATTAACCGAACCATGGTTAACCGAAATCTAGGTTAACCGGGTTTGCACATCCCTATCGCGCACATTTCGTCATCCTCCCAAAGCGTTGCCGAGGTTGGTTTCCAAAGACAAGAAGTGATTTGGGACAGACGCGGTGAAGATATTGGGTCCGCAATCTTCGACGACTCCCTCGAAGGGGCTTGAGGCACCTTCGAAGGGAGCCGTCGCCAATTCCAGGGCAGCGGCGGCACTCGGGGGCAAGGCCGGCACCAAATAGAAAGAGTCGAAGCCGTCCGCAAAAGGGGACAAGAAGAAAAACAGAAAGTGGGGGCCCACCTTGAAGCCTTGAGGAGGGACGTCGTGTTGACCCCGAGCGCCGAGGAGACCACGCCCCTTGAAGTGGGTGAGATATCGCCCTCGCGCTTCCGTTTTCTTGAGCTGTCTCGGGCTTTGCTGAAAGTGTGGCGAAAGGCCGAGTTTAACGAGGAGGTTAAGTGGGCAAATATTCTGCCCAACGACACTCTTGTCGATGAAACCTTGCTACTTGGCGATGGTGGATGTTTGTTTTATTGTGTATTACGTTGATTTTTTGTTTTTGCAATGGCTTACTCACGCCGCGATCTTTGCAGAACATGTTCATCGCCAACTACAATCTCCATTGCATCAATCTCCTCGAGATAGACAACAACAAGATCTAGGAGAAGCTTAATGCTAAGAGCAGGAGATTGCCAAGGAGATCAAGGCACGAGAGGACGTCGAGGGACGTTGTTCCGCGGTGGAGCAACATGCGAAGATAGAGAAGGAGGAGGTTGAGGGTGTGAAGGCGAGTTTAGCCAAGACCGAGGACAAACTCCTCGCGGAGCGTGCGTACTCCGAGTCCAAGGAGGCCAGCTTGAAGGAGGTGGAGAAGGATATCGCTCGCCTTGAACAACGTGTTAAAGAGCTTAACGAGGAGGTTATGAGGGCGCGTCCTGCTTATGCCAAGAGCGCGGAGTACATTGATGAGTTGCAAGGCATAAACTAGCAATTAAGCTAAAAAATTTAGCTCATCATTTTAAGTGGTTAATGAATCATTAACTACTTTATTTGTACAATACAAACATGGACTATGGATCTTGTTTAACTACTTAAGATTTATTGGCTAGTTTATTTACTTTGACAAACACAACCATATTCTACTAGAGTTCTCTTCATTTGATGGTGGTGCCTTAACGTTTCTTTCTACCCAATTATGCATAATGTTCCCATTTTATAAAACCCTGAAAAACTTTGGCCAAAATTTTGTTTCAAGTTGGACTTCTTGTACTTTTGTTGTTAAATTCCTTGTGCCCTTCTTGTCAACCTCGTTTCGATACAAATTTGTAACACCCCGCATTTAACCCACGTGAGATCTACTACCGAGTATTTGATAGCTTGCATTTAGGTATAGTTTAGATTCATGTTTATGTTTGTTTTGCATAGGTTTAGCTTAGTTTTAGCTTAGTTTCTAGGGTTTAGTGTTTTTGAGTAGTTGTGCTTGTTTTGCTCGGTTTTGCAGGTTATTAGGTGATGGAGCAAGATGGGACGTGAGTCAGTTGACTATGGTGGTGAATTAGAGGACATGAATGAAGATAAGAATTGGTTCAAGTGAAGATTGGAAGAACCAAGGCCCAAGAGGTTGTGGGAAAAGAACGCTTAAATCTGGGTCATGGATTGGAGTTGTTGTTTCGACACCTCTATCTTGCAATGCTTGGTTTGGGTGCTATAGTGGTCTGATGGAGCTGAATATATATAAAGTAAAATACCAACCGTCGTGTTTTTGGCAAAAATAAGCAAAAAAAAATAAAAAAATAAAATAAAAATTATTTTTTTAATTTTTTTGTCAAATTTTTTAAGCCGTTTAACGCATGTATTATAATTTAATCGAACATGAACATATGACCATAAAACATGAACAAACAGTATTAATATGTGAACACACTTGTAATATATGTGAACATATTATAAAATCTCTAAACTGAAAAATGTGATAATATGAACATGTCTTATAATAGTGTGAACATATGCAAAAAGTATGTGAACGTAACGTAAAAAAATCAAATTTCATGTTTTTGGCCAAAACAAGCGAAAATAAGAAAAAAAATTAAAAAAATTTATTTTTTTTTTTATATTTTTTTTGTCAAGATTATCATATTGCCCGTGTCTCTTCTAATCTTAGCCATCCATTTCCCAAATCAAAGGGTCCTTATTTGTTTTTAGTTTTCGTGATAAGCCCCATTTTCATGTGAATCAACCACATATTTTTAAAAAAAAATTGTGTTTGATACTCCCGAGTTTTTTACTTTTTCGGTTGGTGGCATGAATTTTTTTTATTCTAAATAGTATCCCCGAACACTTGAATTAGTTCGGTTCGTGCTCTAAATTATGATTTTTTGTTAAAATTATAAGAAAAGTTGTTTGTTTTATAATAAAAAATATTTAAAATTCTAAGTAGATAACACTTGATGATTTAAATAATATAACATAAAAGTCTATTTGAGGTATAAATTATATAATATATTTGTTCCAAATATTTTTCTTAATATTTTTATAGAGTAAATTTAGTTATTATTCAGGACGAAAGGGGTATGTAGCCCTTGCGGGCTACATTATGGGGCGGGAGGCCTCCCACAAAAATAAATGTGGTGTGGGGCCGTTTTTCCCGTTTTGCCCCCGTTCCATTAATTACTTTGAATTCCCATTAATTACAAAAATCCAAACGCGTCCCCCCGTGCCATTGAGCTTCTTCATCCCAAGAAAAAACGGCGCGTGGTGGGCGATTTTCGCTGCTCCCTCGCCATCGTTCGCTAGCAACGTCGGTGCGAAAAATGAAGTCGTCACACCACCGACAAGCATTAGCCGACGACGCCGATGGGACCTCGCTCGGCAAATCCAAGCATTTGCGACGGAGATAGAAGATTTCGAACGAGAAAGTACCACGACCTAGTTTGGAAGATTTCACAGCCGATTTCTGTGCAAAACAGGTATATGAACTCGAAAACATTAGACCATCGGTATGAGGACTGGTTGTGTTGTAATGGAAACACAAACGCAAATCCATGAGTTTGGATGTGTTGGAATGGAAACACGTATGACATGGTTTTTCTGGTGACATGTGGACGTTGATGAACACTGTGAATGTGTATGGAGTGCTGACAACTCTATGCTGAAAAATCCATACGTAAAAGTGTAACCGTATGACAGGGTTTGTGTGTGACAACAATTAACGAGAATAACGTAACGTATGACAGTTTGTTCTCTGTGTGACACGTTTGTTTACACTTAAAAGTGGATGAAATGAATGACACTTGCTTCAGTGTGTGACACCTTTGTTTTCACGCATATGGGTTTATGTGGTGACAAGATAAAAAAATTGAATGTGGTGACATGAATGACTGTTATTGTATGTGTGACAGGTTTGTTGTATTTTTTTGAAAAATGTGAGTTTGTTTACAGACCTGTCAACTTATGTTTCTGTGTGTTTTGTGAATTTTTGTATGACAATGTTCTACAATTTGTTAGATCACAGGCTTGTTGGTTTTTGTGTGACATGCTTGTTTACCATTATGTGTGACAGGCTTGTTTTCCAGTATTTGTTAGATGACATGCTTGTTCTTCACATGTTTTCTGTTTCTCTTAGATGACATGCATTGTTTTGAATGAGTGACAGCCTTGTTTGAGTTGATAGATGACAGGATTGATTTTCAATGAGTGACAGGGTTGTAGACATGAAGATCCTCACTGTTTCGTATGGTGGAATGTGGACCTCTGAATGTGAGTATGTAGGTGACATATCCTCCAAGGCCGTGTTACTAAAGGATGATATCAGCTTAGAGGAGTTGAAGAGCACAATCAACCAAAGGTGCAACATGCTGTCACCAGCCAAGAATATGATCTTGTCACACCTCCATCCATTTCAGAAATTGAAGAACCCTTACACAGTGGAGAACGATGAGGATTTGAGTTCATTCCTAGATATCAATGCAGCTCCAAGAGTTGATTGGAAAATGGCTCTGTATGTGAGTTTCAATGAGAACAAGGTAAGGACTGGTGACAACATTCAGGATGTAGCAGAACATGTGTGTGTGACAAGTCCATCTGCAGGGATACAGTGTGTGACAAGTCCAGTTGCAAATGTTGCACCTATTGAGCTTCCAGGTGAACCTATTCTGCCACCACTTCCACCTATTGAACATCCAATTGCAGCTATTGAGGATGAATACCAACCAATAGATGTTGATGTGGAGGTGACAAGAGCTGATGAAGATATGGATGACATTGCTGATGAAGATATGGATGACACGGATGAAGAGGGCTACTGTGGTGAAAGGCTTATTGCCAGTGCGGATTTCATACAGGTTGGGAAAGTGTACCAGTCCAAGAAACATTTGAAAGATGTTGTGGAGCACATTGCTGTTCATAGGAGGTTTGGGTATCGTGTAAGCAAATCAAACAAACAGATCTACAAAGTGAAGTGCGTGGATCCTGAATGTGCATGGCAAATGATGGATTCAAGAATTAAAGGAACAGACAACTTTGCGGTTAGAAAGCTCACATACAAGCATACTTGTTCATTTGACATCAGATTTAAAAAACAACATAAGTCGTCATACCTAAGTATTGCTGACCAGATTAGAACAAGGTGAGTAAAGTTTTGTACCATCCTGCAACTACATTTAAAGGAATTGTGAGATTGTGTATGTATGACAGGCTGGTGGTGTGCATATATGCAGGTATGAAGGTGTGAAAAATGGGCCAGATGCAACTCAAATACAGAATGATGTCCAGAAGGAGTGCCATGCATCAATCAGCATGTGGAAGGCTAGGAAAGCAAGAGAGCGAGCTCAGAATTTGATAAGGGGAACACCTGTTGAAAACTATGCTCTTCTCCTATCATATTGCCACATGCTCAAGCAAGTGAATGAGGGGACATATTACAAGCTTGTCATTGACAGTTCTAACAGATTCAAATATGTCTTCATCTCATTTGGAGTGTCCATTAGAGGTTTCCAACACCTAATAAAGGTACATCCCTGTCACCATTACTATATGGCCTTGGTATGACCTTGTCACACAATTATATTACAACCTGTCATACCCATTAGTTGAGTGTGTGACAGTAGTTTGTTGTATGACAGTAGTTCAATTGTATGACACATGTTTATTGTATGACAATAGTTCAATTGTATGACACATGTTTATTGTATGACAACAGTTTGGTGGTTGTATGACACATGTTTATTGTATGACAGCCATTGTTTATTGTATGGCACTATGTTTATTGTATGACACATGTTTATTGTATGACACATGTTTATTGTATGACACTATTTTAATTGTATGACAATAGTTTGATGGTTGTATGACACTATTTTAATTATATGACAACCACTATTTATGCCCTTATTGTACATTAGTTGTAGGCCACTAGTTTGTTGTGTGACAGTAGTTTGAGTAATGACAGTAGTTTAATTGTATGACACTATTTTGTTGTATGACAGTACAAGGTTGTATGACAGTAGTTTAATTGTATGAAACTATTTTGTTGTAGGTTATATCAGTTGATTCTACATTCCTCCATGGCAAATATTTTGGGCAATTGATGAGCGTTGTAGGTCAAGATGCAAACCAACAAGTATATCCTCTTGCCTTTGCTATAGTGGATTCTGAAAATGATAAAGCATGGCACTGGTTTTTTGAGCAACTTCTTAATGTGGTACCACGTTCAGAAGACCTGGTTGTTGTGTCAGATAGACATGTCAGCATTAAAAATGCAGTAGGAAATGTGTACCCATTAGCTAAGCATGTTTGTTGCAAAAGACATTTGCAACAGAACCTGAGGACAAAATTCCATGATGTTGGTGTTCTAAGCTTGTATGAAAAGGCTGCAGAGGCATACACTAAGGCAGAATTTGAGGTCCACTTTCTGGACATATGCAAAGCAAATCCAGAAATGGGGAAATACCTACAAGAAGCTGGTTTTTCCAAATGGAGCAGGGCTTATTGTCTTGGTGAAAGGTAATTAATTGTATGACAGCACTTAATTGTATGTGAGTAGCTATTTGTATGACAGTAGCTCATTGTCTTGTATGACAGGTACAACATGATGACATCAAACAACTCTGAGTGTGTCAATGGAGCCTTGAAGATTGCTAGGTCATACCAGTTGGTATCACTGTTTGAGTTCATCAGGGACATGGTCACACGATGGTTTCAGATACGCAGAAAGAATGCTGCAAAATAACAGAACCAACCCCCTCTAAATGTGAGGGCAATCTTGTTGGAAAGGATGAGGCTTTCAAAAAGGTATGACATCAAGCCTTTGAATGATGCACAATTCGAGATTTGTGGTGGAGATTTTTCTGGCATTGTTGATCTAGCAAGAAAGACATGCAGCTGTAGGGTATTTGATCTGGATCACATGCCTTGTGTGCATGCAATCTGTGCAATAGAATACATGGAATACAATTGCTCAGATTTCTTAGGTGAGTACTACACAGCTGCAGCTTGGTTGAAGTCATACCAGGAGACTATATACCCTACACCATCTAGATCTGAATGGGATGTACCAGAGGAAATTAGCAAGCTGGTATGCAAACCACCATTTGTACGCAGGCTAGTTGGAAGACCAAGGGTGAATAGGCTGCCATCAGTTGGAGAATTTAAAGGCATTGTGAAGAAGAAAAGGAAGGTGACCACATACAAGTGCAACTTGTGTGGGAAATCTGGCCACAACAAGAAGACTTGCCCAAGTAGAGACCAATCAATCACTTTCAAGCTACCATTCTGAAGTTGTCACCACTACCACTTTCATGCTTCCTTTTGATATTAGGCATATTACTGATTTTTGCACAGTTATCATTTCATTCAGCATGAATAGAACATTGTTGGTGTAAAGAAGTATTTTAGGTAAATGACATTGGGTGACAGGTCCTACTTTTGTAACTACATAGAAAAACTTGGTGTTGGCCTGGTGGTGACAGGTTGTAATTTTGTATGACAACCTTTAAATGTTGAAACTGTTATTGTTAAATTCAGCCTTTTATGTTGTTTTTAGATCTGAATGCAAGGTATACATACAACACACATTCAACAACACAATGCTGTCATTAGATAGACTTGTCACCAACAAGTGACAAGTATGATATTCATACAACAAGACAACATTAGATAGAGTTCCTTCACACATCACAACCCAAACATTACAACACATTACAACCCCTAAAAAACATAAAAGATGAATATGAAGAAAGGAAGAAAGGAACATAAGTAGAACATGATGAAAGGCTGTCACACATTCAAACATCCTGTTGCTCTGGTGTTGATGGTGCTGGCTGCAGAGGTGGAAACCTGTGGCCTGGTGGGAGGTGTTGTGCCCTGAACTCGCTCCCATCTTCAAGGCCAAACTGGTAGGAAATAAACCAAGGGTCAAGAGAGTACTTGGAAACATGACATTTGAAATTCACACATGAGTGACAGGGTACCTGAATGCATGTCTGCTGCATTTGCTCGTGTGTCACACATTCTTCATTATCATTATAGAAAAAATTGACCCAGCCAGGAGGGACATTAACCTGCAGGCAATAAGAACTATAGATCTTGTCCACCTTGTGTGTGGGATTGAGAAGAAAACCTATCCTATTATTCTGTTACATATGAACAAAAGAAAACAAATGTTATCCTTGAAATGACAGAGATAGGGAAGATGGAGAAAACACAATTTGAAGCTGTCACCACCCCATGTTTGACATAGACCCGAATCTTCAAGGGTCGAGCCTGAACCCTCCTCGTGGTGGTGACAGGTCTGAGGCCTTGGGAGCTCATGGCTGAAGGTTTGAGGAAGAGGTGGATGGTATGAAAATGGTGCAAACTCATATTTGTGGCTGTATGTATTTATAGGCAAACACTAAACCTGTCATACATTTTTTAACATGTATGGCCAAAACTGTGTATGACAATTGATGGTGTCATCCAAACGAGACAAAAATAGGCATTGAGTTTGGTGGTCAATAGGAGGTATTAAAGAATAGGCATACTAATGTGGTCAAAGCAAAAAAGAATCTCAAAGATTGACAAGATTAGGCATGAGGGTTAGAAAAGACAAGTTGGTCAAAGCAATAAATTATGACATAGCTGCCACCAAATTTACAGCTGAGCTGAATTTATACCCTATGACATCAGTGACACAACCCTAATACCCTAACTCAAGCCTTTTGCTCACTTGTCACACAAGTTGTAAAAAATATAAGCTGTCACCGACACTATATAATGTGAACTATTGATCCCTTACAGCCACACATGTCATTCCTAGTGAAAATACTAACCTGTGATGCACTATAAACACTCACACATGCATTCACCCAAGTAACACAAGCCATTCAGACTTGTCACACACAGATCTTAGAACCTGTCACCCACACCCTAAACTGGAATGAAAAAAGACATGTCATTCAGCCATGCCATACTACATGCCTAATCTTTGTTCAATTGTATATGTTTCAACATAAGATAGACCTGTCATTCACAAACACATGCATTGCTTAAAGAGCCTGTCATTCATAACTAAACCTTGTCATACAACTATTCAGAACCTTGTCATACATACATTCACAGCATTGTCATTCTAACTAATGCTAAACAAATTACAGCAACCTTTGTCATACACAATGTTCATGCTTACTAATGCTAAGAAATGTTACATTCACAGGTTTTTACTCATCACTCTCATCACTCTCATCACTCTCATTAAAGATCCATTTGCCCCTCTGCAACTCTATTGCCATCTTCTCCCTGCGGGCATCAATGTTGTTCTCATCAACATTGAATTCACTTTTAAAAGTCAGGGATTCGATGTACTTGAGAGAAAACAGACCACAATTTCCTCTGCAAAATAATGAGGATACATTAGCAAAAGCATTAATATGGATCAGAGTAAAAAAAAGTTATGTGACTTTGATGCATTACCCTTGCTTGTCCACTGGAGCATCTTCCACCCTACAAACAGTGAAGGGGGTCCCCAAATCCTTCACCAGATGAACCATTCTTTCATTGGCATGAAGGAAGTAAGGCAACATAACACAGAGTGGTCCCAACATGGACTGCAACTCCTCATTACTAAAGAGGTTTGGAGCACAATCATAAATGTTGATATGATTTTCTTCCAAGTCTATCTCTAGAGCAATCCAATGGATCCTGGGGATGTTAAAGGGTACATATACCTTTTTTGCCTCAAACCATTGTTTCCCATAAGTTACAGGCAGCAATCCATCCATGTAGCCTGTCCAACTCTTGCAAAAATGAAAGCTCCCATCCCACAGACCTTGCATAACCCCTGGAGTGAACCTACTAACCCAAACACAGTCAACCACAACAACATCTTTCCAGCGTTCAGGCTCTGAGTGAATCCTCTTCCTGTAGTGGTGCAATCCCTCATTCATATGCTGCATTAAAACAAGGGAAGCATATCGGATTATATACCTGTCACACAATTACAGACTTGTCATTGAGTTCAGAGCCTGGCAACTCATTCAACAACCCTAAACCCTAAATCCTAAACCCTAAAAACAAACTAAAACCCTACACATAACAAAGCATAAACCATGTCACCCTAAAGCATAAACACTAAAGCCCTGTAATTCACAACTTGTCACACAATGCACAACCTGTCACACAATGCACAACCTGTCACACAATTGCAGCTTCTCTAAACCAACACTAAAACCCTACACAGAACAAGCATAAACCCTAAATCCAAACTAAAACCCTACACACAACAAGCATAAACCCTGTCACCCTAAAGCCCTATAATTCAAAACCTGTCACACAATTCAATAGCTGTCACACAATGCACAACCTGTCACACAACTGCAGCTTCTCTAAACCCAAACTAAAACCCACATAGAACAAGCATAAACCCTAAACCCAAACTAAAACCCTACACACAACAAGCATAAACCCTGTCACCCTAAAGCCCTATAATTCACAGTCTGTCACTCAATTTAATACCTGTCACTCAATTTACAACATGTCACTGAATACAGAGCCTGGGAACTCATTCAACAACCCTAAATCCTAAACCCTAAACCCTAAAACCCTAAACCCTAAACCCTAAACCCTAAAAACAAACTAAAACCCTACACACAACAAAGCATAAACCCTGTCACCCTAAACCCCTATAACACTAAAGCCCTGTAATTCAAAACCTGTCACTCAATTCAATAGCCGTCACACAATGCACAACCTGTCACACAACTGCAGCTTCTCTAAACCCAAACTAAAACCCTACACAGAACAAAGCATAAACCCTAAACCCAAACTACAACCCTACACACAACAAGCATAAACCCTGTCACCCTAAAGCCCTATAACCCTAAAGCCCTGTAATTCACAACCTGTCACTCGATTCAATAGCTGTCACACAATGCACAACCTGTCACACAACTGCAGCTTCTCTAAACCCAAACTAAAACCCTACACAGAACAAAGCATAAACCCTAAAAACAAACTAAAACCCTACATACAACAAGCATAAACCCTGTCACCCTAAAGCCCTATAACCCTAAAGCCTTGTAATTCACAACCTGTCACTCAATTCAATAGCTGTCACACAATGCACAACCTGTCACACAACTGCAGCTTCTCTAAACCCAAACTAAAACCCTACATAGAACAAAGCATAAACCCTAAACCCAAACTAAAACCCTACACACAACAAGCATAAACCCTGTCACCCTAAAGCCCTATAATTCACAACCTGTCACTCAATTCAATAGCTGTCACACAATGCACAACCTTTTTCT
Organism: Fallopia convolvulus; assembly: GCA_964016875.1. Lineage (NCBI taxonomy): Eukaryota > Viridiplantae > Streptophyta > Magnoliopsida > Caryophyllales > Polygonaceae > Fallopia > Fallopia convolvulus. Next base: position 57,565,683 of record OZ024719.1, read on the forward strand.
GTCTTTTGTATCATAGAAAGAATTCTTGGGTCTTCTAGGCATTGGTTTAACCTTTTTCTTCTTTTTCTTCTTCTCTGCAGTGTACGGAGAGACAAGCTTGTCACTGGGCTTGATGTTCCTTGTAGACTTCCTCATAACTGTAGGTTGAACTTGCTTTTCAGTTTCTTCTTTTTCTTCTTCCTCTTCAGACTCATTAGATTCATCAGATTCAGCCTTCACAAGCTCTACAGTCTTCACAAGGCCCTCATCATCCACTTTGTCCTCATCCCCTGTCACACCAACCTTCTCAACCACCTCTATCACACCAACCTCAGTTTTCTCAGCAGAATCAACATGCTCTTCCTTCTCAGCAACCTTTGTCACACCAACATGTACAGCCTTCTCAGCAGAATCAACATGTACAACCTTCTCAGCTACCTCTGTCACACCAACCTCAGTTCTCTCAACCTGTACAACCTTCTCAACAAGCTCAACTGTCTCCTCTTGCACTTGAGCCTTCACACCCTCCACTTGCACTTCATGCTCAGTAGGATCAACTTCTGCAGCAGGTGCAGACTTTTCTTGAGGTGTTGGAAACAAACTGCAATTCTCATCGAATTGAGAGCTTTGAGCATGTATGTCCTCCAACACTTCAGCATACTTCTCCTCAAATATTTGTTGTTGTCTTTCATCCTGCTGGGTGGTGGTCTCTTCTTCCACAACCCCAGAGCTTCTTAAATCCTTCCTCAATGCATACATCTGGGAGGTGAGGTCAACCTGCTGATCATTAAGCAGCAGAAGTTGCATTGACATGTCTTGTTATATCCCTTGCACTGATTTTAGAGAATGCCCTAAAATCCTAATATCATCTCTCAATCTCTTGGCCCACAGAGGCTCATCAGACATGGGATCAACTGACCTGTCACCACCAGTAGTCTTTTTTTGTTCATCCACAGCTCCCTTCTTCTTGTGTTGAGCCTTGATATGTACATTAACTACTGGTGCAACCTTGGATCCTCTGCCACTTCTCAGCCTGGAGGAAATGCCAGTGGCTGCACTCTTTGGCCTCTCAGCACCCTTTGCCTTCTTGTTCACCTTCTTCTTCTTGGCCTCCTTGTTCACCTTCACAACAAATTCTTCAACTGAGGACTCTTCAACATCCATGTTGTCAACAAGCATGTTGTCACCTACTTCATTCTCTTCTTCTTTCCCCTGCTTCTCACCATCCTCCATTTGTTGTTCACCTACCTTATTCGCAGCCTCCTCTCCTTCATTCACATCCTTGTCTCCATCAGTCCCTGAATGTGTGACAAACTTAACCTTCTTGGCTGATTTATTGGGGGATTTTGTTGCAGCAACCACACGCCTTGGGAGCTTGAACTTGTCACCAAGAATGTGCTTCCCCATATGAGCAAGGCTCTCAAAGTCATCAGAAGAATCATCTTGTACCTCCTCCTCCACCTTCCTTTTCCTGGATGGTGTCATCACCTTCACTTCCTTCTCCTCACTCTTGTCCACCTTCTCCTGCCTCTTCTCCTCCTTACCAATTGAAGTCTTGTGTCTGTGGGTAACCACTGCATACTTCATCCTCATCCTCATTGCCTTTGACCCCATAACATCGTCATTCTCCTCAGAATCCAAAAGACTCTTCTCCAGCTCTGCAGACATTACAACCTGAGGCAGCCTCCATGCAACATAGCTGTCGATGACAGGGTCTTTCTCCTCGTTTGACCATGAGAAATCACCAAAATGGAAAAAGTCATACCTGTACACATCCCCCTGAAAACAACAGAAATCAAGAACCTGACACACAAGAGAAAATGGGTGTTGTATGACAACTGTAATAGCCAACAATATAAGTACACATTAACCTACCAATTTCTCTTGCTCAAGTGCAATCTCCAACTGTCTGATGGACAAAGATTTGTCAGAGGAAACAGAATACCATATAGGAACAGAAATGGTATTGTCCTCCAAACTGTAATCAACCTTACACATGTCACACAACCCTGGAAAAGTTTCAAAGATCCATATCTGACATGACAAAAATAAAACAAATGGTTATAATATGAAAATGAACAACTACTTCTGCACCATTTATGATATTGAAATTGTCATGAATCTGAATTTTACCTCAAAGGCCAGAGGATAACCACCCAAATTGAATCCTGTCCTGCTAGTAGGAGAAGTATGCTTGGCTTGACAAATCTTGGATAATGCATCTGTGGTGGCTTGGTAAATCTTCCTACCCCAAGGATACCTTTGGAATTTGTCCATATCAGACACTAATGCAGCATGCTCAGTGCTTAGCAAACTGTTAGGCCTGTGAGGAAGCAGCACACCCTCAACCACCAACAAATAGGCTAGCATCATCTTCCTTTTGTTGTTTTTCTCCTTGCAGAACATGTCTTTCAAATCCCCCAGCTTGCATTTATTTACTCCCAGCACATCATGCATATACACCTCTGGGACATCAACATCCACTTCTGTACAATTTAACCCAGTAATGGCAGCAAACTCAACCATAGAGAATCTAACTACCTCATCCTTGACCTTGAACCACATCTCTTTGGTCTTTTTAGTCTTTACTTGATGCATCATCATAGCATGGACAACCACTCCTAAGAAATCCAGCTTGTCCCCAATCTTAAAAATTGTACCAAAGCATCCAGAACATAAGGAATCCCATTGCTGTTGAGATACATTTTTCCTTATTGTTTTGAAGATAGAGAAATCTGAAAAAACATTGTATCTCCCCCTGAAACGATGACTCTCTGGGAAATAGTACTTCAATGACTTCAAATGCTGCATGTCAAATTCAGCTGGAGGAACATATGGAACTAGCTATGACATTATCACACCTGTCACCAAAAAAATGCAAACCAAACTTGTCCTTAAAATCATTCTAACAAGCTGTCATACAATCTCTAATAAACTGAAATACAATCTGTGACAATTGTCATACAACTCAATTGCAATCACATGTCATACATAAACATGTCATACAACACAATTGTAATGACATGTCATACATATAACAACCTGTCATACAGTCACATGTCATACATATAACAAGTTGTCATACAACACAATTGTAATTACATGTCATACATATAAAAAGCTGTCATACAGTCACATGTCATACATAAACATGTCATACATAACCCTACTACACAACAATTGTCATACAACACAATTGTAATCCAGAAACCTGTCATACAATTGTGATACAAACAAAAGACATCCATATTCCTGTCATACAAAGGTTGTCATACACACCAATAATCAACCAGAATCTTGTCATACAAACACTTGCATTACAAACACCTGTCATACACCATAATTGTCATCCTAACAGGTTGTTATCACTAACCCTGTCATTCCAATACTTGTCCTAGCTTAAACCTGTCATTCCAAAACCTGTCATACCAAATAACCACAATTTTCACACATGCATTCTCCACAGAGGGAACGAAAAAACATTGTCCACACTGAACTACCACATGGTCATCACTTTCGAAAATGGCTAAATCATGCATTTCAGGCAGTGAAAACGATTATGCACAAAACAAAGAACAAAGAACCAAAAATTACTCCATTAAACCTAAATCAACACAAAGCAAGCACACACATTGCAAAACAAAGACGGAAGAAGCCTGAAAACCTAGATTCCACTGAGATTACACACAGAAATTGCTCGGGTTCGAGGACTTACCGCGAGGAGGACGATGGAGGAGATGATACAGCGAGGGAAGTGGTGGAACCAAAGCGAGAGAGCTGCGACGGGAAAACAGCGGTGGAACGGCCGGAATTTGGTCGAATTCGGAGGCGGTTGAGGGCGGTTTCCGGCTGGACCGAAAAAGAGCGAGAGAATAGAGAGAGATAAGAGAGAGAAAGGAAAAAGTTGGAATGGGGTAAATTTGGGGCTTTTATACGCGGGAAAAGGGACTAACTGCTACATTAAATTTAGCAGGGGGTTAGGGGCTCACTAAATCCACTTCCCTCTATTTATTATTCAAATAGTAAACATCATAACTATAACCTAAATTCTTATTTATTATTCAAATAATCTTTTATTTTTGGATATGATAAATTCTTATTTATGTTTTTAGAAGGTAGGATAGTAAATACTATTGTATTAGTAAAAATCTGTTATTTTTGGATATGATAGATAGAAAGATTATTAGGATATTTTTTATGTTATCATACAAATTCTATAATATTTATTTTATTTTTTAGATATAATCGTTTTTTAACTAAGATATCTTAATTGAATAGTTATCTTTCTAACTGTATATTACTAGCAATCTCCTTGACAATTTGGTTATTATAATAATCCAATCATCTGTTCCTTGATTAGTTATATGATAATTGTCTAATCTTTTTATGCAAATCATAACAAAAAATTTATATTTAAACATGTACATGATTATTTTTCTCATAAAATAAATATATTTGAAAATATTTTATTTTTAATATTTTATTTAAGAAAAATCCGTACAAGGTACGGGAATACATACTAGTTCATATATTATATCAACATATGCATGAAAAGTTTGAATTCATATGAAGAAATTGTCACAAAATACTACACACAATACATTTATTTTAATATAGCTATTGAAATATGTTGAGTTTTAATGTAACAAATTTTAATTATAAAATATATATAAAACATGTTGGTGATTTGTGAAAAGTCATCAACCCATTTGGTGTGAGTTGTGAATGATTAAGTGTGAAAATTAATAAGGGTATTACTTTGGTTTAAAGTGTGTTGGAGGCACAACCTAGTGATCGACCGAAAGTATTTCTAAGGGTTGAAAGAGAAAGAGGATTCATATGAGGCAAGGCGTAATACTCGGCTTGGCTAGATGCAACGGCGCGAGTAGGTGCGCCCTTGCTCGGTAAAATTGACGAGGGTCTTAGCGTAGGCTTGGACCTAGAGACGAGGGCGTGACGAGGGCATAGAGAACCTCACGTGTGCGGGGCGCTGGCATAGGCACTTGATGCGCCCCGACGGTTGAGCGCGCGCCGATGCTGGGTGTCGGCGTTGGTGCGCCGCGGCACGTACGCACGCGTGCGTCTATGCGGTTGTGTCGTAGGCGCGACTTAGGCATTATTTTGCCTTGATTTGTATGTTTAGCCAATTTTGATATTTTGATTTGTTGTTTTATGATTCCTATAGTGAGAAAAGAAGCTCAAAGACTTTGTGGCAAAATTTGAGAGCTAGCCTAAGCTTGGAACACTTAGAATGAGCTAGTTCAAGTTATGAGTTGGTTTAGAGTTTTAGCTCGGTTTGAGCTCAAGCTCTGACTTTTTTGGCTTTGTGGTAGCTTCACTAAGCTTTATATAAATGTTATACACATTTTATATTTTGGGAGTGTGGCTAGCAAAGCTAGCTCGAAGCTCGCTCTACCAAGGTTAATGGGTCGCATGGTAAATGGGCCATTTTGGGCTTTGTCTTAAGAGTTTGGATAAGGATGCATTTGAAATTCAAAAAGTTGTTAAGGGAAGTTACCAAAGGTTGTTATAACCAACTCTCTTGTTTCTCTCAACTAATGTAACCACTTTTTCTCTTTCTATAACCACTACCCCTCTTGGCTTGTAAATAGGGGTGGGCGCCTCTCACAAAAAGGTTCGATAATTTTGTGTGAAATCACAAGATTGTATTTTGAGGTTTTCCAAATCAAATACAAACACTTATCGAAGAACGATGTGCGTATATATGCAATGATGATTCATGCTTGCCACATGTTCATTGTATAGGAACGTTTTATCTCACAACGTTATTGTGGTGAACCCTTGGCATTAATAGGGGCAATAAACGCTGAAAGAAAGCTCGATCTAATTGAGTGACTCGTTGCCTTTATCAAGACACGTTTTGTTTTATTTAAAGTCATTACTTTTGTTCTAAAACGTTTACTAACTATTCGGCGGTGATTACCATTGTGGTCTACACCCAACGAGATTACCTTCAAGTCTACTCACAAAATTACCCTTCGGGGTCTACTCAAACTGTCTTGACTACCCTTCGGGATCTACAAAAGCCGAATCTAATCTTCAACTAACAACATAACCTAAAACTAACAAAACCTACTTCACAAGTTTAAATTATATAATTTATTTATTTTTATTATTTTTATTGAATATATTTTCAACTTATCTTAATAGTTTAAAAATTAGAATTTGGTTTTAAATTAATAAAATAAAAAAATATTTATTATTAGAAAAAAAGCGATGTTTCGTATAATTCTAACTAAAAATCATAATTTAGGACATAAACCGAACTAACTCAAGTGTTCGGGCTACCATCTAAAATAATTTTTTCAGGGTACGAACTAGAAACGTAAAAAACTCAAGGTTACTAAATGGAAAGTCCTTATTTTTTGTAATCAGAAGTTTCACATAGTAACCCTAAATAAGATTTGACGACGTCCTTTATGATATGTATTAAAGTTTGACATAACTCATGTAGTGTAACACTCCGTCTTTAACATCGGGATGATACTAATGAGGTATTTTCCAGTCGTTTACTTATTAAAGAATCTTAACTTAACCAAACTTAGTAGAATGATAAGTAAGGGTCGATCCCACAAAGACTCGTGTAAGTGTGTTTTACTTAGATGTCAAGTAACCACAAATGGGGGGTTTGTGATTGAAAGTCTATTCGACTATGCAAATTAAAACTAACTATAAATACAAGGATGATTGTAAATATATAAGAGACAAGTGTGTTCAACTAGTTAAATCCATCATGACATTGCTTTGTTAATCATCGATTATCTTGATTCTCTACTCACTTGAATAATCTATTGTGGATTATGATCTTGCTAAGGATTATGACCCGAACTTCAGATTTAGTTGATAGAATTACCAATCTAACAACCCTAATCATCTAACAATCTAAAGACCTTTTAGATTCAATTAGACAACAACATAACGATTCAAGTATCTATAGAAACAAGCACTTAGAGCAACCATATAGCTAAGTGACTTGTGAATTTATTACCTTCTATAATTGAATAACCCGACCGGGTCTAAACAACTATAGATTATACTTTATCTAACAAATCCCGACCAGGAATCAATCAAATTAGTTATAAATTAACCTACAAATTCTAGTAGGTGATCAATTTAACAAAACCTCTATTCAAGTTTGTTGAGAATCAGTCAACCTCACAACCCATGCAAATCATGACTTCAATTAACTAGCCCAACACAATGATTATCATTGGAAAGCTAATTCGAAGAGCTAAATTCATGTTTGTAGTACGAGTCCAAATTCCACGACCGTGCTACTGATCTGGAGGGAGCCCGTGCCATTTGTTTTCATGTGGAGAAGTTGGGATGCGTAGTTGGGCTTCAAGATGGGCTTTGGTTTTATAATTTCTGACGAGTTTGATGTATTTTTGGGGATACTTTTATCTTAGAAAGTCTTGGGGTATTTAAACTTTAGTTTGACCTTCTCTTTCACAACTTTTGGATTTACAACTTGGAGGATAGGGTTTCTAGAGAGGTTTTTCAAGAGATCGTTGAACCTAATTTGTAAGTTTGCTTTTAATCTAATTATGCATTGCTAAATTATTTCACATATTTAGACACATGTTTGCTTGTTCACATATAACCGCATTTTAACTTCAGAAAATTTAGTATACGTTCACATATAATATAGGTACGTTCACATATTAGTATTGCATGTTCACGTTTTATGGCCTTATGTTCATCCTCGATTTACATCATTCTACATACGTAAAAAAACTTAAAAAAATAAAGTAAGAAAATAAAAAATTTAAAGAATTATTTATTTATTTTTTAATCGAATGGCCTAGATTCATTTTTAGTGTTTCAATCGGATGGTTTAGATTTGTTCTTAATTTCTATGAAAAGCCCCATTTTCATTTCAATCTCTAAGGTTCAGAGTAATTTACCCTAAAATATACTGTATGATTCAAAAGACAAACAAGGTAAATATATTGGACAGACAAGATATATCATATACTCCTATGTATTATCTCTGATATTGATCACAAAACAAAAACAACGGAGACACCAATCATTCAACAACTCTAGCCTTCGATTGTGGTTAGTTGGCCATGTCTCCCTGATGATCATGCCACGAAGACGAAGAAGACATAGCAGACAACTAACTCCCCCTGGCACAAGGAATTGATACAGTCAAGATAATTGCTGGGACCCGCCGCACTCACTCAACTATTCCCGTGTTTCCATTCTTTTGAGATCTGCACCGTCCACTTGGAGACCGAGCTTCTATGTCGGCACCGTCTGATTCCTCCACGTGTCCTACTCAAACGGTCCTATTATGCCGTGTTCGCTTTCAGTAGTACGAGTACTATACTGTAGTATGTTTGTATCAATCCAAAGTTCCAAACTGACTTTTTGTATCTGCGTGTAACGGTAAGAAACGATATTTTGTCGACCTATGTGTAATACCGGAGTAGGTAAATAGTGGAGTACGTAGTATAAATTTTTTAATCCTTTTTAACTGTAATTTCTTTATACGGAGTATATACATATCAAACATCGTCAACAAGTTAATCCACCTTGAAAGAAGCTTAACACTATTAATTTTAACATTGATAATCGTTTATTATTTGATCATAGCACGAGATTATTTCACTCGTAGCATAACATACACCCAAATATCCACTTGCAAATATACTTTTCAGTAATTAATTCATTACAACGTGACTGACACTTGCGGGTCCACGTTTTCAAATATCAATCATATATTCATATTCCATTTTTTTTTTAAAGAAAAAAGAATAAGAATAACGTTAGCCACTATATACACAATGATATTGGATTGCGTGGCTAACTCGCGTAAAGGCAGACGCTTCACTCACTCGTTTCTTCCTTGATGTTCTCCATATCCACATAATCCCATCCAATTCATCTCTTGAGCCTTGACATTGTAGTCCGTTACTTTCGCAGCTTTAAATGCCCCCACCAAATCCAACGCCAATCCATCATAATCCGTTTGTTTCCTGACTGACCTAGTTTCTGGGGGTTTCTCGGAAAGATTCTTCAGGACGCTGTTTTGTGGGCGTGAAGAAGAAGAGATCGAGATCGAAGTAGGAGGAGATGGATTTCAGCGCCTTCCTGACGTCACTGACGACGTCATGCCTGATATTCGTGGTGCTGATGCTGCTCTTCGCCTGGCTCTCTTCCAAGCCAGGCAACGCCGTCATCTACTACCCAAACCGCATCCTCAAGAACATGGATCCCTGGGAAGGATCCGGATCCGGTCGCAGGACTCGGAACCCGTTCGCTTGGATAAAGGAGGCGCTTACCTCAAAGGAAGCTGAAATCATAGCCATGTCTGGTGTTGACACTGCTGTTTATTTCGTCTACATGACCACCGGTAATCTTTTGTTTCAAAATCAGTCAAATTTCATTTCTAATTAACTTCTTACAACCTGATTTTGGCAGATATTAGTGAAATTGAAGCCATATATGAAGCTGATTTTGAGTTTTTGTGTGTGTGGTGTGCAGTAATTGGGATACTGGTTCTGTGTGGTGTGATTCTACTTCCATTGCTCCTCCCTTTGGCCGCAACTGATACCGGCGCAGTTAGTGCCACCAGTAAAGAAGCTTTCAATAATCTTGACAAATTAGCCATTGGACATGTCAGAGTAAGTGATTCTATTTTTCACTAAGCCTTACTTCATAAACTAAGTTGTATTTGTTTAGGATATTTCAGACCTCATTATTTTTTTTATAAGGTAAAGGGTGTTTTTGAAAGGTTGATTTTGTGCAAATTATCTATAGAAGCTACTGGTCTATTCTGTATGGTTCATATGTGAACCAAACCTTACTTTAGTACTTAAGAGGGAATCCGGTTTGTTGTAGTGAATAGTACTGCATTCTTCTAAGACTTAGAGATATACATGTTGTGTGTTTTCTGCAGCAAAAGAGTCCAAGACTGTGGGCATTCGCAATTGGTGTTTACTGGGCTTCTTTCTTAACATATTATCTTCTATGGAAGGCATATAAACATGTGTCTGAATTGAGAGCAACAGCTCTATCGACCGCCGATCCAAAAGCCGAGCAATTCGCCATTCTTGTGAGAGATATTCCTCATCTCCCAGAAAATCAAACCAGAAAAGAACAAGTTGACACCTTCTTCAGATCAATTTACCCTGACACCTTCTACAGATCAATCATTGTCACAGACAACAAAAAGGTAAACAAAATCTGGGAAGAGTTGGAAGACTGCAAGAAGAAGCTTGAGCGCGCAAAGGCTGTACACGCAAAGTCAAAAACCGTTGGAAATCCCGACGGCAAACCACCAACAAACCGAACCGGATGCCTCGGCTTAGTTGGTAAGAAGGTTGATACAATTGAATACTTGAACGAGAAGATTGGTGAACTTGTTGCCAAGTTGGAAGCTGAGCAAAAAGTCACCATCAAGGACAAACAGCTTTCTTCAGCCATTATTTTCTTTACAAGCCGAGTTTCGGCTGCTTCAGCAGCACAGAGTATACACGCTCGAATGGTTGACACGTGGACGGTTATGGAAGCTCCAGAACCACGCCAGATCATATGGAGTAATCTCTCTCTTAACTATTATGGGAGGGAGATAAGGAAATATGTTGTGTATTTCCTTGTTGCTCTTACAATCTTGTTTTACACGATACCAATTGCGTTTATCTCTGCACTGACAACGCTGGATAATCTGGTGAAGCTACTTCCTTTCGTGAAGCCAATTGTGAAGATAGGGGTTTTGAATACTGTGCTCCAAGCTTACCTTCCGCAGATTGCTCTAATAGTCTTCTTGGCATTGCTTCCTACACTGCTTATGTTTCTGTCCAAGATGGAAGGAATCCCTTCTATTGGTCACGTCATCAGGGCTACCTCTGGCAAGTACTTCTACTTCACGGTATTGAACGTTTTCATTGGAGTGACGCTTGGTGGAACTCTGTTTACCAACTTAAAGCAAGTCGAGAAGAGCCCGAACAAGACCGTTCAATTGCTTGCAACGAGCCTTCCTGGCAACGCCACCTTCTTCTTGACTTACGTCGCTCTGAAGTGAGTGGCACCCAATTAGTTGTTTTAATTGCTTGAAATTAATAGATTTGGGATTAGGTGATCTCGCGCTTGGTTTGTTATTGACAGACATATATGGTCTTCATTTCTCAGGTTCTTTGTGGGGTACGGACTTGAGCTATCACGATTAATCCCACTTATAATATACCATTTGAAGGTAAAGTACTTATGCAAGACTGAAGAGGACGTGAAGCAAGCTTGGGCTCCAGGAGATCTTAGTTACGCTACGAGATTCCCTGCTGATATGCTTATTCTCACAATCGTCATTTGCTACTCTGTCATTGCTCCAATGATCATCGTCTTTGGCTTGGCGTACTTCGGCCTAGGGTGGCTTGTTCTCAGGAACCAGGTAGGTTCTAATTCTTCGGGTTTTTTTGGGCTTAAGCTCAGTTCGTATATGTATATTTATATGTATATGTAATATGTTGGTTGCATATATACACAGGCGCTTAAAGTGTACGTTCCATCATTTGAAACGTACGGGAGGATGTGGCCACACATGCACTTGCGTGTGGTAGCGGCTTTGTTGCTGTACCAAGTGACAATGGTGGGCTATTTTGGGATCAAGATCTTCTACTACACGCCCATACTCTTTCCTCTCCCCATCATCACCCTCATCTTCGCGTTCGTCTGCAGAAAGAAGTTTTACGGCGCTTTTGAACACCCCGTTTTGGAGGTTGTGGCAGGGAAGCTGGAGGCTCCTGATATGGACCAAATTTTCAGGAGCTTTATCCCTCCCAGCCTGCAATCCTCAGATAAGGCAGATGAAGATCAGTTTGAAGACGCCTCGGCTGCATTCTCTAGGACTTCTTCTTTTGTGTAATAGCTAGATAGCTAGGTTGAATTTTCCACTACCTAGTTGGTTTGCTTATAAGGACATGATGTGATTTGTTGTGTTCTGTTTTTATAGTTCTAGTGTCTCAAGTCTGAACAGGTGCATGTTTGTGTAGAAGTGCACAGTACAGATTTTTCTTTTCTTTGGGTTTTGTCAACATATGTGAATCATTTAAGTGTGAATTTACACGATCATAAACTGTGGTGCTTGTGTATGGTACTTGGTAATTTCATTTAGTGTTGCCTTCTTGTTAGACTGTCAGTAAATTAAGTTTGAAAGTTGACAGGTTACTGTAAAAGCATTGTCCAAGAAGATGTTAAATCAACCAAAACGGACTGTTTGCTGTTGTAACACAAGTTCGACATTGACCACCCATGTTGGTGTATATTCAACTATTTTTTTAAACGTCCCATGTTGGAATAGTATTACGAACTGTCACATTTCAAATAATGGAACAACATCCTTCTATAAGTTTTGATGAATTTCAAATAATGAAACAACATCCTTCTATAAATTTTGATGATAACAAACGTCATTAGAAACTAATATACTTATCTAAAAATTTCAGGAAAATATAGATTTACAAAAACTACAAAGGAAATGAAGCACAAAGCTATGAAATCGTTTCCTAACGAAGTCAGTCTTGGGTGTCAAGTTGAAAAAAGGCAAAGATATCCTTTGCCAAAGTGTCTTGCGCATCAAGGAAAGAAGGGCATAAACATCCATAAGTGAAGCCAGCGCACAAGGGCACGGAGGTCTAAGGATAGAAGTGTAATTATGTCCTTTGCAAGGGAAAGTGCCAAAACTCACTCACTATAAGAAGAAAGATACAACATAGGGTTTTGTGCCGCTTTTGAGTGAGTGAATAGTGAGCATACCTGAAAGTGAGCAAAGAGAGTTTTCCAAGCAAGATTAAGGAAGAAGACGTTAGCAAGTGTCTGATCTCGATGATGATGAAGACGAATATGTTTCCAGAAGCTAAAGGGAACTTAATATGACCTTGCCTACTATGAACGCTATCGAAGAGGAACAAGTCATGCAACTCCGCTTGAATGACCTTGTCACTAGGAGCCACGCCAAGAGCACCGCATTGGTGACACAATCTCTCCTGACCCGATTCATCACAAGCCACGATGCTCTAGCTCCGATGCCAACCCTTGTCTGCATCATCACCATCGACTACACTTCCTGGCTCAGAGCCAGAGACCACGAAATAGCGACCCACCTCATAATTAACCCCATCCAAACCCGACCCCAGCCGGTGGGATGGGTCACCCTAATCCAATCCACCCTATACTTTCGGGTGGATCAGATGGGTCGGGTTAAATTTCGGGTGTTAGCAAACGAACCAATAACACATTATTGAAATGACTTAGCAAACCAACCAAATAACATCAGCAAGAACAGTATCAAGGATATTCTCCTTTTATGATTTTGATCTCACCCTCAAACCAAACTACAAACATTCATTTTGTAACTATGTCAACAATTTCATAACGCAAATTTAAAGTCTTGCTTACTAATACCCAACTATAACAAACTCCACACAGAAATTCAAACCATAAAATATACATATCATTCAATCAACCTACTAATTCTAAGTCCTATATATTATGATTGTAATAAACCATGCTATGTACACTCTATTACTCAATAATACTTAATCCCCTAAATTAATCTAATTAGCACGTGAGATACACTTGACAACAGATGTTCATAGTGGGATTAGCGGAGTTGGATCCGGAATGGATAACACTTTGTGGTTCAAAGAAGAAACGAGAAAGGGATTTTTAGTTTTCACGAATATTCTACATACAAAAATATGCTTAAAAATATATTTAAGTATTAATAAATTTCGGGTCGGGTGATGGATCGGGTGACGGGTGGATGAACCTTGCAACCGAATCCGACCCGACCCATCACTCATTACGCCCTAATTCGTTTTTCACCCTTTTTTCATCGGGTTTTCACTCGTTTTTTCGGGTCGGGTACATCGGGTATCCGTCGGGTCCGGGTGAAATTGTCATGCCTACACGTAATCACGAAATAGCGACCACTTGGTGGCCAAATCATGAACAGATTTGGCGACTAGGTGGTGCTATTTAGCGAGCACTAGCGACCACTTGATCGCTGGCTCCGAGCTAGGAAGTGGCGACCACGTGGTCACAAATTTCTGGTGGTCGCTAATATCGGCTACCAAGTGGTCGCTATTCGATTAGCGATCGACCTTTTAGCGACCACAATATGGCCGCTAAATCGATTCAACGACCACTTTTGTGGTCTCTAAATCTGCCTTTTTTGTAGTGGACAACTCTAGGGCAAGGGTTATTGTTGTCTAGCAAAAGTGACTTGAAATTACATGCATTTTGTGATGCAGATTGACAATCATGTCCCATGACAAGAAAATCAATTACAAGATTTTGTATCTTATAGGGAGAATCTCTTATTTTTTAGAGAACAAATTAAAAAATAGTCCTTTGTAGCCATGTCTACTGTTGAGTCTGAGTATAGATCCATGGCCTCTACATGTCGTGAGATAACTTGGTTGGTTAAGATATATTGAACCTATTGAGTTGTTTTGTGACAACAAAGCTGCCTCGTACATAACCAAAAATTATGTGTTTCATGAGAGGACAAAACACATGCATTGAGGTTGATTGTCACCTAATGAGAGATAAAGCGATGTACAAAGAGCTAGAGGCAAAGTATGTAAGTACACAGGAGCAGCTTATAGATTTGTTCACAAAAATTGTAAGTTTTGATCAAGCTAAGAAGTTGTTACTCAAACTAAGGAGTTGTGAATCAGTTCACTAACTCTTTTGGGGGTGTTGATCGAGATCTTTTAAGAGCAGAGATCTCAATCATGGTTGTGATCTGAATTTCCGTAGAAATGGCGTCGAGTTTGACGGCCTGCCTCATTAGCATCTCAATCATGGTTGTGATCTGAATTTCCGGCACCTTTTCACCCTTTGATATCGATTTCTCCATCGTTGCCACCTGTCGAAACAGATAAATATATCAACCGCGCGTACTCTCAAAGTGATTTATTAAATTAGGTTAATTTCACTGAGTAATTCCTAATCATAACCAATCTGGGATTAATTGGGTTGAAGCTTAAAATGTAGAGCCATTGAGCCAAACTAGATGCTATTGTTGTTGGGAAAAATACACTTTTCTTTCTTCGTGTGATTAAAATGTTAGATGTGTGTGGGCTAATAGTGTCAGGTCTCTAGTTGAATGATGAGTAAATACGAGTTCAAGTCTTTGTTTGACACAAGCGTTTTCAGAGCTTTTTTTTCCGCTGAATCTATTCCAAAGAGGTAGCTTTTCCGCTTAATCTCCAAATTCTTTCTGTATATAATAACTAGTCAGATCCGGTCGTGTCATGCATAACGATGATTTGAAAAGAAAAAATTTATATAGGAACCAAAATAATTTCCTCAATAAAATTTTCAAGTGAGAATTATTATAATACGAAGGGAACGTAAGAGAAAACTCTTTATTTATAATAGGATATGTAATTTAAATTTTGAATGAGATAATATTATATAATATATAGGTAAATAAATACTAAAAAAGCTGAATAATATTTTTATACTCATTAATTAAATATAGTAAGTATTTCATACTCATTAGTTAAATGTGGTAAGTAATAATAATAAATGATGTAATATCATTAAAATAGGTATAGAATGCTTCTTAATAACATAGCTAATTGAATTTTTTTATTGTATATTAATAGCAATGGTAATATTATATTCTTAAGGATGGTAAATACTAAAAAAAGAAAGGTTAAAAAAGTAAATTTAAAAATTAAGATGTTTATGTGACCTAGATAGATGTGTGACAAATAGGATAGAGAGATTTGAGTTTAGTAAGAGTACTAGTTGTACCCGTCCGTCGTGCCATGCACGACTATGACACAACATTTTTAAACATATTATAAATATAATATTCATAAAGAAAAAATAATATAAAATTTAAATTACTAAGTTTAAATTTGAGAATAAAGATAGATTATTAGATAAAATAATTTACAATTCTTTTTTTCCTTAACAATATTTGAAAAATAGGTTTAATGTGAAAATATGAGATAAAATATGAATAAAATAAAACAAAAAAGATATATACTTTTAAAATATGGAATAGATAAAATTTGAAAATATGAAAATTATTTTAATAAATAAGATATAATTTAATATGAAAGGAAAAAAATAAGTTATTTATGAAAAATAGTTAGAATATAATTAATTTAAGTTATGGTGGTGCCAAAATTATTCTAGTGGCTAAATAAACTAATTAGATATCTTTAAATAATATACTATCTATATTTTTTATTACTTTTCAATTTTCATGTATGTAAACTTTGTAGGATATTAAATATTTTAATATTTCTACAACACTAAATATTATTAAATATTATATTGTTCGTATTCTTAATGTAAAAATCAATATATATCTATAAAGAAATTGTCATTAATTTTTTATTTTAAAATAAAATCAACATCTATCTATAAAGAAATTGGTAAAAAAATATCATGCTAAAAGATAAAAGATATTTATCCTTATTTGTTAATATTTTAAATACTTAACTTTATATTTTAATCATTTGTATAAGGAATTCTTCAAAATAATTTATTTTAAATATGTTGTGATAATTTGGTGTGAATGATAGATTTAAATAGATAAGAAGAATTTGATAGGAAAAATTGGAATAATATGAATAAATAATTTTTTTTAAATATGAGGTGGGAGCAGAATTATTCATGTGGCTTGAAAATTTTCAGCTTTAATATATTGTTATATATTAATGAACTTTATTTATTTGAATTAAAAATGAAGATAAATTATTAGATTTATTATATTAAAAAAATTTAAATACGTCATCATCTATAAGAATTACTCAAGTTTCTTTGTTTTCAATATAAAAATAAAATTTAAGAAATATTAAAACATAAGTATAAATCTAATTTTTTAACCTCTTTTGTTAAAAAGGCTTTAAATTTAATTTCGTAATTAAATACATCTATTCGATAAAAATAAGAAATTGAATTAATAAATTTTATATTCTTATTTTATGAAAGCAGATAAATAAAAAATAAAAAATTTACACAAAATGTACATTATTGAATTTAGTAAATTAAAAAATTTTGAAAAAAATTAAAATTGAGTATAAATATTACACAAAATTCTTTTATGAAATATAAAACTATTTGAGAGATGTTACAATTTTAGGTTAGAACTAATTATTTAACCTTTTATTAGATACATAATCTTATTATAATTTTCGTAATTAAATAGATTTAGAAAAAATGATAAATTAAATTAATAAATTTTATATTCTTATTTTAAGAAAGAAGACAAATAAAAAATATAAAAATTACGAAAAATCAATTAAAATAACACTTTTATGCTATTATCTTATAAGAATAAAAGTTTATATAAAAATGAAGTAAAAACTAACATATTTAATTGATCTGTGGAAGTTAAAAGATAAAAAAAAAAAAAATATCTCTTATTATTGGCATAAATGATAAGATAAAAATATTTCCTTATCTATAATTACTTTACATATGATAAGGTAAGATTGTAGTCGTCAATTTTTAATATTTTTTATCTATATTGTTCAAGTTATCACAAATAAAAATAAAAAAATATTTTTAATATCACTATTTTCAAAAGCTAATTTAATTAGCTATTTTAATATAAGGTAGGAAAATATTGTGGCAGATATATTTTATCTTTATTTCGAAATATTAATTATGTAAACACATAATCCATATTTCAAAGATATTATCTTTTATATAGATATTTTTGTTTTAAAGATATATACGTGATCACATGTACATATTTTTTCTTATTTTTTTTTAATTTTTCTTTTACAAATATAATAAGTATAATGTCCTTTTTTTATCTATATTGATCAAATATACTAATATTATTTTATCTTTATGTTTATTTGAAGATAAATTTTTACAAATATTATTTTATCTTTATGTTTACTTGGAGATAAATTTTTTGTATAATTAACTATTTAAAATTATTATTTTAATAAGGTAGGAAAATATTGTGGCAGATATATTTTATCTTTATTTCTAAATATTATTATGTAAATACATAATCCATATTTCAAAGATATTATCTTTTATATAGATATTTTTGTTTTAAAAATATATACGTGATCACATGTACATATTTTTTCTTATTTTTTAAATTTATCTTTTAAAAATATAACTAATATAATGTCCTTTTTTATCTATATTGATCAAATATACTAATATTATTTTATCTTTATGTTTATTTAGAGATAAATTTTTACAAATATTATTTTATCTTTATGTTTATATGGAGATAAGTTTTTTGTATAATTAACTATTTAAAATTATTATTTTAATAAAGTGGTGATGTGGCGCAATGTGGTGGCAGAAATTGCTCCGGCTTTAATTATTAGTAATAGATATAGGTTAGAGTGAATTTGTAAATTCTTGTCTTGGCTATCTTAATTACTATGTCCCCCGCTACCAACACCATGGGCCATGGCTCATAAGTCACAACGTTGTATATGTATTTTATACGGAGAATAATCAAGTGAAGCACAAATATTATGACAATGTCAATAGCACGTCTCGTATCAGACAATCCGAATGAGTCAGTGTGGCACTAGCTATAACGCTGTCACTCACGTCTCGACGCCAATCAGCCCACCTTACATTGATTCAATCATTCCTGACCCACATGCATCAACTACTTTTTTTCAGTTTGATCAAATCAAAAAGCCTACAAAATTTTAATATTATTAAAAAAATAAAAAAAAGAGGAGAGGCGCCCAAGGGCGAGAAAAGCTAATCACCTGTTGGGCCAGCTGATCAACCTCGGCGGACACGTCGGCGAGGGCACGGCGCGCGCGCTGGATCTTGGCACTCCGGCGCATCTCATTGATGCGCTTGTCGCGGCTGCAGGGATCCTGGACGAGGACGACCTTAGAGCGATCCTTGACCCCTGAAATGTCCAAAAAGCCCTTGTCCTCCCTCTCCTTCCCCCGGAATACCAGCCTCTGTTCCCAGTGCTCTAGCCCGCACTCCGCCGTCAGCAGCTTCTTCAGCTCCCCTGTACGTAATCGCTCATATTACAACTTTACCCTTTCATTTTCTTACTCCCTATTAATTAAGAAGAAGAAGAAATGAATCAGTTGCGTATGTATATATGTTATATGTACATGTACGTACCAAAAGTGGCCTGGGAGTTTACGGAGATCTCGAAGCGGGTTGGCCCGAAAACCACCCGAACCCGGATGAGCAGGGTCGGGCTATCCACATTGTCGGTCCTCTTTTGAACGAGCAGCCCGCCGGGGCGCATCTCCCACTCCATGTCTTCATCCAGCTCCCTGGGGGCTGTAAACGACGTCGTTGGGGTGGCGCCAATCGTCTGCTCGGCGGTGCTTGTTCTTATTCCGCGGCCGCCCAACTTCATCTTTATTTTTATCATATTTTCTCTCGCCAAGACTGTAAGGGCTGGAGGTCTCAAATGCAGAGCTAGCCTTTCTCTGCCGACACCAAACTGCTTTGATGTGGGCTCTTAAATATTACTAGTATGCAAGATTTTAAGAATAAAAATATAATCTATTACAAAAAGAGCTAGTAGTATATTATACTCCGTATTATTGAAGTAAAGTAATCATCAATTTTGTGGGTTCAATTGACACACCAAGATACCGGCCACAGTGTCATATAGAATTTTGCATATATGACACGTATAACATATTATTGGAGGTACTATATATAACAAACTAAATCAGCAACGTCAATCTTTATGAAAATTATTGTTCACCCCTCAAGCTTACGAGGAGTAGACTATGACATTCAACTAATAATAAGGGTGGTTCAATATTAATTATTACCATTCTTTATTTGTTGCCTTTTCTTGATAGGTCTTAAATATCAAACCATCATGACTGGTAGAAGAATCATTATAATTATGAATTAAAACCTGAATAATGATATATGACATGGCCCCCCCTTGGTGTTAATACAGTTGTTCAATTAGATTAGAAACTAGATTGATTAGATAGGATAGAAATAATGGAAAAGTAGGAAATTTATTTTTTTTGGTCTGAAAAAGTAGGAAATTTATTAGAATAGAGGGGCCGATATAGTCATATAGAAGCAGTCAAGCAAGTGCATGGGAAGTCAAGCTCCTCCTGCATATGCTTTTATTCGCACAACTCCAAGGCTTGACAGCTCAATTTCATTTGCCAACAGCTCAGCCATGGCAACTACTCTAATAAAGAGAGAGACTTCAACTAGTTGAAGCTATAATTATACTCTCTCCGTTCTATTTTATTTGAAATTTTAGAAAAATTCACAAATATATAACAAATAAAAGTGTATTTCATAAAGTATTAAAATTGTATTTCTAATTTAAATGCTCTTTTAACACTTTACGATGCACCATAAATACAATAGATGGAGTTTATCCAATTGTCAATAATAAAACAACCATTAATGACAGATGATAGTTACATTAACTTTTTTGGAGGACTACATAAAGACTAAACTTAAACGTCATTAGCAGTTTAATTTCTACGTTACTCATCTATAAATCACACAGCTTACAATAAACGTAAGGTGTACAGCTTGATCACTTGAAGCAAAGATATATGGGCCCTCATTAGCTGAGGTAGGCTGCGTTCGTTTGTGCTTAATTAGTGTGCTTATTAGCACAAAAGTGCTTTTATGCAGAAATAAACACATAAGCATTGCCGAACACTCATTTCTCTGTTATTTTAAGCAACGTGTAAACACATGTTTATAAGCAAAAAAATGAAAGCATATCCCCCATGCTTTTCGGTTTAAGCATGCTTATCTCACAAAAATGAAAGCACGTGGGCCCCACTTTAATTTTTTTTTAATACCCCCACTTCTTTCTCCTTCCTCCCTTCTCTCTCCTTCATCCATCTTTTTTCTCTAGCCCCATGGCGGAACGATGACGGACGACGGACTCGGGAGAAGAAGTTCTTCACCGGCGGCGATCTTCTCTTCCTCGACAAGCCCAAGTTCATTCAACTGATAAACAACCAAGCCCAATTTTATATTACCCTTTATCCCCTTTGATTTTTCTATCTCCTTCCTCCCTCTTTTCTCTAGTTCCAGAATTCTTCACCGTCATTAATGGCCTCAATGAAATTCTTCACGACGACGGACTCGCTAAAATTTTACTACCCCCAATTGGATTCTTCTCTCAATCGTTCCGATCTATCCTCATTCTACTCTCTCGTGTTCCCATTGAAGAACTCCATTAACGCCCAACCCAAGCTTTCACCGCCGGATGGCACGACGGACTCGGGAGGAAGAGCACCGGCTTCGTTCAGCACGATGGACTCAGGAGAAAGAGCGTTGGGTTCATTCAACTCATAAATGTCTCAACTCTCAATTGATTTTTTATTAATTTAATTTTTATTAAAAAAAATATTTTAAGGGTATTTTGGTCGTTTCCTTAATTACCTTTTAAAAATCAGCAAACACTCCAACCGAACACCACTTGCTTACAACAGAAATAAGTTTTTACTTTTCAACAACTTTTAAGCAACAGAACTTTACAGCACAATCCACTTTAAGTAACTTATCAGCACAGTTTGCTTATAAGCAACGTATAAGCAAAGTTTACCCGAACGCACCCGTAATCGGGCTTCATTAGGCTAAATAATCATCTTGTAAAGGTCTTTGTACTACTATAGAGAGTCTAATCAATCAAATTTTAACCACAGAGGCACAAACTTTCTACCAGATGAAAAACACTGATTTAGATTCAAGCTCTTAAAAGTTCTCTCTCTTTATCTTTGCCATTTATGCTAATAATTGGTAATGGCCGGTTTGGAATTTAGTT
This sequence comes from Fallopia convolvulus, assembly GCA_964016875.1. Lineage (NCBI taxonomy): Eukaryota > Viridiplantae > Streptophyta > Magnoliopsida > Caryophyllales > Polygonaceae > Fallopia > Fallopia convolvulus. The sequence goes on from OZ024719.1 coordinate 57,587,446, forward strand.
AGGTAAATCGATCATATTTTTCAGTTTTTTTGGTGAAATGTACATATGTTAGTTAGGAACGAAGATGATGTTCACTATTACGACACAACTTTGGTCTTATAAAAACGCTTTTTAGATGATCAGTACTAACTACTTAATCTGTCTTACACATGACCATCCTTACCTGCAAGACAATTCATAGCCCTTCACTCTTACAACAAGGTAAACAAGCCAAAAAAAAAATTGCACATATAGCATAAAAACTGCAAGGCACTCAAAACAACTTGTGCCAAACAAATCCATAAAATCTTACACAACAAAATAATTAAATAAATACTTCAATTCATGATTTTTCTTTTGCCTTTTCCCTCCCCCTCTCCCTCTCAATTTGTCCTGCAAGAAACTGCAGAATATAGAACATCACAAATCACAAATGATGCACGGCAGAATAAAAGACTAGGCCATTCAATCACAAGAATGCGTCTTTCTCCAAGAGTTTGACCACTTCAGGTTGGTCATTCAGCTTTGCCACGTCTATTGGAGTTTTACCATCCATGTTCTGCAGTGTGCTGTAACACAGTAATTTTCAGCATTTAGAAATTATCAAGGTTCCCCAATTCAGGGAAGTGAGATCAAAATTATGTGTATTTGAAAAAACTCAGGATTTGGCTTACACAGCAGCCCCATTCTCCAGGAGGAGAGCCACGCAATCTTTTCTGCCATAGCCAGCTGCATAGTGAAGAGCGGTGTTCTTGTTCTTATCCAATGCGTCCACCTTTGCTCCGGCTTCAAGAAGCATCTGAGCACACTTGATCTGGAAGAGATTTAAATATATATCAGTGTAAGAGCCAAAAAAAAAGGAAGAGGTGAATTGGGACAGTCTAGAAAACAAGCATGAGCTAATGATATATCTTCCCGAGAAATTCAAATCATAAACATAGTAACTTCACATCAGAATTTCATATAATACTGTAAGTATCTTTTGGGTATACTAAATAATCAGGTTAACTTGTCATTTTACAGCTTTGGGTGAATGAACTATATCAGCAGAAACAGTTTTAAACATAAGACAATTCCAATAGGTCAAAGAAAGATGGAAACTGAAAAATTAGCCATATCAGTTTAGCAGGGATAAGTTATAACAAAAGCAAAATAACATACCTCACCATACCCACATGCAAAATGCAATGCGGTCCTTCCTTCTGAATCATCCTCATTGACATCAGCACCAGAAGCTATAGCAGTCTTCAAACCCTGAACAATAATAACACAGCTTCCATAACATTGATTATAGCAACACAAAGAACTCTATCACATTCATGACAAAAAGTATTATCATATAAAAAGTTAAATGTAAATCTTCTCTACATGAAAGAAAACATATTTTTTTTATTTTGAGACTTCTACATCAACATCACACAGGATAGTCACTAGATGCTAGATATACCTCCACATCACCCATGCTAGCAGTATGATGTACAATGGACTCCTCTTCATTACCAGCCTCTTCTGCCTCTTCGGCTACACTCTGATCTAGAGCTCCTTCCCCTGAAGCTGCAAAACCCATTGCTTCACCCAACTTCTTAAGAACCTCTTGATCATTCCAGTACCTTTACAAACAAAACACTGAGTTTAAATAAATGCAAAACAACCATATCTTAAAGTTGTAACAGCTATCTTATTAATTATTATTACCTCATCATGGCAGATGGACCACCACTCTCAATCTCTTCCAAGATGGGTTTTAGTGAAGGATCTTCTCTGACCTTTGACATTCGCTCTTCTAACTGCCCCTTTTGTGCTGGGTTAACCAAATTCTCAAGCATGCTTGACATTGCCGGTTCCTGTAAGAATTCAAAGTTTGAATTCATAATTTCAAAATGCAACAGTTTTAGTACATAGAAAAACATGGTTTTAAAGTTTGTCCAAAAGGGATGTATTACCTGCATCAAAGCATTACCAAGACGCTCAGCCATGGTCATGAACTGAGGATTTTGCATAACCTGCTGCATTGTGGAGTAATACTGTTGTGGATCAAACTGGGGAATCCCCTCTTCAGGAGGAGCAGCATGAAATGTTTTCTGAAGCTGCTCAGCCATCTGATTGAAAGTGGGATCAGTGGCTATTTGTTCAGCTAATTCCTTAATGCTTGGGTCCTGCACCAATCAAGACCAATGTACTCTATAAGAACTTTAAAGATACGAATACATAAGGCATTATGCAATGAGGGTTCACCGTAATTGCAGTTTATCTTGAGCCATAAAAAGAACTACGGTATCCAACATGTGTGAAATAAACTCCATAAAATAAAGTCTAAATATTATAGAAAATTCAGTTAAGGCTTGCAGTAACCATGTTATTGCATGCATTAATCATACAATCGGGGAAAAAGAAACGTACATTAAGTAGGCCAGACATTGCTGAGAAATCAAAAGGATTTGCCCCCAAGGCTTCTGATGCAGATGATGCCTCTGACTTGGGACTCTTATTACCTCCAGAAGGACCCGAACCTGGTTTATCATCTAAGGAGGAAAAAAACAGATTTAAAATTAACTATGAAACTGACCAAAATCAATTATAATAAAAGATAGTATCAGCAAAAAACACCAACTAGGTGCCCGCAATACACATAGCAAATTAGCAATTTCAATCTCAGCAGTGATAAGCTACAGAACGTCACATCAGTAGCAAGAAAAGACACGTGTGGTTGCATGATTGCCTACAATCTATATTAGCTGCCAAAAACTAGGTAAAAGTGAAGAAACAATTGACATTCTACAGAAAATGAATCAGTAATTATTTGGCTATTGAACAGATTACAGATATGGATAATAAAGGAAATTCCACGTGGTACCCGGTGGTTCTGACTTCTCTACGTGATGCCTAAAGTTTTTCACATTTCAAAGTGGTGCCACCTACTCTATCTTGTAATTTATCATTCTATCTTGCTTATTAAAAAGGTCAGATGTGCTCCTTTTTAGCAATTTAAGTTGCTCTAAGTTGTAAAATTACACAAATATACATCAATCCTTATGACTTCAGCTGAATACATAATATAGAACTAGAAATACCTGAAAAATACTATTATTGGAGCATAATATCATGTATTGAGTGTTTAAACGCAGAAATATGACATCAAAATACATGATTTGCACTAGACAAATCCTAAAGTAAAAGCCCACCGGATTACTGAAGAATCTAGGGCAATAAGGGCATCATATTGGGAAGAGCACAATAAATCACACCACACGGAATTTCCCAAAAATAAAAAAGCAGATTGGAGCAATATAAAGTCAAAATAAAGTTGAAGTTACCTGAACCTCCCGAAACTGGGGCATTGTTCTCTGAGTTGGAAGCCATTTTATAATTTGCTGAAAAATACAATTAGAAGACATAAACTTTGCATCAGAATGTAGAAGCTAGATAGTAACAGCTGAAGAAAGAAACAGTACTGAAACACCAAAAAGAGTTTTCTTTGAGGCCACCGCGTCAACAATTAAACCAGATCTCAGTCTCCGCCATCAAATCAAATCATGCCACCCAAAAACTGAATCCGTATAGATAAACCAAAAGAAAAGACAGAAAAAAGATGCGAATTTTCTGATTAATCTAATATTGTGGTTGTAAGCATGAATTATAGAGACACACAGATTGAACGAGCAAATCCAGCGGGTAATTAAACAGTGGAATTTGAGAAGAAGTATATACATCGAAATAGCACAAAGCACGATTGTGCGAAAACTCGAAGATCACTTACGATTGAGAGGTGCACGGAAATAAAAGCAGGGTCAAATCCGGCGAGTCCGAGTCGAGAGAGAGGGAGAAAGAAGGTCGATTGGATGAAAGGGAATATATGGGGGAGATAATAGGCCTAAATACGTCAGATTTATAAAATTCAAGAAAAAACCGAGTTGACATGTTCTACTTTTTTTTTATAAGGTAAAAATTCGGTATATTGGACATGTCCGATAACTGAGAGGGGCCGTAAAAACAGCAGCCAGTACAACCGGTTATAAGTCTGAAACAACTACAACAAACACGTAAAGTAAGTACAACAAACGAAGAATCGGAAACTAAAATGAAAAGAGTAATGGAGAAGTGAGGGGCTAGAGAAAACAAACGCCTCTAGCATTCGAGTCAAAATGGACAAATCATAAAGAAAGGTGGACTACTGGCGTTGCCTCCATCGGAATGAAGGGTCTTCAGCAACCTCAAAATATCCAACGACTACGCCAATCACATACAAACCATACTCCATCCTAGAACCTATCCTCGGAGTCATGCATACTTTACCCGAGTCAAACCTCAAAAAGCCAAACAAAACAAACACACTAAAGAAAAAACCAGACCCACCAAAGCAAAAAAGGCCAACTAGTTCAAACAAGCCCAACAAAAGTTGGAAGAGGACAATCTAAGACAAATTGGGCCAAAAGCCCAAAAGATCACATGGTCAAGCGATGACCACAACTCAGCCACGAAGGCCACAAAATAAGAACCTAAAATTCTGGTTCCACTTCTAGCCACGTAGCAGATCCAAAAAAAATATCCCACGGCCGAAGCAACAAGGTGTCGTCGTCCCTAAACACCGCACCAAATCAGTGGTGGCTGAAATTATTAAACTTCGCATAGCAATCAAACCATGGCTAGATGTGGGTATTTTGCTTGTGTCTCAAATCTCAAGCCCGTTTTTGGTTCGAGTGTCGTTTACGATCGTCGTCGCCGGACGCCACACAGAAAAAACTGCCATTTAGAGGAAGAAGCCATAAGAAATGTCGATTTGGTCACAAATTGGGTATAAACACCCGGATGCAAAGGGAAAGACAAGAGCCAACAAATTCCTTTCTTCATAAAGCTATTTTCAGAAGTAATAACAACACCATCAAACTTACTATATAACGCTGAAAGCAATCAAACAGAGATTTCTCCCAACATTCTAGAAAAGTATATAAACTTTTAAAATCAATCCAGCTTTCTCAGCAATGGATTGACAAATTGAGAATCGATCTCAGCCTTCTCGGCTATACGAGATTGATAGAGTAGAAGGGTAAGAAATCATAAAGAGATTTGTTCTTGTTTATACTCTTTGAACTATTTCTAGTTTCTATGGTTCTATTTTCTGGGATTCTTTCTCAAAGAGAGAGTTTCTCTCTCAAAATGAGAGTGAGTTGACATGTTCTACTGTAGTAGAGCAGTAGTAGTGTTTTAAAGTTTTTTATTTTATTTTTTTGATTAGGTAAAGATTAGTATACACTCTTTTATGGAGGGCATCCTATAACATATTTTTGGATGAGAATAAGTTTATAGTGAGTCTTGATAAACTCATCGGAGAGACTATGATCCAATTTGGCAATTTTATCGACCACATCGTTACACTCCCTAAGAACATGCTCAATTGTAATATCATGTGATGAATGAATGGAAGCAAGTATATCAAAAATTATTACTTAAATCTCACATGGATAATTATTTATCTCTTTAGCCGCATTAATTAGCTGGAGATTATCTCCCTCAATTTCTACATTCCTTAGTTTTCTTTTTTTTTCATTTCACGATAGCTTCCCGGAGGGCCAATGCATCAGCTTTTAATGCAGATACATTACCAAATTTACAAGTTTTCAAGTCAATCATACGACCTAAATGATTCCTAATTACAACTCCTCCGATTGTTTGATTGTTAGAGAGCCTAGATGCATCTAAATTGATTTTAATGTGGTCTTGTTTAGGCTTTTTTTCATCTCCTAAGTGTTTTTATTCGATGGTTCTTATTACTTGCTTTGCCATTTCTTGTATTTTCCTCATCTTACATCCATTGTTTTGCATTGTTCCAATTTGTAATTTGGATTCGGATATACATTGTCAAGTCTAGGATACCATTAGATTGATCTTGCTGAAATGTTAGCTTGTTGCGTACTTGCGTTGGTGCCAAACACTCCACCAAATAACTGTCATTCATGTGTTGAGAGGGTTTCTTGACAACAAATAAATTTATAATCAAGACCCCGCTGAGTACAGGGGAGTCAGGTTCGTCCACGGGAGATAGTCAGTATCAAGTTTTGTTACTTCTCACGCAAGCAACCAATTAAAGGTAGGGTTTTTATCAAGGAATAAGAATTTTAAGGTAAAGGTATCCCCACAACAACAATTATGCATGCCAAACGCTAATGAAATACATAGATCATGCTTTTATAACATAAAGGTGTCAACTTTCGTCAACTTAAGCAAGTAAATCAATCAACTTTCGTCCTATCAATAAACTTACTATCTATCTCTTCTACTTCAATTAGGATAGATCTGCTTTCGCTTCAAAACCCTAATTTGACTATTCTGATTCAAGGTTTCTGTTTTCGCTTCAACTATGAATGAGAAATTCCCTTCAACTTTCGTCTCAAGGATTAAGAACAAGAGAATAGATTCATGCAATAAAAACAATCAAGACATGATCATAAACAAGCATGCACAATCATTGTTGGGTTCAACCCCAACCTTAGAGAGAGAGACTACTCACAATTCATAATAATTGAAAACATCTAAATTAAATTAAAAGAGAAAGCTTACAACTTTGAATCCAAAACAAAACTTGTTCTCCAAGCTATCTTCTCTACTCGTCCTCTCGCCCCTCTCTCTTCTCTCCTCCTCCTCTTACTTGCCCTCCAAGGCCATTGATTGTGTAGTCAATAACAAAGGGTAGACAAGAGTATTTATAGAGAAACTATTCTATCTTAAATCTATCTATAAGGAAATAAATCTATCTTAAATCTAACTATAAGGAAATAAATCTTCTAATAAGATATATTCCTTCTATCTATCTAATAACATAATAAAAACTTACTAAACTAAAGATTAAAAGATAAAAGATAGAAGTCTTCAATTAAACACCGACTCGGATCTCGTTGCTCCTCACGGCGCCTTGTTAACGACCCTGACAGGGTCGAAAACAGCCTTGAGTAAAACTTGCGTAGAAGATTCGTTACAACTCCGTTTGGCTTGATTCTTTTTCTTATGTTCTTGTAAATTTCTCTATCTCTTTCCAAGCTCAAACTTGATCTTCAATGAATTTACTTGATAGCTAAATCTTCATCTTCTCTTCATTCTTGAGTGCTATCTTCAAGTGTTTTCCTCCTTTCTTCAAAATATGCTCCAAAAAGCCTTTAAAAACCTACAAAACACCACAAAAGCTTATGTAGACTCCATATCTCAAGAAAATACGAAAACATACATAAACGACTCAAAACAAAACACAAAACTAAAGAAAAAGACTCAAAAGAAACAAAAACACACCCTAAAAACATGACTAAAAAGGCGGACATCATCATGTGAACTCTTTTTTACCAAGTAGTTGTTTAATTTCACTCATAATTGTTCTAGGCGATTTGTTGTCAGAATCAAATTCCTTAATGAATCTGGCAGTGCTATGGTTTATTTTATTGGTTATATGTATCATATATGGGCATTTTGTAAGAATATGGTTTGTGTCTTCATCGGTACAGTCGCACAGTATACATCCTCCTGGTGTAATAACTTGTTTTTTCCGTAGACGCGCTTTTGTAGGAAGGTCGTTAATATCAATTTTCCATAAGAAATTTTTAACTTTCGGATGTGTCCAATTTCCATATCCAGTTATTTAAACTCATCGTTTGGTTTTCAATTTTAGTAATTAGCTCAACAGCAGAGGTTGTGGAAAACCACCCATTTTTACTGGGTGCCCAATATAGTCGATCTTGTATGTAGTTATCCGGTATCGGGACTGATTGTATTTGGTCGACTATTTCATCCGGTAGAGACTGTCTTAATTGGTCTATCTTCCATGTTTTATCGTTTGATATCCAATCAGCTACCTTTAAAGTTTCATCAATATTTGAAGGGTTCTTAGCATGGGTGTTTAAAGGGCCTCCCAGGATCCATCTATCTTTCCAGAAGTTAACCGTCTTACCATCTCCAATATGCCATATTAACCTCTTGTAGAATTCTTCCCTAAGTTGGATAAGTTTCTTCCATTGCCACGATGCATTTTGTATAAGCCTATATGTAAAAAGACTATCATTTTTAAAATATTTTTGCGTCATAATTCTTACCCAAAAATTATTTGGCTCTACTAAAATTTTTCATAGCAATTTCATTTGTAGTGCCTTGTTCATATGTTCCGTCTTCCTTACTCCTAATCCTCCCATTTTCTTTGGTTTGCATATCTTATCTCATCCCACAAGTGGTTTATATTGTCTATCTATAAAGTTATTTTATTGTTGTAAAAAAAGTAAAAACTATTAAATTAAATTTAAAAAAGTAATAACAATCCATCTATAAATTTTTATTTAGAGTCTCTTAAACTTAGGATACTCAAAGTCTCATAAATTGATATAAAGGATGTTTGAGGAGTACGTGGAGACTTAGTAGCTTGATTTAGTTGTACAAAAATAAAGGTGATGTGCAATAGTGCAACGATTACAACAGGGTTATTGTAACACCCCCTTCCTACCATGGAGGTATTACCGCCAATAACCCCGATTAAGACGAAACCGAAGCTACCCAAGACTTTAAACTGACTGAACATACTCAAACAAGGTAAATGAAACTATTTAAAACCTAACAAAATTAAGTAAAACTTTACAGCGGAAAAGAGAATAAAAGGTCTTATACAAGCCTTAACTTAAAAAGAATTAGTAAATAAATAAAACAACCTTCTATTTAAATAAAATCTTCATCAAGTCTTCCTTAAGTTCTTATTTCTGAAACTCAGCTTCGTTTTGAAGTAGTTCAACTATGATTTTCACTAAAGTATAGCCATTGGAAACCTTTCTTCAACTTCTGGAGCTTCAAACCTCTGAATCCGTCTCTTAAATCAACTTCCAAGAAGAACCTGATGTGTCGTAAAGCAACGGTGGACACCAGCCGGCCATATAAAAGAAAAGAAGATGGACGGGTTAGTCTAATGAAAGACTAAGCAAGCGGAGAAATTAACTAACTTGGTTCTTATGGTTGTGACAAAACATATTGGCATCCAAATCCGATTAGACTCGGATTATGATCCAACAGTTAGCAGTCTTATAGAGAATAAGAAGGAGACTTGCATAATCAAAAGAGAGAACACCACCGCTTGTGGTTTCCTTTACGAAACATGAACAATTGTTGGGAACTCATATTAATCACATCACATTTTGAAAAGCCTCCGTCGACTAATCAGATTGACTTAATCAAAGTTTGATTAAGAATCATTTGTAACCGGGAGCAAGAATGGTTATCGAATAGACTAACCATTCGGGTACATTAATGTGCCTAACGCACTTATCTTGTATTACTTTCAAAACTGTTCACAAACAAGTTGGCAACTTTTAATCGACTCAAACTACTGCCGGTGGAACACAATACTATCGAGGTCAGAGGGCCTGTTTCATCCTTGAACAACGAATAGCACGGGTCCTAATGATGGAGAGATTAGAGGGTCTGTTTCATCCATAATCTACTACCAACACATATTGAATGGAACACAATACTATCGAGGTCAGAGGACATGTTTCATCCTTGAACAACGAATAGTGCGGGTCCCAATGATGGAGAGATTAGAGGGCCTGTTTCATCCATAATCTTCTACCAACACATATTAATAAATGCACTTAGCTAGAGTGCATAGTCACCCCTCAAGCGTAGAGCGGGCCATGGTCATGTCCTAAGTATTAGGGGATCAATATTGATACTGCCTAATACGAGTTTTAAATAGATGCTTCCGAGACTAATCTCACATCCCTAAACTAAGTTAATCCATATCAATGTCTCATCATGAGACAACTAAACATACAAGGTCATATACAACGGACCTAAATCCAGTTCTAGCGCAAAACTGAATGAATAACAATGCAGTCATTATTTCTAACAAAACAACAACCTATCATATTTTATTAATCATACAAGTTGTTCCCAACGCAAATATTAAATGGGATTCAATTCCTCATTTAATAACAATAACGCAAGAGAGAATCGTCCACTTGCCTTAGAAGGCGTGTTCAACGTCTTTGGCAATTCCAACAGTAATCATTATCATCCTTCTGCCAAATATAACAAAAGGATTTCTCAACAACGAGCTCACGGAAACACTTCTTAGTTGTATACTCAAATTCTACAACATCCTAATTGATAAACGATTTAATTTTCGAATATCGATATATAACAAATCCTTAGTTATCATGCATTAAGGAGCCATCTTGGCGGAATTATAACTAATTATTCGCTTCACTTTTGAAACAACTTTCTAAACAAAAAGTGTTCCTCAATAACATTTCTTAAAGGTTACCAAATCTCGGATCAAACGGATTAACAACGAATCCCGAGTAATTATCTGGAGTCCTTTACCTGCCAATCGGTGTCAAAACTTGTATTCGCTATAACTGAAGATCCGGACGTCCGTTTCCCGAGCGGTTCAAACCTGTAGAACCGTATCAACATCAAGATTATAAAAACCATAAATTTAATTAGCAAAGCGGAACCGAAAGGTCCTTACGGTGGCTCCGCAACCAACCCGCTAATTAATTTCAATCGTATATTCCTTCACTTGAGCCCATGGCTCGTTTGGCTCGATCCCCGAGCCCAAGGGTGGCTGGGCGTTGCCCAACGGTGGCCCTTGCGGTGGGTGGTGGTCGGACAAGCTGACGGTCGCCGGCGGCGTCACACGCGAGGCAAAGAAGAGACCAACGGTGAAGAGTTCTCCTCTCCCGAGACCGTCGTCGTCCCGCCATGATTCTCGTTGGTTCTGGTTCCTCTTGCAGCAACTCCGTGCCCAGCTGACACCGAGAGGAAGAAGGAGGAGATGAGGTGGAGGAGGAGGGTGGTGGCTGGGGCAAGGAGAAGGTAGCCGGCGATGAGGAGTTCGATCACCGAGTCAATCGCCCCGTCCAAAACTCTCTGGTTCCTTCTTTTGGTTTTGAAAGTGTAACCGATCACTATGGAAATAAGTCTATCCAATTCCACAAATTTGCGTCCCCCATTAAGCAAACAAAAGTTGGCTATTAAAGGTATTTCCCGTTTCGGAACGGGACTCGCGTTAAAGCGGTAAAATTATGTACCTCGGGTGGAAAAACTTACTAAATACAAAACGTCCCGTAAATTATGTAGACCAATAAAATCAATTTTCTTTGATTTTATAACGCTACCTTCAATTTTTAAGGTTTCCGTTTCGTATTTTAAATCCTTTACAATACATAATTAAAAAGACGGCTTATCCAATAAATATTCTTTTTCCACTGAAAAATCCTAGAATTCACACCGATCCATAAAATCATTTCTTTGTGATTTTAGGATATCACCAAGAATTTTCTAGGATTTAATCTCCAACAAAGATATTGGATTAAGCGTTAAAACGGACAAAGAGGTTAAAAGAATATCCGAGAAAATTCAAAAATATCCTTTAAAACCACAGTTATTACAGTTATTAAGCTCCTCAGTCACATTATAAAAGTATGGGAAAAAGTGATTGAGGCTAGGTTGAGAAGAACAATCACCGTGCCACAGAACTATTTCAGTTTTATGCCAGGGCGATCGTCGATTGAAGTCATTCACTTGATCACACAGTTGGTAGAGGCTGACAGAGAGAGGAGGAAAAACCTACACATGGTCTATATTGATTTATAAAGGGCCTATGACATGGTGCCTAGAGAGTTGTTGCGGAGATGTTTGGAAGCTAGAGCGGTTTCTAGGACATATAACAGAATTCTACAAGATATGTACAAGGGCTCGTTGACAAGTGTGTGCACCTCGGGAGTAGCACAGAGAATTTCCAAGTGGGGGTCAGTTTGCACAAGGGATCGGCCTTGAGCCCTTTTCTGTTTGCTATCGTGTTGGACGTTCTAACGAGGGAGATCCAAGAATATGTATTGTGGTGTATATTATTCGTCGACGACATTGTTTTGGTGGATGAGTCGAGGGAGAGAGTTTGCATAAAGTTAGAATCTTGGAGAGAGAACTCGAGACAGAGGGTTTTAAGTTGAGTTGGACAAAGACAGAATATGTGGAGTTTAAGTTCAGCCAAGAATTAGAGCCAAAAGAGGAAGTACGCTTAGGAGGAGATGTCATAGAAAAAATGAGATGTTCAAATATTTAGGATCAAAGGTGTAGAGTGATGGGAGCCTGGGAGAGGATATTAGACACCGGATCCAATGGGGTTGGCAGAAGTGGAAGGGTGCTTCGTAGGGCTGTAAGCGAACCGAGTCGTTCACGAGAAATTCGGTGTTCGGCTCGGTTAAAGTCTGTTCATGTTCGGTTCGATTTATAACGAATCGAACATGAGCAAGCTCGAAAGATAAATGAACCAAACTTGAAAACAAGAGAACTCGGCTCGTTTTTCGTGAGCAAGCTCGATTACATGTTCGTGAGCAAGCTCGATTACATGTTCATGAACAAGCTCGATTTTATTACATTCGTGGAAAAGCTTGATTATACGTGCATGACAAGTTTAATTATATGTATATATTTATATCTCATTAAATTTGTTTAATTAACTTAGCAAATAAATAGACAAGTGGCCTATTTCATTAGCCATAAAATGAGCCCATAAGGCAACACTCTAAATTTCCTTATAGCTCTTTCCCAAACCCTAACTCTCGGCTTGACTTCCTCTCTCTCAGTTCAGACCTCAAAATAATCGAGGCATGCCGCTATTCCTCGCTCATTCTCTCTAGCTAAACCCTAGCGCCGCTCTCCCGACTTCTTGCACCTTTCTCCGGACTACTTCCTTGATCTCATTGCGTCGCTCCCTTTTGTTCTCCGACGTCGATCTCAAATCAGTCTCCTTCCTCACTTTTCATAGATCTGAGATCTGCTCATATTCTTCACAATCTGAGATCTGCTCCCGACTTTTGTTCCCCAACACCAGCTACGCGCCTACGCCAACACCCCTCTGACTCTCAGTAAGGCCAACTGGCCAACCTTCACAACTCTTCTCTTTCTCTCTCTCTCACTTTTCACAGTTTTGAGATCCGCCCCTCGTTTTTTCTTGAATTTTGACATATCTGATTTTGCCATTTTTTCTTTGTGTTGAATTGTTATTATATTCACTGAAGTGATGGCTTGCTTATTAGTGTGTCCATGTTCTATTTTGTTCATTCCAGAGTGTGTCCATGTTCTATTTTGTTCATTCTAGTAGTTCAAATATGTTGATGGTAATAAAGCTAGTAATGGTGGAAGTCATAGATTTTGACATAGAAACATGTTCTCACTATAATCAACTAGTTATCATGTGATATTAAAAATCGAAGCAACACCTTCAGATTTTTATTCTAGAAAGATATCTTATTTTGGCTTATGAGTTATGAAGTCTTAGGTTTTATTTATTATTGTATTGTTTTTAAACTTAAAGTTCATCAACACATGAAATACTTCTTTTTTGTTTGTCTCTAATTGTTGCAGTGTATAACTTCAGTATCGTTTGTTAAATCTTTCTTGTTTATGATGTATTAATGTGTTATTCTCTTGTTTTATAGGCAAATGGATGGAGTTATTGGAGCGGTTGCAAATTCACCATCTACCCCAATTTTAGAAGAGAATGAAGTTCTATGTTTGGATCTGTTTCAAAGTAGAAAGATTTGTGTAAAATTTTCATGCGGTTATGTTTGTTTGAGTATGGAAAATTAGCAGGTTTGTATTTGCTAGTTTAAAATGAGCAGGTTGTTTTGTGGTCTCAAACTGTAAATAAATGAGCAAGCTGAATTTTGTATTTGGTGTTGTTAAAATGAGCAATTTTTTTTGTTTGATTCGTTTGCCAACGGACTTAATGAGCATTGCTCGTTTTGTTTGCTTGTGAAAGATCTGAGCGAGCAGGCTCGCGAGCCGACCTTAACGAATCGAGCTCAAACAAAAATCTAGGCTCGAACCGAGCTCTAGCCTGAGCCCGAACAACCCTTTAAATGTGTGTGCCCATGGGCACACAATAAAAGTGTTAATTTGGGAAAGTGTTAATTTGGGAAATTATTTCAAAACTATTCCTTAAATTGGAATTAATGAACCCTTTTAAAAACTATTTCAAAACTATTAGCTAATGATAAACTTTATTACAATGAGACATAATAAACTTTATTAAATTACATTTTAATACCTTCAAATTACGTAATGTATATATTTCATTATTTTAATTTGTTACTCATTGAGGATGGTCATTAGAGTGCACTCAATAGTTGCCCATTTTTTTGGGTATCATGAAAAAAAAAATACTCCCTCCGTCCCATATTGTATGGGTTTTTAGCCCAAATTCTTTGTCTCACAATATATGGGGTTTTGAGTTTATTTATACTTGTCTTTCTTGGTAATTATCATTCTAAGCAATTTTGTCCAATGAAAATGAGGATGACTGATGATACACTTTTCAAGTAATTATAATTTACTTTTTAAATAAAAAGAGGGATAATTATTTGTTTTAAAGCAAAAGTAAATTTTTTCTCAATATGTGTGCATAAGGCTAAAGCGCCATATATATTGGGACGGAGGGAGTATTAAAAGTAAGAGAGTGTGAATTTTTGAGGAAAGAGAATGATGACCAGGTTATCACAATGACCAAACAAGGAATTGGGCATTGAATGTCATGGTGACAAGTGTCTCTTAAAAGATTTAAAAATTAAAGTGTTAAATAAGGTACAGATATTTTGTTTGGGCAACCATTGAGACTAAACAAATTAGGCATAAATCATATGTAGCCCCCCTAAACTTTCACAAAATTGCCACTTAGACACCCCACCTTTGAGTTGGCCCTATTGAACACTCGAACTTATGATTTTGTACCTATTGAACACCTCAAATATGGCATGGCTCTATATGTGTAATACACGCGGTTGTGGGCGAGTGAATGGTTAATATTCAATTAACTAGAGTTGACATGTAATTTCTTTAAAAAAATTAATTGATTTAAACCCTTTTTATTGCTCCAGCTTGCCTTTTCGCCCTCTTCCACCATCGATCCTTCTTCGCCTTCTTCCACCATCGCTGGATTTTGGGCCATTCTTCCACCATTGCTCTCCCTCTTTCCTTCTTTCTTCAATTCAACGAAAGCTCAATCCTCCCTCGTCGCCGTGATGGCTTCTTCGTCGAGTAGCTTTTCGCGCGGAAGTGGGAGAACAGAAATCATCTTGCCGACCTGCAGGTGTAGTGACGTAGCTACTATGAAGGTTTCTTGGACGGGAAAGAATCCTAGGAGACGATTCTTCGGGTGCCCTAACTATGGAGTAAGTTCAATCCTTATATGTTTGCAAAAACACTAAAAGTTATGGAAGAAATCGAATTAGGGGTAAACCCTAAAATTGAGTTAGCAATTGGAATATGAAATCGGTAATCCTTGCAATTGGAATTGAAAATTGAGGCGTTTTGCAATTGGAATCGAATTGGGGGTAAACCTTTGGATACCTTGAGCATTATGTGCAATTATAATTGTCTGTGCATTTTTTGATTTTACAAGGAATGGGGGCATGTAACTTCTTCAAATGGGTTGATGATTCACCTTGCACATAGCATTCTAAAGAAGTCATCTCAGGTTTGCTACGAATAGTATAGGAGAAGGAAGAAGAGGTAAAGAAGAAGGAAGAAGAGAGGGATAAGGCAAGGCGTCTGGCTAACGTTTTGTTGTTCGTGATAGTGATGATTCTATGGGCTGAGAGTGTCAAATTCATGTTGTCGAGCTAGGTCGAGTCTAGGAGGCATCTTTCTATTTATGCTTGATTTGTTGCTAAGATTATAGTTATGTATTGCTGTCAACTGGTGTGAAGAAGTGAGAACCTTGTTGGTATTATTGTCAGTATAATATATTGCTTGATTTGTTGTCAACTGATTTGTGCTACTTGGAGAAACCAACAAAATATCAAAACCCTTTTCACAGAAGTCACATATAATGGTTTTCAATTCACTAACATCTGGATGATCTAGAAGTAAGATTGCACATGTCAATGAATAAAATAACAACTCGCCAAAATTTTGCTCCAACAGCCATGATAGCTCAAAATAAGCCACTTCATATCAAGAGTGTGAAATATACAATGTGAATCAAGGTACACATGAGCATACCAATGCACAAAAAACACATGTAAATTGCTAGATCAAAATAAGTTGTTCTTATAATGTATCAAAAAAAAGACAGCTAGAACACTGTTTTAAAGCTCATGACTACAAGCATCTAAGCAATGAAAAGTCATCCTAAGGTTGGTTTGAACTGGTTTGGCTACTGAATGGGGCTTCACTTCCCTTGCGTCTTGCATCATCTCGGTTGTGTTGCAATTGAATCCTAGTGACAACTTGATTGCCCTGCCATCTCAAACCCCTCTCTTGGCTGGAAAAATCTAAAGATTCAGTTGCATGTCGTACGGGTTGTGAAACCCTTAAAATCCTACTTGAAGAAGTCCCTAGCTGTGAATACAAACAGAACAAAAAAATATGAAAATCTATTTTGAAGAGGTATTCACTTCAAATATGATTATATGAAAATCATAACTACTACATTGACTTACATTTAGCATTGTCACTCCAATTGTAGGGCTGGTGTATATACCAAAACCGACAAGTCTAGAGGTGCCCTTTTTTTTAGGTTTGGTGAATGGTCCAACATAAGATTGAGCTCTTTTACCTTGAGCCTGGTCAATTAAATTAGGAGGGCATATTAATCAATACTCAAAACATAACATAAACACCCCAAAATTGAATAATTAAAAAAAACCTTTGATTGACTCCTTATTTGTCTTGGTGGAGGTGCAACTGGTGGTGCAATCGGAGGAGCTGGTGGTGGTGTTGGTGCAGCTCGTGGGGGATGGTCTTGACTGACTTCTTAAGGTAGAGGATGCAATTGGTGGTGGTGGCATTGATTGACTTCTTGATGTACTAGCTACCACCTCTGGATTTCCCTTTTTGGGGCAACCTTTTTTGTTGTGCCCTTGGCACTCAAGTCATTACATCTCCCCTCCTTGAGTACTTTCCAGCCTTCTTTGGCTCATCTCTAGCTTTTCTTCGGTTTATCTTCTTTCTTCCCCTTTTCTTTCTAACTTGAGGTGGCTCAATAGGAGGATGCTCTGAAGTTGGCCACAATTTCATGCCCATTATTGGCTGAATAGGAAAGGCATAAGCTCTCAGGTAAGTTGGTTTTTTATACAAGTGAGCTACATGTTGGTCAGGGTTGATGTTCAATTGATTCATTGCACAAATAGAGTATGCACAAGGAATTCCCCTCAATTGCCAGCTTCTGCATGTACATATTTTCTACCTCAGATCAACAATATGGCCAAAAGCACCTTCCTCTATCTCGAAACCTTGATCCCCATTCCACATAATGTTACACTGCATAGCTCTCTCTTTGTTCCTCTCCAATTTCAGCAAGGCCATAGGGGCAATGTCACATATCCAAGTGTTAGCAAAATCATTCATCTTCCTTATCCTATCCAAAACTTGCTTCCTTATGTCCTCAAGCATGGATATAATAGACTTATGCCTAGCAATTCTTATCCAACTATTGAAGGTTTCACACATATTATTCTCACAAATATCACATTGCACCCCAATCTTGAAATATGGCTTGCAAAAATTTTCTTTTCCATATGCTAAGAAGTCAGCCACTAGTTCACGACCTAACTTACCCAAAACATCAATGTTGTCCTTCAATTGAACTTCAAAAGTGGACCAACAACATGCCCAAAACTTCTTCCTTCGCTCATCCCCTCTCCATTTCTTCTGCCAATTCGCATAGATATGCCTGGCACAAAAACGATGCTCAACTTCTAGCAACTCATTCCTTATAGTAGCCCTTAATCCCTAAAAAGGACATATTATGAACAGTTAATATACAAGTGTTAGTGAACAAAAATAGTAGAACATAGTGAGGCTAGTCGCCTCCCCATGGTTGCCTTCTTCTTCTGAGAAGTCACTCTCCATATTGTAATCTGAATCACTGGCAAAATAGGGCTCATCTCCACCCAACTTTCCAGTGTAGTCATTTGCATCTTCATCCCAATTTTCATAACCTTCATCTGAACCAACATCACCAAATTGTATCTCAACATTCCTCAAACTCTCCTGATGCATCCTTCTTCTAGCATTGCTTTCTCTAGCTTCATTTCTCAATTCTCTCAACTCATTATCAACATCACTATCCCCACTTAAATCAAAAACTACATCACCACGCTTGTCACTATCTTCACTACTACAAGAATAAGAAGCATCTTCACCTCCATCTAACTCTTCACCTCCATATTCACCTACATCATCACTCTTATCACTATCTTCACTTTCTCTAGCTTCTTTACTAGTTTGAGAAAAATCATAACCAATAGGCACGATTGCATTCTCATTTCCTGCATTTTCAACTTCTTCACCTCCATCTAACTCTATAGGGTGATCTTGTCTTCTACCCATATAGATAGGAACCTCAATGTCCTCAACATTATCATTGGCAAATGCAGGCTCAACAATGACATGATCAATGTACAAATGCACCTCATCTCCATTTTTCAGTTTGCTAGAAAGCTCAACAAGTGATGTATCATTCATCTTTGTAAATTGATCATTTCCCCCCTTATGATATACCCCTCTGAATTCTGTATAGCTGAATGAGTTCACGTACCACTTCAATTCATACAAGCTTAACAAATCTTTATCAACCCTCGGACTGTATCCAGTTCCAACTTCATCAACATAAGCAATCTGTGGTTCGTGAACAAACCTACCTCCATGATGCCAAACAAGGTTCACCGTCATCATTTTAATCCTAAAACAAAGACAGATTTAAAGAAATTCATTGACCATAACAGATAAACTTCAAGTGCAAGTTCATTTCATACAAACAAAAAACCTAAACAGTTTTAAACTAAAGTACAAGTTCATTCGAATGCCACTCTCATTCGAATGCCAACCCTCCAATCGAATTCAAACCACCAAATTCCCAGATTCGAGCCCTCAATCAAAACCCCCAAATTCAAGCCCTCAATCAAAACCCCAAAAATTCGAGCCCTAAATAAAAAACACCCTAATTCCCAACAATTCAGACTAGCACAATCACAAAATAGAGACAAAATCCGAAGAAAAACGAAAAATTCACCAACGAAAAATTCGCCCTAACTAACCTTTCCTTCTCCGACTCAGCTAGGATTCATCGTCGAGGCCATCCAGGATTCAAACCCTAACTCAAAGGTGGGGTTGGTTGTTCTTCTTCGTTGAGGAGCGTCGTTCTTCTCTGGTGAACCGTCGGAGATGTTCTTCTTCGTCGAGCGAGGAGCTAGTATCACAAGAGGGATGGCTTATCTGAATCTCGTGAAGTTCGAGTTTAATTTTTTTAAAGTTGAAATACGTAATAGGAATGCTTATGTGGCGTAATCAAGACTGCTTACGTGGATTAAGTAAAAAATGTGCAATGACGTGTATTACGGGCTGGCGCGCGTGTAATACAAATGTCATTAAAATATCTGGCCATGTGTTCAATAGGTACAAAATCATAAGTTCGAGTGTTCAATAGGGCCAACTCAAAGGTGGGGTGTCTAAGTGACAATTTTGTGAAAGTTCAGGGGGCTGTATATGTTTTAAGCCAAACAAATTATGGTTGAGCATGAATGAAAAGAAGAAGTAGATAATTTTTTTTTAAATTTGATGACCAAAAAATTTGGTCAACCATTACATAAAATTGGGATCATATGAGGAGGGGGCTTAAGCTGAAAAATGAGGATCAGGGAGAATCGTTGGATCGGCTTGATCTAAGGCTAGCTTTTTTTTTAGATCTCACATAAATAGGGTAAAATTGTCTTTTTCCCCGATTATGTCGTTCATCATCTCCCTTAATATTTCGCACATACAATTTTTTTATTCACGTTCGCAATTTTTCGACGATTCGTGTGCGATCTTCTACAGCTCCTATTGAACATGTTCTCCCATTGATTTTCGACGCACACTTACTAATAATGGAACTTGACATTAAATTTTAGGATTTTGATTTTTTTTTGTCTTAAACCTATGTCAATAGCTACTAATATGGTGTTTGATGTTATAATCTAATTAGCCTTGATTCTTGTTCCTTGTGTATGCTTTATATAGACTCAACGTGTTTTTAGATGAATGTCAATCTGAATTTGGAGTGAGGTCATAATAGAAAATTGTAAATTCTGATTTTTATGACTAAATCTAGAATAATCATGTCTCTGTATTGAAGTTTGAATTTGATGCTTATTATATTATTAATACTTTAGGAGAAGGCCATATGCAAATTTTAATCAGGCCTATGTGTTGAAATTTGACAAAGACTGGGATAATTAAAAGAGTTCATATGATAAAGAGGTTCAATCCTAGATCGCCCACCAATTGTTCGACAAAATTCCTCAACCGGGAATTGTTACAAAAATTACATGAATTGAATCTTTTGCTTGTAATAATAGGTGCTAACAAGCTTTCTATAAAAATAGAGGAGCACGAGTCCATCATTAAAAAAGAGTGACAAGTTAGATGAGCTTCTGTGGGGGTATCAAGGACCTTATTATTGTAAAGTTAGATACTCTTGACAAATGGAATGATAAGGTAGTGCATGAGTGAATATGTAATTGTAGAATTTTGCATGAGAAGATGGGAAGAAGATGTTGATCTAACACTATAAAATTTGAATGTATTAGTGCAAATCGATCGGTGAGGGCAACAATTTACTGATTTTTATAATGCACTTTTACCGATTTAAAATGCACTGTACATAATTTGGAATGCACTTTCACTAATAATACAATGTGTACTTTTTACTAATTTTATAATGCACACAACCAATTTTGAAGAGTACATTAACTAAAAGTATACACTTTTACTGATTTTAAAATGCACTTTACCAATTTTGAAATTCACTTTCATAATGCACTTTAAATTGCACTTTTATTACTTCATAATGCACTTTTACTAACCTGGAATAAACTTTTCTATCTATTATGCCTTTAAACATGCACTTTAGAATCCAAGGACATACAATAACTATTCTTGAAAATCTTTAGCATGATTGTAATATGTCATTCGAGTTGCACTTTTTCTACTCTAATGCACTTTTAGTACTTCTAAATGCACTCTAGAGTTTAAATTTACTCTAGGATCCACTTTTTCTATCTAAATTACATGCACTATTACTAGTCTGGAATGCATTTTTACTATTTTCGAATGCATTTTTGCTAGTTCAAAAAGCACTCTAGAATCCAAAGGACACAAAACAAGCTAGTACTTAAATATCTTGACCAAAAAAAACGCTAGTACTTAAATATGTCACAAAAAAAGCCTAACGAGTACTAGTCCAAACATGTTGTTAGTCCAAGTATTAATTCTCCAAAACTATTGAGCTCATATAAATTCCAACAGTGTCTCTAACGACATCATGATGAGGCTCCAACTTGCTGCACATGTACCACTTTATGATCTATTAAGGAATGCACCTTTCACAGTTTAAAATGCACTTTTTGTAATAACTGCGGTTTTTGAGGATATTTTTGAATTTTTCTCGGATATCCTTCTAACCTTTTTGGTCCGTTTTCACGCTTAATCCAATATTTTTGTTGGAGATTAAATCCTAGAAAATTGTTAGTGATATCCTAAAATCACAAAGAAATGATTTTATGGATCGGTGTGAATTCTAGGATTTTTCAGTGGAAAAAGAATATTTATTGGATAAGCCGTCTTTTAAATTATGTACCGGAAGGGATTTAAAATACGAAACGGAAGCCTTAAAAATTGAAGGTAGCAAGATAAAATCATGGAAAATTGATTTTATTGGTCTACATAATTTATGGGACGTTTTTCGTTTAGTAAGTTTTTCCACCCGAGGTACATAATTTTACCGCTTTAACGCGAGTCCCGTTTCGAGACGGAAAAATTCTATTAGGCCGACTTTCTTGCCTTAATGTGGAAGAATTCTACGTAGGCATATCTATTCTTTACCTTTGTCAAAGTCTATCTTGTTAAAATGTAAGGAAGGAACCGAGAGATAAGGTCGGACGAACGACGGGTTCGGGCAAGCTCCACCGCCGGCAACCTTCTCCGCCCCGTCCACCACCAACTCCTCCACCCCATCTTCACCTTCTTCTTCTTCATCTTGGGCTGCTGCTGCTGCCATGTTCATGGAAGGAGAGGAATCAAGGACGGAACGACATGCTCGGGGAGAAGGACGTCTTCACCGTCGGTCTTCTCTTCTAGCCTCGCCAAGCGACGTCGCCGGCGACCGTTAGCCTCTCCGACCACCACCTATAGCAAGGGAAGTTGTCGGGCAATGCCCAGCCACCCTCGGACTCGAGGATCGAGCCATGATCGAGCCATACGAGCCATGGGCTCGAGTGAAGGTATATACGATCAAAATTAATTAGCGGGTTGATTGCGGAGCCACCGTAAGGGCCTTTCGGTTCCGCTTTGCTAATTAAATTTATGGTTTTTATAATCTTGACGTTGATACGGTCCCACAGGTTCAAACCGCTCGTGAAACGGATGTCCGGATCTTCCGTTATAGCGAATACAAGTTTCGGATACCGATTGGCAGGTAAAGGACTTCGGTTAATTACTCAGGATTCGTTATTGATCCGTTTGATCCGAAATTTGGTAACCTTTAAGAACTGTTGCTGATGAACAATTTTTATTTAGAAAATTGTTCCAAAAGTGAAGCGGATAATTAGTTATAATTCCGCCAAGATGACTCCTTGAAGCATGATAACTAAGGATTTACTATATATCGATATTCGGAAATTAGATCGTTTATCGATTAGGAAGTTGTAGGAGTTGAGAATACAACTAAGAGGTGTTTCTGTGAGATCGTTGCTGAGAAATCCTTTTGTTATATTTGTCAGAAGAATGATAAAGATTACTGTTGGAATTGCTAAGGACGTCGAGCACGCCTTATAAGGCAAGTGGACGATTCTCTCTTGCGTTATGGTTATTAATGAGGAATTAAATTCCAGTTGATCCTCATGTTGGAAATAATTTGTATGTTGAATAAAGTTTGATAGGTTGTTATTTTGTTAGAAATAACGACATGGTCGTTATTGCGGTTTTTGCGCTAGAACTGAACTTAGGACCGTTGTATGATTAGTTATCTCATGTTGAGACATTGTTATGAAATAGAATGGTAGAGATGGGAGTTTAGACTCCAAGACATCTCTTTAGTGGTCCTGTGCTGAAACACTGTTGAAAAATAGGTAGTCCAGGGGTAGGAGCCCAATCTCCAAGGACCTCTTTATAACAAAATCTGTATTGGGGGCGTAGCTTGCTAGCGTATCCCAAAATTGGAATCATGACTCATGTCACGCTGCACGTTGAAGGAAGACAATGGTGCACTTTAGCTAAGTACAATTGATACTCGGTTGTTGGCCGAGCATGTATAAATGATCATGGATGAAACAAGCCCTCTGATCTCGGTTGTTGGCCGAATCTCGGTTGTTGGCCGAGCATATATAAATGACCATGGATGAAACAGGCCCTCTGATCTCGGTTGTTGGCCGAACTATATAAGAACTATTAAATGGTGCGAGTGCACAGATTGAGAGTAATGATAGATAAGTGCGTTGGGCACATTAATGTACCCGAATGGTTAGTCTATTCGATAACCATTCTTGCTCCCGATTATGAATGATTCTTAATCAAACGTTGATTAAGTCAATCTGGTTAGTCGATGGAGGCTTTTCAAAATGTTATGTGATTAATATGAGTTCCCAACAATTGTTTATGCTTCTTAAAAGAAACCATAAGCAGTGGTGTTCTCTCTCTTGATTATGCAAGTCTCCTTCTTTTTCTCTATAAAACTGCTAACTGTTGGATCATAATCCGAGTCTATTCGGATTTTGGATGCCAATATGTTTAGTTACAACCATAAGAACCAAGTTAGATTCTCCGCTTGCTAGTCTATCATTAGACTAACCCGTCCATTTCTTTTCTTTTATATGGTCGGCTGGTGTCCATCGTTGGTTTATAACACATCAGGTATTTCTTGGAAGTTGATTCAAGAGGAGGATTCAGATGTTTGAAGCTCCAGAAGTTGAAGAAAGGTTTACAATGGCTATACTTGAGTGAAGATCATGGTTGAACTACTTCAAAGTGAAGCTGAGTTTCAGAAATAAGAACTTAAGGAAGACTGGATGAAGATTTTGTTTAAATAGAAGGTTGTTCTATTTATTTATTAATTCTTTTTAAGTTAAGGCTTGTATAAGACCTTTTATTCTCTTTTCCGCTGTAAAGTTTTACTTAGTTTTGTTAGGTTTTAAATGGTTTCATTTACCTTGTTTTTAGTTTGTTCAGTCAGTTTAAAGCCTTGGGTAGCTTCGATTTAGTCTTAATCGGGGTTACTGGCGGTAATACCTCCAGGGTAGGAAGGGGGTGTTACACTTTTACTACTTAATGATGCACTTTTTCATATAAACAAAAACCCAATAACATGAGCACGCGTTTTGGACGAACAATTGATCGATGGGAGTGAGATTTGAGTTTGATGGAAGGAACGCCAATCGATCGCTCGATCGATAGGTACGAATGAGAATTTGGGAAGCAGATCGATTATAAATAATTGAGATCGATTACAGATATGAATTGAAAGCGATCAATATCTTGAATTCTTGATTAAACAAAGTGAATGGATCTATTAAAAGGCCTCAGTCGAAGTAGCTCAAAGAATCTCGCATGCGTTTTGACAAAAGGAGTTTTAATCTAAAAATTCAATTTTGAAAAATGTGGAGCGTGTTCAATTAGAAGGAGCAGATTGTTGTATAATATGAGGGGTACTAAGTTGTATTTATTTACCACTAATGCCACCGTTTGATGATTTCCACAATTTTTAAATAAAGTATTAAAGGTTAAATTTTTTTTTTGGTAAGAAAAAGGTTAATTTTTAATCATGACTGTTTAAATACTCCATTTAACGGTTCAAGTTGCTCCTCATTTTTCACCATATCACTACTATGTACATGAAACACACTCTTACCTACCATTACATATGCTCTTAATGACATTCTAAGAAAAATAATTTTGTTCAAAGAAAATTATATTTCTTGAGATACGATTCATCTTTTAAGTTCATAAAAATAACAAAGTCATTTGTTAAAGTCTTATCATAAAAAAAAGTTTAATTTAGTGGTATGTATTAAGGAAAATAAAATATTTATAAAATTTAATGATATTTCTAGCAGGTAGAATAAATTTGTTAGCGGCTGAACCCCGCGGAATCGGCCGACCCCAGTTCCACCGATTCATGTTCGTTTTCAATCGCGATTTTGAAACCGCCCGTTTTTTTGGTCCGATTTCATGGCTCCATTGAAAGTGAACCCATGACTAACTCGACCCACCCTCTCTCCCAACCAGCACAATCTAAAAACGAAACCAGACCCATCAAAAAAAAAGAAAAAATTGAAAGTGGGGCCTACAATCGAAATGACGCAAGCTGAGGCCAACTCCGAGTCACGTCCACTCTCAGCCTCCCCCAAAGGGTTTTTGCAAAACGCAGTATCAACGAGGGGTTCAGGCGTAGAAGCACCAAAACCCCAATTCTTCCCTCCACCAGCATCCATGGCGAGATCCGCCAGGTCCCACGCGTCTCGCCTCCTCTACGCTCTCACATCATCCCCTTCACCGCAGTCGCCCCCGTCTCCGCTCAGCCTGCACCGCTTCGCGCGCCTCTTCTCCTCCGGCAGCGCCGCCAGGCTCAAGGAGAAGGAGGACAAGGCTGCAATTTGGAAGGAGTCGATGGACAAGGTACGTAACATCGGGATCTCTGCTCACATCGATTCCGGCAAGACCACGCTCACCGAGCGCGTTTTGTTCTACACCGGCAAGATTCACGAGATTCATGAGGTCAGAGGGAGAGATGGCGTTGGTGCTAAGATGGATTCCATGGACTTGGAGAGGGAGAAGGGGATTACTATCCAGTCTGCTGCTACTTATTGCACTTGGAAAGACTATCAGGTTTGTTACATTTGCCCATTATGATTATGTTTGTAGCTTTGCTTATGCTATACTTTTCGATTCCCTCAGGGCTTTTGTTTTGTCTTACTGATTTATCTTTATGAGGCGAGAATGTTATTTTAAATATGAAACCGCAATGTTTAGTTTGAGGTCGACACTATCTAAGCAGGACTGGCGAAACGGAATGAAAAACATCGTTAAGATCAATTGCTCTTTCTAAATTTGGTGGCTTTGTTTCAGTCTTTTGTTTACCTTTAGGTCTTGAAAGTGATCACTGGTTGTGCTGTTGCAGGTTAATATTATAGACACTCCTGGACACGTTGATTTCACCATTGAAGTAGAGAGGGCCTTGCGTGTCCTTGATGGTGCCATTCTTGTTCTTTGTAGTGTTGGTGGTGTGCAAAGTCAGTCAATCACTGTTGATAGGCAAATGAGAAGATATGAAGTTCCGCGGGTTGCATTCATCAATAAATTGGACAGAATGGGAGCTGACCCATGGAAAGTTCTCAGTCAGGTACCTTAGTTTTTTGTTAAAATATTGTATTTGACTTCATTTTGTTTTGGTCATTTTAGTTTTCCCCCTTCTTCCTTGCATTTAATTTACTGAACATAGTGCTGGACTGTTGGTAGAATGCTATAAGTCTGAAGCTGTTACGATTTTTTCTTTTGGTGTTTTGCCTGCAAAAAGTTTATTGGATACTTTGAGAAACGATGTGCAAGTATCTCTGTCATTGATGCTGATTTTATTGCTAACTTGCAGGCTAGGTCTAAGCTCCGACACCATAGTGCTGCAATTCAGGTCCCTATTGGATTGGAAGAAGATTTTCAGGGTCTTATTGACCTTGTTCAGATGAAAGCTTTATACTTCCATGGTTCTAGTGGGTAAATACCTGAAATTTAGGTGACCTTAGTGTATGTTTTGCTGTTGTGCCATGTTTGAATCTTTGTGCTGTGATTTTGTGTAGTGAAAAAATTGTGAGTGCTGAAATTCCATCTGATATGGAGGCTCTAGTTGCAGAAAAGCGACGTGAGCTAATAGAGATGGTTTCTGAGGTTGATGACAAATTAGCTGAAGCTTTTCTAGCAGATGAAGAAATCACTTCTTCTGATCTTGAGGTATATGTTTTGAGAAGCTCTCTTGTTCTGCTGAAGGAGCTCTAATAATTGGAGTGATTCACTTTACAACTTTGTCAGGGATTTGTGGAACACTTATTTTAGTAACATTTCTATTATGATTTGTGGAGTGCTAGTGGTGAACCCTTAATTGCCGCCTAGTGTATTTTAGAACATTGCAATTGAAAAAAAAAAACTTATATGGAAAGGTGGAAGAATATACTTTGCATTTTAAACAACTTGAGCTGTAGACTAGTCTAAACAATTCCCTTCTGGGCATAGTTAAGATAATTTACTGGAATTAGAATGATATATTTTCTTTTGCTATGGCTTTTTTAAATGGAAAAAAAAACATAGATGTAGTTTTTAACTATTTTTATATAAAATTGGGGTTGAATGTACTGGAGAAGTATGTGAAAAAAAAAGGTGTGTTCTGAACCGGTGGAAACACTTTCCCTGTAGAAAATTTATCTATGTTTAATTCTCTAGATTATCTGAACTTATTGTATCATGTCATCTTACCTCTTACATGTCTACTTGAGTAGGAGGCTGTTCGGAGGGCCACTGTATCTCAGAAGTTTGTCCCTGTATTTATGGGGAGTGCATTTAAAAACAAGGTATACTATAAGATTCTCATGATCCTTCATTTTCTTTTCTTGACCTAATCTTGGTGCCTTGCCTATTATTGGTGTATTTTCTGAATTATGACTATACTTTAAGTTACTTTTTTTATGCCTTACGAGTTCTGGATGACAGGGAGTGCAACCACTTCTTGATGGTGTCTTAACCTATTTGCCCTGTCCAACTGAAGTTAGTAACTATGCTCTTGACCAAAACAATAATGAAGAGAAGGTAGTTTTTGTCATGCTAATATGTCTTCCATTTTGGTGTGTATTATTTGGAGTTGTATTGCTTCTCACAAGTTCCACTATTAGATATTGCTATCTGGGTCACCCACAGGACCACTAGTGGCATTGGCTTTCAAATTGGAAGAAGGGCGTTTTGGTCAATTGACATACCTAAGGTGCTCATGATGTACTGCCATTTGTAGTGGTTATTTTTATCATCCATGTTTCTTTGATGGACGAGGCTGGTTTGATGATCTTTTTTTTTGCTAATTAATGGTATGTACATGCAGAATTTATGAGGGGGTCATCAAGAAGGGGGATTTTATACACAATGTGAACACTGGCAAGAAATTGAAGGTGACTCCTCTTACTTGGTGGTATTATATTATAGGTTCTGTGTCTTGGCATTCAATCTGTACTACTGCTGAATAGTTTCTTTTATAATAATATACAGAAAATTTGTGGAAATATATATAAATTGTTTTAAAGTCTTTCATGGAAAGAAATTTACATGTTGGTGAAAACAAAATTGCAAAATAAAGGACCTTTTGTTTTAGAACTATCTATCATGATGCCACATACATGTCTATGTCCTGATTTGCTCTTTATCTGGGTCTCTGTATTATTGTCTTGTATGTTAATGATCAAAATCACGTCTAAATATATGATTTGCTTCCATTTGTTATTTGTATTTTTTCTTTGAACAACAATATTGGACAATTTCTTAAGGGCTGTTTGATATTGATTCCTGGGAATGACTGATTCCAAATTAAATTTTGGTTGGGCATTTTTTGGAATGATAATGATTCCATGGAATCACTCATTCCAATCCACAAGAGTAATTTGATTCCAGTCTACAAGTCAGGGTTTGAACCATTCCAAAATTCCAGCCCTCTCTCTCGACTGTCTTCTTCGATGAACATTGAACTCTTATGCCTTCTCTTCTCTTCCCCTTATGAGCCACCCTCATCTTGCTGTCTCCCTCCTATTCCGTCTTGACCCCATGCGCCGTCATCCTTTCTTGCATTGAAAAAGGTTTCTGACCTATCTCCCAGATCTCGCATTTCTCTCCCGTTGTCCCGCAATTGTCTCACCACCCCGCCTTCCCCGGCCCTTTTATGTTACTGCGCCTTTCGGTCTGCCATTGACGAGGTTTATGATAAACTACTTCTAAATATTTTTTTATATATATAATTTGGAGGTTGTGTGTATGTTCTCTTGTTTGGCTTATGATTGGCAGATTTTGCGAACTTATTGCAAGTAAATATGTGATACTGAGATTGTATTATGTTGTTGACATTGGGTTTTTGGATTGAGATATGTTTGAATTTGGAATTGTGTTTTTGATTAAGCGGTTTCTATTTGATTTATGAATTAAAAATTCTGTTGCTCATCTCACCCTCCATAGATCGTAAAATTATGATTTTTTGTTTTAAATTGAGTGCTTAAAATTGCACAGAGTAAGCTTTACTGGTGTTCAAGGGTAACCCAATCTGATATTTTTGGTTTTCTCTAAACTGCTAAAGCATGGCTATTCCAATTGCCCACATGTTGACCATTATATTAATTTTTGGAATGGCAAAACAACATATTTCAGTAATGGTTCATTCCAACAAAATACCAAACACAAAATTACAGGAATGTATTCCAAATTTTGATCCCAGTCCGATTCCAGAATCATACCAAATGAGCCCTAAATGTACTAGCTCAGTAGTGATTATGATGGTATAGTTTACTTGGTGATGTCTTTTGTCCATTTGCATGCGTTGCGTCTCTACTTATAAGGAACTTACAAGTACTTTAGCTGTTTAGCATCCCCTGGCCTTGAACTTTTTCAGGCTTTCACTTGTCTGGCTGCCCTACCTTGAATCCTTTTTATCTCCTAAGATTTTGTTTTTGATATTGCTACAGGTTCCTCGCCTGGTCCGAATGCATTCAGATGAAATGGAGGTAATGGTTGAAATATTGCTAAGTTTTATTGTGGTGTTCTTTTTGGTGCATGTCATGTGGTGAAATTTGTTTTACAAAACAATAATAAAATATCTAAACTTAAAAGTAATGTCAAAATAATGAGAATATGACCAGAAATTTGAAATGTAGGATAATTTAAATTGTTTGGTGGAGAGGTGAGAATAGGTAGTACATTCTACTTGCTTAAAAATTGTGAAGAACAGTTGCATTTTCTTTAGTAGTAGAATACTTTCCCTTTTGATTCCATGATAAATTTGGGTCTAATCTTTTTTTTTGGTCAGAATAAACTTTATCTAATTGAATAATTATTTTGGAATGTTTCTTTGCATATAGGACATCCAAGAGGCACATGCCGGGCAAATAGTTGCAGTGTTCGGCGTTGATTGTGCTTCAGGTTCATTGCCTTTACTTAGTCAATATTGTATATGGCTAACCTTTTCCTTGGGGTTATATCTGATTCATACAACTGGATCTATCATAAATATTTTCAACTTAAATGCAAATTGACACTTACTATTCTCATGGAATCTCAGGAGACACTTTTACCGATGGATCAGTAAAGTACACCATGACATCAATGAATGTCCCCGAGCCAGTGATGTCATTGGCTGTGTCACCTGTGTCTAAGGATTCTGGCGGCCAAGTGAGTATTTAATTTAGTATCTCATTGTGGCTGTTTAATGCCATTGCTTTTCCTCTCAAGTTTATGACAATCTTTTTGCTGTTTGTGTTAGTTTTCAAAAGCCTTGAATCGTTTCCAGAGGGAAGATCCAACTTTCCGTGTTGGATTAGATGCAGAAAGTGGACAGACAATTATATCTGGAATGGGTGAGTTGCATTTGGACATTTATGTGGAGCGTATTCGAAGAGAATACAAGGTTAGTAATCTTTTCACCTGTGCTTTGCTTTCATACAACGTGCCTGTAAAATATCTTCTTATTCGCTTAATAGGTTGAAGCAACTGTTGGAAAGCCACGTGTCAATTTCAGAGAAACTATCACTCAACGTGCTGATTTTGATTATTTACACAAGAAGCAAAGTGGTGGACAGGGCCAGTATGGACGAGTTACTGGGTAAGGAATACGAGTAATAGTTGTGTCCAGTAGTGACTGTGCACTAGGCAACTTAGCACCCTACCTTGAGAGTAGTCAAATTATATTTTTTTAATCAAGGGAAGTTTACAAATAGTTGTGATAGGCCCTTCCTTCAACATTTTTATGTGTAGTTGTGGGAGATTTTTACCTGTATTCTACAGTTCCCGATTCAATCGAAATTGGTTAAGTGAATTAAGCTGTACCAGTTTTAAACTGAAGCATGTGACTGGTTTTTTTTAATTTCTTCTACTGAAAGTTTATTTATTTCTATGGCTTATGTGATTCAAATAATACTGTATATAATGAGTCATGAATTTCCTTTTGACAAATTTATGAACTTTGCTTTCTTTTCATATTGTAATGACAGGTATATTGAACCTCTTCCGCTCGGATCAACAACCAAGTTTGAGTTTGAAAATGAGATTGTAGGCCAAGCGATACCTTCAAATTTCATACCTGCAATCGAAAAGGGATTTAGAGAAGCAGCAAACTCGTAAGCTTGCTGCATTTGCTTTATGAGTTCTTTTTTTTTTTATATTTATCTTGTGTGGATGATTCTGATTTGTATATCTCCTAAAGCAGAGAATGGAATTTTTAACTGTTTTACTATGTCTTACACAGGGGTTCGTTAATTGGTCATCCAGTTGAATATGCACGCGTTGTATTGACAGATGGTGCATCTCATGCAGTGGATTCTAGTGAACTTGCATTTAAGTTGGCTTCTATATATGCTTTTAGACAGGTTCGCTTTTCCCCACTGGTTTGTTGCCCACAAAAATTCTTGCATAAATGATATATGTATTCAACTAGAAAGAATCATTGATGATTAGACTAATCACTAATCATTGTGGAATTAGGGTCTCTAGTCTTAATTAGATAGAGTTCTTTTGTAGTTCTAGAGTGTGTTTGGGAACA
Source organism: Fallopia convolvulus (assembly GCA_964016875.1). NCBI lineage: Eukaryota > Viridiplantae > Streptophyta > Magnoliopsida > Caryophyllales > Polygonaceae > Fallopia > Fallopia convolvulus. Next base: position 57,619,250 of record OZ024719.1, read on the forward strand.
ATCAGATGATAGATAATTATATATTATTTTTACAAAAGAGCTTTTGTAAACCAAACACCTTTTACAGATAGCTTTTATATAATTTCTTTTTTCTTTTAATTTTTGACAACTTTCACTGCATTTTTTTCTTCCTTGTTTGGATCTTGAACTTTCTTCTCAAAAAATGCATTATAGTCAATAATATGAAAGCAAACGAACTGACCTCTAGATTAGCTTTGGCATTATTTTTCTTACAAACAAATTTTCTTTCTTGTAGATGCTATATAAACTATAATTGTTACCATTAAGCAATTAACATGCTGTCATTTAGTTTGAAGCTTTGCATTCAAACCATGCAAAGATAAGGAATCGATGCATGGTGGATATTGAGTCCAGTTTTAATTACTTAGTCTATAATCTGGAAATTGTACTTAATATTGTATCTTCTTTTTGAAACAGTGTTATACTGCTGCAAAACCTGTTATATTAGAACCAGTTATGCTCGTAGAAGTGAAAGTACCATCTGAATTCCAGGGCTCAGTTACTGGTGATATCAACAAGTAAGATATTCGTATGCCTAAACTTATATTTATGGTTTTATTACCCGCTGCTGATATGTATCCCTGTTGTGTGATACAGGAGAAAAGGTATTATTGTCGGCAATGACCAGGACGCTGACGATTCTGTTATTATAGCACATGTAAGTGAAACTAAATATATAGGATCTTCTGAGCACACTATATTCTGGGGTTCACTATTAGTCATCTCTTCGTTCTTGTATATTATTAACTGAAGCAAATTAAAAAACACATTATAACTTCAGATTTCAGCTTTATCATTTATAAGTTTGGATTTATATGGTTGATGCATGCTGAAAATCTCTGTTTAAAATACCACCTCATCTCAACTCTATATTACTTACAACTCTTTCCCTGCTTTCCCAGGTTCCTTTGAATAGGATGTTTGGCTACTCCACAGATTTGCGTTCAATGACACAGGTAAAAAGAAAGAAAAAAAAAACCAGATGGAATCTGCAATGTTACATTTAGATGAATGCCTAGAACCAGAAACTTAGTTACATCCTCTCATTCTTATTTGTTTTTTAAATTTGAACTCAGGGAAAAGGCGAGTTCACGATGGAATACAAAGAACACTCTCCAGTTTCACAGGATGTGCAGATTGAATTGGTTAACTCTTACAAGGCCACCAAAGCAGCTGAAGTTTGAGTTAATTAATCTTTAGGGGAAGAGGAAAGAGAGCAGGAGGATTTGAAGGATCACATAACCTGTTGAAGCAAAAAACATCTCAAAACTATTGAATATGATTCATGAATGCCCATAACAGTTATAGCATGGCCGGAGTTCAAATGCTTCGGCTTTACAGTTTTTTGTCCCGTCGTCTCCCATTAATTTTGTTGTAGTTGAATTATATTCGCGTATACGTATGCAATTGATTTGTTTTTGAATTCCCCTGTTATCCTGTTCAGAAGAATAATGTATAACAATTATAAGCTGTAGTTTAAGCTGTCCTAGTAAAACGCACGGCGTTTTCTTGGGTTTAGGTCTTTTAGATCTTGGAGTGAAACCATGCAGCATTTGCAAAAATGTCTCAAATTAATAAATGAGCATGTCTGTCTACCCGTTCAATTTTACTGTGGAAATATTTTAGTCCAGGGCCTGAATCTAAAAGTTATCCAATGTGGATGCAACGTGTGTACTGGGCGCATCTGGAAACTCCCTTCCCTTTACTCCATTGAGGGGAAAGGAACCAAATGGTCCACATCCAATCAATTATTCAATGTAACACCATACTATAAAGCTTTAAAAAAATAATAATAAATGAGTTAGTTTTGAGCTAGAAGAAACATCTGATTCTTCAACTATTAGCTATGCCAATTTCTTTTTAATAGAATCTCTTGTTTTCTTCTTCACTGAGAACTAGAATTTAAACTGGTCTGCACATTTAAAGAGATCATGTATGCATTTACTCACTAACTTCTTGTTCTTGCTTATAGCAAAAGTGGGCATGAAACACACCTGTTGGACATTGCTTTGCCTGCTTTTTATAATCCACTCTCATCTGGGTATGCATTACTTGTACTTTTCATGTTTCATGGCTTTGCTCTTTTCATTATTTTCAAAAGAATTAGAAAAAATAAGGACAATTTGTTTATATCTATGCAAATGATTTCTCTCATTCTCACTTCTGTTTTTTATTTTTTTTGCTGAAAAATGGTTGCGCAGCCGGAGGTGTGGTGGAAGAGAAGACGGAGGTGATGATGCCGGGAGGGACGGGAGCCACCACCACCTTGTCGCCACCGGAAGGCAACACCACATTTTTAGACGGGACGACGTGGTGCGTTGCGGTGGTAGGGGTGTCTCACGCTGACCTGCAAAACGCACTGGATTGGGCCTGTGGGATGGGCCTGGCGGATTGCAGGCCCATCCAGAACGGAGGCCCATGTTACGAGCCCGATAACATAGTCGCCCACGCCTCTTACGCCTTCAACAGCTACTACCAACAGAACGGCAACTCTGATGTTGCTTGCAACTTTGGAGGAACTGCCACCATAACCAAGCATGACCCCAGTAAGAATCATTCCATCTTCAAAGTATTAAATTAATCACCTTTAATTTTCATCACAAGCAACAAAGACTGCTATGTAGCAATGTTTAGCTGTCTTTATTGGAGGGTAATTTTTTTTTCCAAATCAATACACAATTATTTTATTAAAAGACAAAAAAAAAAAACAATTTTGTTACATTTTAGGATTCTTTGGGATTGTTTGTATATAATTTTAGCCGGTGTTAAAAAGAAGATGAAAATGCAAATTGAGGTGATTTTGAGAAAACCCTGCTATTTTATGGGTGGTTAATGTAGTTACTCCTATAAAATGTATAGTTACCTGTGTACAAATGATGTTGGGCTTCACAATATAGAAACTGATCAATGTATATGATATTCTGCCAACAGGTTACGAAAAGTGCTCATTTGCTACATCTGGGTATGATCATTTTCGCCCTTATGTTGAGAAATATTGCAACAACCAAGACTTTCATAACATGGGTTTGTTTTATTTGTGTCTGTTTCAGGCCTACAACTTCAGGAGTAGCAAAATTGCTCACTTGCACATGGTGGAAATTCACCACCATCTTACTACTTTTCTACCTGGGAAGATGACCCTTGCTTTTGCATTCCACAACTTGAAACTGTACAACATACATTTATATACCACACAATCGATCATACTCATGTTTAGGATGGATACACTTGAGACCAACTGATTTTATGTTTTCTTGTCACTCCAATTTTTGCTAAGCATATGTGTAACTCAAAACACGCATCTATAAGAAAATGCACTTGTTGGTGGGTACTGGTAGTGAAACTTGTAAGATGCTTGATGCATTTTTTGTTAATATTCCCTTTTTTGGGTCCTAAGTTGCAAACTATATTGCCAAAGGGGTCTCAAATTGCAAATTTCAGAAGAGAGAGAGATACAATCACTGAATCACCCAAGCTATCCAATGTGCACCTTATCCATCAAAACATCCACTAAAAACATGCCAACTAAGCATCAAACATCTCCCCCCTTCTCCATTGTAAGCATCCAGCAACCACAAAGTGGGTTAAGTGGCTGTGCTTCTCTTTAAAAACAAAAATACAAAATTATCACCATACAAAGATCAAATTGAAAAAAGACCAAAGAGGAAGAGAGATCAAGCAAGTTTGAGGTCAGTGAGAAGAAACAAAGCAATGGCATCAACTGTGATGACTTCTCTTCCCCAGTTCAATGGGCTCAGAGCTCAACCCTCCTTTAACTCCCATGTCAAGAGCCCCGTAATTTTCACTTTTCCACTTTTACAGATTTCACTAGGCCTGAAATCATGATCTTAAACAATCATGAATTTTGCAAAATCATGATCTTAAACATTCATGAATTTTGCAGGTTATGGCTACTACACCTTTGAGGCCCAAAAGCAACCAACGCTTGGGCGTTCGCTGTGACTTCATTGGCTCCCCTACAAATTTGGTAAGCCTTGCATCTTCAAATGAAACAAGGATTCTTTTCTTGGTCTTTGGAAAAGGTTAGGCTAGATTATTTTGTTTAGGATTGATTTTTTAGAATAGGTAGGATTCTAAACCTATTCACATAAATTAGAAAAAATGGTTATTTTGAAACTTAATCGAGAATCATGGGTAGTTGATATAGATGATCCCAATTGAAACTACTCTCTTCCTTACTAGCACTAGAGAACATTAAAAGGTAACGTTTATAGATATACTTATTGCTCAACGTGCAACTTGAATGGGCAGATAATGGTGACATCCACAACCCTCATGCTGTTTGCGGGGCGATTCGGTTTGGCTCCGTCAGCAAACCGGAAGGCGACAGCAGGCTTGAAGCTTGAAGCGAGGGACTCGGGCCTGCAGACAGGCGACCCGGCTGGGTTCACCCTTGCCGACACCTTGGCCTGTGGCACAGTAGGCCACATTATTGGAGTTGGAGTTGTTCTTGGACTTAAGAATATTGGTGGCCTTTAAGTGTCTAAAATGTTTGTGTTTAGTCCTTACAATGCAATTCTGTTTGAGACACTGTAACTACATTGTGTTTAATCAAGTGCCTCTCTCAATCTTTTGTTTTTGTTATTGTGCTCGGTGCAAAACACAAATAATACGTCTCAGATAATGCAAACTACGGAAGCATATGGAACCAGTGACATTACATGTTATTATGCATAATACTATAAACACCCTTATAGTATAAGAATTCGGTTCTTGAAAATAGTTTCCTTAAATTGGAAAAAGCCCAGTAATCTGTAAAAAATTCCAAATAAAACATACCAAAAAGAAAATTTATTATAATAGATCAGTAGAAAAACAATACTATGATATATTCCAAGTTTAATGGTAGATGTTCAAGTGTTCAACCTTCAAATAATGACACCATCGTCGGCACCAAGTAACCAACAACTTGATCCAAAAAAGTCACCAATATAATATAGTGGTGAAAATCGAACTATAACTGAGTTTTATATGGAACCAGATTTTAGTAGAGCATAAACTGGAGAGAATGACCATTTAAGAAGAGGGAAAAAATTACCATACCTCACGTTAACTGATAGCTTGTAATCTAATTCTCTAATACCATCTTCCAAATCTAGATACTCAAAAGGAGGGGGGAAACTAAAAATAAATTGGAACTTCCATTAGATCTCAAAGACAGTTTCTCCCAACGAGCAATATTTCACATGTAAAAGGTCCAGAGTTCTAACTCTAAAAGGATTCGTATACAAGAATGAAACTCAAGATCAAAATGAATTATAAGGTATACATTACCCGCGAGTCGTCACAAAACATTTCCTTCTATTCCATTCTCCAAGTGAGCTCATGATCATCAATGTCCTCCAACAAGGTAAGCACCTGTATAAACCATCCAAAACAAACCCTGATCTTCATCTTCTTTAAGTAAACAGCGTCACAACGCGCTTTCTGTACCCTCTGACAATCAAAAGCCTAGGCACCTTTTCAACCAGCATATCCAAATACTCCATGTAAAAGTACGGAGGCTGATTTATAGGCGGTGGTGGTAAACTAACCAAAACAACAGCCGCCATTCTAGAGTACCTTAGTATTGTAGAGTTTAGCTTCAAAGTCGTATACAAAAACTTCTCCACCTGTTGCTCATCCACCACAACCGGTTTCCCATCAACCATCATCGGACCCTTTTCCTTCATACTCAACATATAATCCGTGATCCGGCTCCTTGCAGTATTAAATGCCTCATATGATTCATCGTTCTTGGACTCGCCTTCCACTTGTGAGTCCCACCCTTTAATTGTTATCACAATAACTTCTGCCTGCATTCTAAGATCATACAGAAACCTTTTCACATCAGCTTTGAGCTCCTCTGCATCAGAATCCTCCTCTGCAATGCAAAACACCTGAATCTTGCAACTCTCAAAGCTCTGTTTGGTAAGCAGAAGCTGGGAGAGAAGAAGCATGAGGCCACCATCTCTAACAATCCAATAAAGATCTATAGTGCCGTATTGCTTTTGGTACTCATTGGGCCATTCATCAAGTCCCTTGACAATTACTACTGCCTTGTTGGCAACAATGCAGTCATTTATTATTCCAACAAAGGTGGTCGGGATTTCGATCAACTTTTCCCTGCGCCAGATTTCGGGGTATCTCATGACGATAATGTTGGGCTTGAGATTTCCAAGTCCCATTGTCTGCACAACAGCACGGAATCCACTAGACATGTCGGGTGCAACTATGATTTCAGCTACACCTTCACATTGTTTGTATTCAATGAATGTACTCAGCTGCTCACAGGCAGTTTCAGCATCTTCAGCACGTTCATGATAATCTCCATCAAGAATGGACAGGAAAATTGACATTCCACGGCCTTTCTTCTTCATGCAGTTGGCAAAGTCAGCAAGTTTTGGATGGCATGGTACGTTCTCAGGTAGCTTACCCCATGGACGGCAGAATATGAGAGGAATTGGGTACCAGTTCTTCGGATGCACTTCATTTGCTGTAAATTTGTACAGTTTGGCAAAAGAATCAGAAACACTAATTCAATAACACGTTGCATTTACGTAAGCAACAGACTGGTTTCAAATAAATACGAGAAAGTCTCAGGTACTAAATACTGGAGTTCACACTTCACATTCATGGTTTTAGTAATCTCATGAAGGAAGATATATTTAACAGAATATGTGCTCATTTAAGTCATTATATATCGTTTCACATGACCCTTCTAAAGAATCAATTAATGGTAAATTGCTTTAGTGTTAGGCAATAGGAAATTCAAATACAAAAGTATGCAGTGTCCTAGTAAGTAAATTACCTCCTAATGAACGGAGGCTGCGAAGGGCCAGCTGGAAATATGCACTCTTGAAACCATCACCCCAGTCCCCAGCCTTGCCTTTGATGCTCACATAATAATAGATGAGACCCACAAGGGCTAAAGATATTATTGTGAAAGACCACGATATCAAGAACATAATTACTGCAATAAAAACAAAAAGAAATTATCAGCTTGCATCACAGCAAATGTAGACAAGCAGATAGTATTAATGTATCCCTAAAAGTCCTGTCACTAAGCCTTAATACGAGTAAAATGCAAATAAAGTAAAGACAAAACAAGCATTTAAGTTCCTTAGCACGAGTATAAATAATGAATAAAACATACATCAAGTAGTGTTCTTATTCAACAAATTGTTATTCATTGAGAATGACCAACAAGAGATGAGTAATATAAAGGGTTAAGCAAGGTGCAGTCTGAATCAGATGAGGTTGCATTCTAGGATAAACTAAACTGACACGACTTATATTTTCCTAATGGACACAGTAAGTTGGAGTTCAACTGTAAAATTGCAACCTCAGTTAGATGTGTATATGCTTGAATCCAACACTTAATGAAATCCAAAATTTTATAGAGAAAGGGCCGAGAGCTTTCTATATAACGCAAGGAAATTATACCAATACAAATAGATGCTCCAAGCAGTGAGAGACTCCAGTGGTGGAATTTCCATCTAGGCCGCCAGCTGGGGGCATCCAAAAGATCTAGAAGGAAACAAGACAAGTTCACGCCCGCATAACACAAAAGGAAAAACATCGTTATTGTCGGTGAAATCAGATCCAGGTTCCCAATCACAACACATCCAATACAGATGAAAGCAGTAAACAGAGTAGCAAGATGTGGTTCACTGCCATCAGCTACTTTGAAAACGTTTAGAACTGGCAGAATGTCATCATTTGCTATGGCAGCTAGAAGGCGGGGAGCACCAGTTAAACTCTGGAGTGCAGCTCCCAATGTTGAAAGAATAATCCCAACATAAATTATTGCTGAAGATGGCCAAGCAACAGTTGCAGTAAGTAGCCTGCAATAAGAATCTAGTTTTATACACACACACACACACACAGACACGCACAGAGAGCTACTCCAGATATAATATTTAGGGATTTTCCTTTTGGTACCCCTGAACTTTTGACATTTCCTTTTGGTACCCGGAAAAAAAAAGTTATTCCTTTTGGTGCCCCTATACTCTTAAATAAGTTCTATCCGTAGACTTAAGTTAAATTTCACCCACTTTTTTTAACTTTTATGTTAACAATTAAAAATAAAAATAAAAAACCTACATTATTATATCTAAAGTAAAGTCAAATTTCCTCCATATCTGCACCCTCCCCTCTCGCTCTCCAAAAACGGGTCCGTCATCTCCAACAGGTCGAATTCCCATGAATTTTCCTTCAGAAGAAGTACTCCAAAATAATAGTGCATCTCTAATATTAGAGTGTCAAATACAACTAGAGACTAGAGTTGATATATTCTAACCAGATCTGGAATTAGAGAAATATTAGAAGCTAGGGGGCTTTAATGGGGGGTCGGAGGTTTCGATCGGAAATGATCGGGCTTGGCGATGGTACGACTAGACTCCTGGCATCAAAGCTGATCTCCAATGGTGCTTGGAGGTGGCATACAGAGTCTTCTCCGGCGAATTAGCTCCGAAAACAGAACTGAATCGAACAGAGGCACGAAATTTGGATTTGGATTTTGGTGAGGAATAACCACAGATCTGACCCTCATTTAGGATTCAAATTGACGAAAATAAAGTCTAGAAGCCCAATTGTTTCCTGTTTGTGCCCCTTATCATCATTAATCCAAAAGGTTTGTACCTAAACCCATTTTGATGTACGTACGAAATGAAAATGTAATAGAAGGGCCCCTTAAATCCTTAATAGCAATATTATTAGTTTTTATAATATTTTTAACGGAAAAATGTAATTTTTGGATGGAGTTTGAGATTTGGGAGTATTTAGGTTACAAAAAGGAAAGTTTTAAAACCAGGAGGGTACCAAAAGGAATAAGAATTTTTTTTGGGCACCAAAAGGAAAAGTCAAAATCACAAGGGTACCAAAAGGAATTTCCCTAATATTTACTCCGCAGCATTTTCACAACTATTTAAAAGTTTAAACTCCAACAAAATCAACTATAACTAGAGTCGAATCACTCTCTCCTATGAGTCGTTGCCTTAGTTATGCCACATAGGCATATTTATTTTTTCATTACCCACTTTGCCCTTCGTTCTTTTCGGTGTTTACAATACTTATATGATAATAATAATACTCCATTCGTTTCATAAAACATGTCTTTTTAACCCAATGCACACATATCAAGGAATGTATTTTTTACCCAAAATATCTCTACATCTAGAAAAGTGTGTAGTTATAACCCCTCCTAGAAAATTGTTAAGACTAATTATTACTCCTATAAAGGAAGGGAAAAATTGGAAAGAAATTTTTAAAAAAGGCTAAAAGGACAAGTTTTATAAAACAAGAAAACGAGAATATAAAGACGTGTTTAGGGAAAGACATATTATTAAATGCAACTATATTTGGAAATATTATAATATGAATTAAATCATCCTCTTTAGAAATAATATAATACTGTATTATATTTAGAAGTGAACTAAGAATACCACTTCATACATTTTATACATTCCTTATATTATAAATTTATAATAGTATTATTAATGCAACTATATGAGGCATTTGTGATCTGCTGATTATAATAATGGGAATTGTTTAGAGAAAAAAATTTATTTTATTATCATGATGAATTAGTATTATTATTTTACATTATTTTGATTTAAGAGAAATATATTTTTATATATTTAAAATTTATTGTATGTTTCTTAATTTCGTATTAAATAAAAATGTATCAAAAACTTTATAAACCCAACCCCACGTTTGACGCGGGTACTATGCTAGTTCAACACTATTATTAAGCAACAGAGGGAAGGATCCTCTCATATTCACCCCCACACCAATCAGATACAAACAGACAAGGGGAATAAAATGGGTACCTGTCTGTCAAAAGCTTCTCTCTGGTTGCAAAAGCACCAAATATCAATACAGAAATCAAGTACAAACCAGAGGTTGTAAGTGTTGCAGCTAAGGTTCCCACTGGAATAGAACGCTGTGTATCCTTCAAAGACGCAGATCGGTTTGAACCAGCCATTATTCCAGTAACAGCAGGGAAGAAAAGTCCAACTAAAGCACTGATAATTATGCAGTAATTTAGTCAGAATACAGCAGAGACAAAGCAATTAATATCTCAAGAAGTTCAATTTTGGTTGAAACAGCAGAAAATTTTGACTGGAACATATCAGGATCAAGCCCTTTAACCATGCTGAACGTAATGCTTTTTTTCTTCACAAACGTTAAAGTTCAAATGCAACCCTATGTTTTTTCAAAGAACAGCAACAAGCTATAAAAGAGGGTGATTACTAAAATAAATACAATTTTTTGCTACATACTTGAAATTCCAGTACACAGAACCATTTGGCTCAGGTATTCCAGCACTATTAGTGGTTTGATACTGCGGGCTCCAGTTGTCTTTGAATGTCTCCAAGCTCATCCCAGTAATTCCATCTGTATTAAGGCATTGGGAAAAAAAAAGGAGATGAAGCTATTTTAAGAAAATTTGTTACTTTTTTAAAGCTGGCACTCTGTAAAGAAAAAGACACCATACACACATATTCCTCTTTCTACAAAAAAATAGTCATATATGAAAATGTTGATCAACAAATTTAAACTTACAGCTTTTGTGATCAACTAATACACATTACTAAACCAATGTCCATCTGCGCATACTTTTTCATATTTATGAAGTTATACTCACCAGTAGGCTTATCCTTCCCAGATGCAAATATCCCAATAAATATGCAGAGCACTGAGAAGAGAACAGGTATCAAAAAAGCAGGTGCAACTCGGTTGATCATTTTCACACCACCAAATACGATAAAACAGAGGATGATCGTGACAACAATCCCATATATCTGCAAGTCATGTATGCTGGGACGGATAATGGGATCAATTGCGGTGCCGTTGACTTGGGTAATAGGTTCTGCATAAGAAAATTAGAAATCCATCACCGCCGCGAAACTTTGAGACAGAAAAGAAAATAATACTTCAATTTGTCTCATAAAAGGCAGCCCCATTGAAAGTAGAATCATTAAACACGTCTAGAGCACAAAAGATATATGAGCTTGATTTTGTCTTTACAAAGGTCGACAGTAATATCAATCTGACTGCCAAAGCTAGAAAAATGTCACTCAAAAGAAGCTTTCATTACGAGGACTAATGAAATAAATGTAGATTAAGGGAAGGTTCAAGGTAGAGAACTGCTACTCTGTCAAAGTAGATGACCTGACTTCAAATTGGTTATCAGCAGCAAAACTAAGGTAGGACAGGCCTCACAAAGGATGAGATATTTAATGAGATGTTAAAAGCTGATTTTGTATTCAAGTTTTAAGCATTTTGGAAAAGCTTAAGCCCCTTCTTGATTTTAAGACTTGTTAGAAGTGCATAAATAAGCATCCAACGCAGTGTCAAAGAATATGATAAAATGAATTGCATTGCCAAGAGCAAACACTCAACCCATTACCTGAAAAAATCCCAGCTCCAGGTAAAGCATCAAGAAAAGTTTCAACAGCTCCCAAAACATAGCTGGAATGAGAATATTAGAAAAAAGATAGATAATGTTACCACCACAATTAAACTGAATAACATTAAAAAATTAAAATTTGACGTAACAGAAATCTACAGCATACACTCACAGAGCTCCTGCTACTGCAGTTCCAAGAAAGAAACATAACCCAATGCTAACTCCAACCTCAGGACCAAGGGAACGACCAATGAGATAATATGGCCCACCACCCTGAAAGAGACACATACATATCAAATAGGAGCATAAAGCAGTATCACTCTTCACTTACAATTTCTCCATGCAGAATTTTGCATATATAGTCTACATCATATGGAAAGCATCCAATATAGGCAATACTATTTTTCACTGATGTTGGAAATGCATTTTGCTGCTCCCTTCCAGTTTTTGTAAAATTCAAACAGCTAGAAACAGATTGTAAGACTAGGTTCCAATTCTACAACTATGATACTCAAAAAGTCCAACAAATCCAATGTAATACTACAATTTAGTGGGACTTAAATCCTATGCCATGGCAAGTGAAGTGGCAACAAGACCCAAAGTTTGCATATACCTTCATAGTTTCCGTGAAAGGCAAAAAAAAAATTCAAAATTCATCAGTTATACTGCAGCTATAGTTACCTTCATTGCACCATTAGTTGCAATAGCACTCAATGACACTGAAGTCAAGAAAGTGCATAAGCCACAGAAAGCAACAAGCACTAGGGATTCACCAATTCCTGCTATACCAACTATCCTGCAGGTTGCATCATATTTCAAGAAAGTATAAGTTCTTTAAATAACACCACTTACAAGAATAGCACGAAAAAAATGACAAAAACAGTCTTCTTTTTGTATGTGAGAAGTATGGTAAGCACCAAAATACCAGCTCTAGAAAAAACAAACAATTACGAATATTTAGTTTGTTTCAAAAAATGATTTCTATGAATAACATGAAACTTGCGTGTTTTATTAGATAAAAAATATTTATAACAATCAATCGTGAAAGGATAATGAAGTAGAGGCAACAGATACGAGGCAAAAACAATATAGAGGATTGAAATGCCAGTAACTATGATGCTTCTGCCCCACAATTAAGAAAACCACATATGATGAGTCAACCTACCATGAAAACCTGATGTAGTATATAATTCCAAGAATGTTTTGCAAGCATGGCAAGAAAACACCCATCCATGTTCCCAACTTGACTTCAGTTATCTGCATCAAAAAATAGACACATTGATTGCATATCAACAAATACATGGTACAAAATTTGCTGTCCTGTTTCCTTCAAACAATATGATGCATCATCATGAGTTAAAACTAAAGAAGATTTCTATGCTTAGTCTTTTCAGCACTAAAGATCTTTCCATGAAGTGCAGTCTTATTTTAAAAGTTTTCAGACAATACTGTTCCCAAAGGTAAAGGCCTCCACTGGGTCAATGATTTAGGATCCAATCAAAGCTAATTTCATGCAGTTCAAAGACCGGCAGAGCTATTTGAAAAATAGGTTGTTTCTTTTATATCTTCATTAAAAGGATGCACTTTCTTCTTAACCAAGTTGCTTAATTGGCTGACTTTGCAGGCACTTTTAGGGAGGTTCCTCTTCATAGAAAAATTACTGGATGCATTAAAGGCTGTCTGGTATTACGCCACTCCTAGCTTATCATGTTAATTGTGTTTTCCTGATACCTTGTCCTCTTGTAAATTCCATGATATTAGTCTAAAAATGCCACCATAACTTCATTGTTACATACCTTTGGACGCTCAAGAGTAATGGACACGTCTTCTCCCTCCCGAGGTGAAGAAGGGGCCTGAGCTTGCTCTCCAGTCATACTACAAAGCCGAGTTCCAGACAAAACAAATAAGTACTATGAACCCAAACATTCATCATGTTATATATGTGGCAAATTTACAAATCTTTTTCCAAATTCTCACTATTTACTACCACACATGAAGGCAGAAAGTCACGGCTAAAACAACAATAACCGAAAAAAGAAGCAAGTACAGTGAAATAGATGTATGAATGAACAAACAATATATAAACAAATAAATTATCAGATACCTCTTGAGACCCAAGATGTTGACAAGAGAATCAAATCCAAATAATTCGAGCTTGGAGTCCTTATGTGTACCATTTACATCAATATTTAACGAAGTCACTGAGTTTTCTGAACCCATATTGTGATCACCATGTGCATTGATCTTTCTGCATTAAAGTCAAACAGAAATATAAGTAACACAAAATGCAAGGAATAATGCAAATTGAAGATAGGTACGGAAAATATATGGCGGATCAAGCAGTTCTATAGATCACTAACTGAAGCTCAGTAATGTTCAATTGAGGCCAAGATTGAGTAGGAAGAACAACTTCAAGTATAATATCCTGATGTTGCTAAGCAATTGTACGACCATACATTCAAGTAATATAAGCAAGCAGGGTTATATAGAATTTGCATGTGTACAAGACCGAACGTCATCCCATCAATCATCATAGTCAGGGAAGGCAGCTCTTCAAACAAATCATATACAGAAGAATCCAGTAATTGAAATTAGATAAGATGACAGCCCTCAACAATCCACAAGCACAATGGACAGATCCAGTTTCCAGTTGTGTGACATACTTTGACATGAAGAATTGAATCTGCTATGGAACTAAGTTCCTGGCCAACTTGGTTAAATTTTATGACACGTAATCCCCTCAAGAAGTGTTGTGAATCTTTAACTAGGATAGGTTAAGATCTACATTTGCATGGAAAAAATTACGATTTTTCATTAAATCTAAACACAAGTGAGAAAAATTAAAAACTACAAACTAATTTGAGGACAACGGTCAACTTTTATCATTCCTCTTAAGAAGATGATGATAAAGAAAAACAAAGTTTCAGATTACAAGGTTTGAAAATGCGCCAGGATATAGGAACCAAATTATCCAAAAAGTCAGAAATTAATTTTTAATTATTCAGAAACTGAAAAGAATCACATGACAACCCAGGGTCAAAATGCATAACCCACAAGAAAAATTGGGCATAGATAATTGCATAAATATCTCGATTAAAATTGTAAGAACACATGTATGACGAATTGAATTATATGTTGTCAAAGTGACTCCCTAGGTATGCTTAGGAATTAATTCAAGCCTATAGTGCCTTACTGGGGCCTGCCAAAGCAATGTGGACTGTGATGCTGCCTAGATAAGCATTTCGAATATAGTCCTCATAAGCATTTCGATAATTTTCCTGCACCTTGCATTCACTATTATAAGTTAATTGGAAACAAAATCAAGTTGTTTTAGATCAGAAGTTTGAGCTTTGAAAGCTAGAAGAATACAAACGCAATTTCGATCGAATGCATAAGCAATATGCCACAAGAAAGCTCGTATTGAATTGAATCCATAAGCAAGGAGTAAATAGGAAAGCAACATGAACAAGAAGCCTGGCTCCAGAGAGGGGGAAAGCACACCTGGGGGCAGAAGACGACGATGATCCAGGATCTACCGAAGACATCTGAAGAACAGCGCTGTCGTTGGCAGCGACCGGCCTGTACTTCCTACCGACACCAACAACACCTTGAGGCTGCGATCGGTGTTCCTCATCTCCGCCGCCTTCAATGTCAACATTATCCATCTCACCCCTACCAAGACTGAGATCGAGCGATTCTCTCACACTCCAAATCCAAACAGCGCGCAGATCTAGGCGGTAACGAACTCAGAATCCCTATAAGTTCGAAGGAGCAGCGGATGGCCCCAATCCACCCACCGCCCCACGTGTCACAGACTAAGTCGTTAGATTGGGAGAGATTTAGCGAATACGGCGTGATCGATCTGAGCAGATGAGTATTCGATTCTCGTGTGATGAGCAAATTCTGATCGAGTGAAGAGGGAATGAGGTTTTTAGGGGTTATCAGATTTCACGACATTGCTATTTCTACGAATTGACCGTTTCGATACTTGATTTCTTCGGTTGATGTGGGAAGAATGGGGTTTGACCGTACTCTGAATTTAGAAATGGAGAATTGTCTCCAGCCCCCAATAGCTTTTCTCAAACCTCAAGGTTTCCACTTTCCTTACCAGTTACCATGAAAAGCAAAAATGAAAAGCAAAAAGAACGCATCGACGGATGATGACCTTGAGCTTTTATATGTCCAAATAAAACCTTTTTTTTAGAGAATTTTTTTCGAGAGAATGTCAAATAAAACCTTCGTATATAAATGATGTTAAATGTTACTCGTACATTATTTGAGGGTATCGAATTTTCCATGTTGCTACTTGCTAGGTTACAAATTTTTATTTATTATATTGTTACAATTTTTTTTTGTTCATATAACGATCTTCATAACCGACAACAATCAGTAAAATTACATTATTACAATAATCAACTTTGTCAAATCAATTATATAAATTGAATTCTATATGAACGAAACATATAGTTTAAGTTCACGATCAGTTTTCTAAGAAGTTAATTTTCACAGAAAATATGTTTAATGTCTATGTTTGGTTCATAAAATAAACGAAGAAATTTAGTTTCCACAAATTTATACTTCTTCTAAACCATAAAAAGTGTATTTACTATGGTAGGATAGGTAAGATTTACTTCTTATAAGTTTTAAATATTAATTTTTCTATTTACATATTTTAAACTAAATATAAATTTTTAATTCCCATAAAATTATTTTTATAGGAAGTCAAGTTTCGAAAATAGAATTTCTATGTTAAACCAAACGTGGACTTACACTTTTAGTATTTTAACAAGATATCAGTATTTTTATGACATTCGAAAACATTGGAGATGGTTTTAATAAAAAAAATAAACTATCTAGGATTGTACATTAGTTCCAATAAAAGTTGAAAAAGACCTAACTTAAAGGAGGAGAAAGTGAAATCATATGGTATTTAATACGTTATGATTTATGCATGAAATGAGATGACTATTTAGATTATATTTTCTTAAATATAATAAACAACTCAGATTAGAAATTTAATACATTTTTTATGCAACTTATAATTTTATTTGATTTTTTAAGAAATTTCACGTGATAACTCCGAGATTTTACGTTATTTCTGACATTTTTTGTAAGGTAATCTTGAGATTTTACAAAATTTCTCTCATGTCCAATTTTATTAAACATCATGCAAAATATTAATTAATTGTTGCTATTTTATAACAAAAGAAACAATGATAAAAAGTATTAACTTTCTTTGTTACTGCAAATCGCACGAAGATGTCATTTGGTGTGAGAGAAGATGAACCAGATGCCAATGGTGGGTGAAGTAGGTAGGGGACTTCGACGAAGTAGCGGGACAACATCATTGGAATCAGTTGGAGAAGTCGACGCTGCTCAACTCTGGTGCAGATGTTTGTGGAGAGGACAATGTTATTGGGATTGGATATTGTGTCTGGTGCTAGTGAAGACTTAGTGTAAAGATAGATGTGCCAGCAACAATGCATCGAGATACTGAATCAAATGTAGGAGTTTTTCAAAATTTTCAAAATCTATGATTTGTGGATGAATGCGTTTATTAAGGGAATGGATTGGTCAACTCTTGGATATTTATTTCACTAATACTAGTTCTTTTTCAATAGCTTCAAATTCGTAGTTCCATTATTTGCAAATTAGCTTAAATTCTTGAATTGCTCAAAATGTTTATTGACTTCGCCACTTCTTTAACAAAGGTGTCCACTTTGTTGTCAACAAATGTTAGGTTGTTCACATTGTTGCGTTTTATCATTGTCATGTTGATCTTGATTATTCCTCTTGCATTGTTGTTCAAGATGTGGGATCATATTCTTAACACACCTCCGTAAGTGCAATTGGGGAAGTATTTGGTCTAGTTGATGCTTGGATAAACGAGTCTAGCATCTCAATCTCTTTATAGATAGTCAAACAACGAATGATGTCATCTCTATCCCTTTTTAGTCACTCGCCCAAATAATGGGTGGATCACTTGCCAAAACCAAAAAAATGGGTGGGTAACATCACTCGCTAAGCCCAATCCAAACAACTAGGAAACGGGCCCAAGACCAGACCTGTTCTGATATCATATTAAAGTTTGTAGGTCGATAAGCCAAGTTTCGTGTGTGTAATGGGCCTAGCATACAAGCCTAGTGAGGTTCCAATCTAAAACCATATGGCTATGAGTTGAGTAACTCATAGGATTATATAATAGACAATTTTAGTCTCAACTTTCAGATGTGGAAACATATTCTCAACACGCCCCGCGAGTTCAATTGACATGACCCAATTGACATTTGGACAAATAATCCTAGCAACATCTCAATTTCTTCATAGCTAGCATTGTTTCATTATATAAGGTAAATCCAGCCTACTTAGATTTTAATTCATGGGTCTGTCCCTGATCACATCGGAGTTGATGATCCTAGCAAGGTTTGCCATTAAGCATCTTCAACATTGACCACAAGTACTAATTCTTCCTCTTTGAAGGTTTGTCCAACGATTTGTAGATGGAATCGAGCTTCTCAATTGCACTTTTGGAGGATAGAGAGAGGAGAAAAAGATGCGTAAACATACCAGGGCAAGGTGTTTGGGGAAAATGGAGGGTTATTAATAAATAACTATTACGCTTCATATCAATTATTAATAAATCAACTTTTTTTTGCCTGATCTAATCTCGTTTGTCTACATCGATTGATCTGACCATCCACATATGCTCACAGTTTTCACCCTAAGAGGATTAGATACTCGAGCGTGACCAAACCAAATCTTCTATTCCACTTTTGTGTTTCACTTTTATGTTCCATTAAGTTAAATAAATATTAAATTAATGTTAATTTTTTTTAAAAGTATATTTATATTTGAAATACCTATATACAAATATGTCAAATTAGTATGTTTTCTACTGAAAAATATATTTTTGTATTTAATTAAATTAAAACACAATTTTTATTTAATAACAATGAAAATAAATCATATAAAAAATATTAAAATAGATTTTATTATATATATATATATTTCAAGTAGATTTTATGTTGTAAAATTCAAAAGTTTTAAGTTAAAATAAAAAATATTATAATATTTATATTAAAATAAATATATTGCAAGATTATATTTTCCATATAGATTTTATATATTAATTTTGACAATTTTTGAAAAATTGATAAAAATTAAAAAATTTAATGTAACTCAAGAGTGTCATAATGGAAGTTCTATTAGTTTTTTTAAAAATTCAAAATTATTAGAAAAGCCTACATGACAAATTTTAATTATGCAATATATTTATTTTAATTTAAATATTATAATATTTTTTTAAACTTAGAAATTTTAAATTATACAATATATAATCTACTTGACAAATGTATATAAGAAAAAAATTTCACTTAATATTATAAATGATTTATTTTAATTGTTATTAAATGAAAATTTTGTTTCAATTTAATTAAAATTAAAAATATATTTTGTCCATTAGAAAACATACTAATTTAAGTATAAATTAACGAAAATTTACAAGTAAGGGCACAACCCGACTTTTGCGAAAGTTCAGGGGTACCACTCGGAATAATTTTTTTCAGAGCACCACTCGAAAAGCCAAAAACTCGAGGGTATCAACCGGAATTTTCCAAAATCATATTATACGATTTTTAAAATTAAAAGGGTAATGCTTTGTAAGAAAATCATTCTCTTAATTTTAAAATATTTTAGAATATGACTTTTAAGATACAAATTAACACATATATGTATATAGTTGTTTACAATATAAATATAAATTTTAATTTTTTTAATATTAATGTGATATTTTAAATATGAGTGGAACATAAAAATGAAACATCGAAAATGGAATGGAGGATTTGTGTAGGAGTGTGAGTACTTGTCACCCACGAGTTATTTGGGTTATCCGTTCACCCATTAAAAACCAATATAGTTTTCCCACTTTTCACTTTGGGTTAGATCCAGCTTGGTAAAATGGTAAAGGAGTACCAAATTTATTCATAAAAGAAAACTATAATAATTACTCCTTTGTTGAGGATATTATAAGGCTTAAGATAACTATATATAAAAAATATATAAAAATGACAATTTAAACAAAAATAAATATCCATAAGGCTCAAATTGTAATGTCATTCCCGGACAAATGGGAGATGGAGGCAAACAAATGGGCTTAGTTATCTAAGGCTCAAATTGTAAAATTGTTGAGGATTATGGTTGAAAAGCTCATTAAGCCCACACTTATATTGAAAATTAAGGACTTAAACATGTTATACGGGTGGTTTGGGTGAAACGGGTGATGGGTTGGGTGATAAACTCTTACTTGTATCCTATCCATAACCTGTTTCGCCCGTCACGTGAACCACCCATCACCTGCTTTGTTTGGGTTTTAACCCATATATTTCAGTCGGGTGAATTAAAGGTTTTTGGAGGTTTGTATTAGTAAAAACCTACTTAAATAGGTGTTTGGTAAAACAAGGTTTTTTAGAAGGTTGAGGTTTTAGGAGATTTTAGAGGAGGTTTAGACCCTGTTCAGTATAGGTTTGTAGAGGTTTTTAAAAGTTTTAAGAATTTAAAACCTTCTTAAATAAGTGTTTGACACAACAAGATTTTTTAGTAGGTGGAGGTTTGAGTAGGTTTTTAATGAGATTTGTAAAAAATTTCAACACAACATTTGTATGAATTATTTTAATTAATATTTTTTTGGTAGTTTTGAAATAAAACCTACCTAAAAACCTTGTCATACCAAACACAAAATAAGGTTTTAAGAGGTTTTAAAAAAGAAAAACATTCATCTACCAAAAACCTACACCTACCCTTTTCAAAAATCTCCACCTCCTAAAAAACCTTGTTTTATCGAACCTAAACCACAAATTGGAAACCTTCATGTAGGTTTTTGGAAGTTTCAAGAGGTTTCAAAAGTTTAATGAAAAGAGGTTTCAAGAGTTTAATAAAAATTTAAGTATATAAATTTAACAATTTATTTTAATTAATATTTTTATAATAATAATCTTATTTATAACAACCTCCTAAAAATCCTATAATACCACCTTAGGATTTTGGAGGTTTAAACAAGATTTCAAAACCCTCCCTCAAAACCCTAGTATCTTTTTCTTAAATATTTACATACCGAATTTTTTTTAACCTTTTTGAGGAGGAATCTTTACAAAGGTAGCAGCATGCAGTTTTCACTGTAATTTCTATCAACTCAAACTCGCTCATTCTCCAAATCTGCTGCGATCACATCTTCAGGTTCGTGTAATTCCTCTTTTCCGTTCGCTTAGCTCCTCAGAACTTGATTTCTTCCCGTTCGTACGACAATGATATTTCGCTATTGGCCTTTTAACTTGGTAGACTGAAAATTTTCGCTGAGAATATTGGATTTGTTCATCGATTCATTTAATTGAGTCGGAAATTAGGTTAAAGCATGATAATGCGTTGCTTTCTATCTATCCGTTTTGTGATCAGTGCCATTATTTCTTCTTCTTCTTCTGGTTTTTCCATTTCAATTGCATCTTATCATTATACAAAGCAATGTCAGGCCAGTTCTTCCTTCTGATATTGGTTCATGAGTGCATGACTATGACGATTATCTGCAAATCCTACTGTGTCTTTTATTTTGTGCCATTTGCGTTGTGAATGTGAGCCCCTAAGTTTAGTCGTTTATTTCCCGGAAGGATTACCAACTCGAACTCGCTACTCTTGTTTTTTTTTTTATGAAAAATGTTAATTGACAGTAATTGTGATTTTTCTGTTACGTTCTGGAAGAAAAATACACCTTTTCTCTTGTACAAACCTACAACTCTTGGCGAGGAACAAATCTTAGTCCAATAAAATATCTACTGCTGCATTGAAATTGAAGTCTCTGACGAGGATAGATGCAATTTCTGGTACTGAGTTCAATAATGTCGATGCATAATTCCCTTACTTGTTAACGAATTTCAACGAAGAGGAAGTTTATGGGGCGGAGGAAACTTAAAGCCTAAAGATGGCAGGGTTTACACATCTGCAAACACGGGACTCATTTGCTATTCTCATATACAGCAAACAATTTTCAACTATGGAACTTGATTCTAGCATGCATGTCATGAGAAACCCTTTCCTTTGATTACCACTGTTCCCTTTCACTTTGCAGGAGCAGGATAACAAAACTGGCCATGGCCATTGCTTCTCCACCCCCAAATCATAGTAGTAGTAAGGTCTGCTGTGGGATATGGACAAAGAAGGACTTCATACCAGAAGAGTCCTTTCAAAGCTGGGAAAAGTACCTCAATGCACTCCGCAGCATCGGCCCAAGGCTCAAGGACCGTCTCCTTTCTCGGTCCCTTGACAGCCTGGAGCTCAACGATGTCCGTGCTTGCAGCAGGAACGAAATGAAGAAGACTCTAACCTGGTGGGACCTCATCTGGTTCGGTGTTGGTGCAGTCATGGGAGCCGGTGTCTTTGTCCTCACTGGTGAGGCCATGAGGGACTACGCAGGCCCTGCCGTCATGATTTCATACCTCATTTCAGGTCTTGCAGCGCTTTTGTCAGTGCTATGCTACACCGAGTTCTCCATTGAGCTTCCGGTTGCTGGTGGCTCGTTTGCGTACCTTAGAGTCGAGCTTGGTGACTTCATAGCTTACATTGCAGCTGGGAACATAATATTTGAGTACGTTGTGGCGGGTGCTGGTGTGGCTAGATCATGGACCTCTTATTTTGCTACTTTATGTAACCATAGCCCGAACGAATTCCGAATCTATGCCCCCAAGCTAGCTACTGATTTCAACTACTTGGATCCAATTGCTGTTGTGATTTCGGTTGTCATTGGCATTGGGGCGTCAGTCAGCACAAAGGGTTCGTCCATGTTCAACTCTGTGGCGACCATAGTTAATATCGTGGTTATGCTCTTTATCATTGTTGTAGGCTTCACAAAGGCAAATTCAAGAATCATTGATAATTTTGCGCCTTTTGGGTTGAAGGGTGTTCTCAAGGCATCTTCTATGTTGTTTTTCGCCTATGTGGGGTTTGACGGGGTAGCAACTCTTGCTGAGGAGATAAAGAACCCGGGACGTGACATTCCTATCGGTTTGATTGGCTCTATGCTTATAATCATCACTATTTACTGTCTCATGTCAACAGTTCTAGCCCTCATGATGCCTTATACTCAGGTTGATGTGGACGCGCCTTTCACACTGGCGTTTCAAGCCGTCAACCTGCCTTGGGCTAAGTATGTCGTCGCTTTTGGGGCACTGAAAGGCATGACCACGGTTTTGCTGGCTAATATCATCGGGCAGTCCCGGTATTTCACTCACATTGGGCGGACCCACCTAGCTCCTCCATTGCTAGCAGTGATTAATGAGAGAACAGGGACTCCAATAAATGCCACAGTTGTCATGACACTTCTAAACTCTATCGTTGCATTGTTTACAAGCCTTGATGTGCTGTCAAACCTTCTATCAATCTCAACGCTCTTCATCTTCTCCCTTGTTTCTGTTGCACTCATTGTGAGGCGTTACTACATGCCAGGTCAGACTTCTAACTCAGACAGAAAGAAGCTTATTGTATTCCTGGTTCTGATCATAGCATCTTCTATCGGTTCTGGAGTTTATTGGGCTGTGGACAAGAATAATTGGATTGGGTACACAGTCACAGTGCCTATTTGGTTTCTGTCAACGTTAGGGCTTCAGGTGATGGTGAAACAGGCAAGAAAGCCAAAACTGTGGGGTGTGCCATTTGTGCCTTGGGTGCCATCTTTGAGTGTTGCAATTAACGTGTTCATAATGGGATCCATAGATGGTCCTTCATTCATTAGGTTTTCCATCTGGACAGGTCTTTTGCTCCTCTACTATGTCTTTGTTGGGTTGCATGCATCTTATGATGCAGCCAAGGCTGCTGCTGATGGAGGAAGAAGCATTGGAGCTGCTACTACAGAGATTAGCCTTGAAACTGGAATTGCTAGGTGATAAACAACGGTAGCTCAAGTGAAACAATTTGCAGGTTGCTCTCTCCCCCGATTTACGTTAGTTTTGTAGTTTTTGGTATTGGAGGATTAGTAGATTCAGGGTTGATTATGTAGAAACCATTCAATTTTTGGCTATGCAACGTACATAGCAGAAAACCATATGCAGAAACCGAAAAAAAGCCAAACCCCGTGATGAACACCTAACATTTAATCTTCAGACCCCTTTATTTTGGAGGTATGGGGTAACCAAACAATAGGTATCAGATTTGGAAATCCCAACCCAATACCCAAGCACCCAACCCCAGTTACCAAACACGCCCTTAGAGGAAGACTAATTAATCAATAACTAAAAAGGTAGCCAGCCATGGGTAATGAATTGTACAAGAGAGTAAGGTGATCAACCATCAATTTCCATTTGAAATCCACGAGTGAAATTTACACGAACGGATCGAACTATTGTCATTTGCAAGCCGACAAACGGATCAAACTAGTAAGCTTAAAAAAGGAACACCAAGCGTTTAAATATCAAGTAAATAAACAAAAATAAATAAAATAAGCCAAACCAATGAGAACCACAACCTTTGTACAAACACTAAGTCTTCATTTTCTGTGCTTTCTAGATTTGTCATGTTTCAATCTTAAGTAAAGAATTGAGAGAGGTACTGTTAAACCGTTGAGCTAGTCCTCTTAGCACGAGGACAATGACGTCTCGTAGGTGACGTGTATGCACCATCATATCAACTTCGCTATCACTATCAACCACAATCTTGAAACGATGTTGGTCATTTCGGGAGGTCTCCACCTGTGTATGATATTATCAGTTACTACTACGCCGATTAAAAATGAAAGTGAATTGCCAAAGGCAAATGACATTTCATTAACCAACAATTAAAAACTCTCTGTACATTTGAGTCCGTTCAAACCAGTGATGTTGGATTTCAAATTGGTGGCCCTAGGCAAAAACATAGGGTATATTTTCTTTTCCCTTTTTCACAAAACCTCAAGTAAAATAAGCTTGCGAATTCATGACATACAAAAGGCAATAATAACATAATCACTATTAAGAAGGGGGAGATATATAGTTTAATACTTACATGAAATGGTGGGGCATAAGTTCCACGAACTTCAGTGGTAGCGAAGGAGGTCTTAGAACCAGGTTTGATGACCTTCACACGCTTTCGATTAACTTCAAGAATTCTTCTTTCAAGACAACCAAGTCCAAGAGACTGAAAATGTGGTCAGAAAAAAAAGCATGTGAAAAAAATTGCAGTTATTAACATATGCAAGTAGTATATATGCAGAACAAGCCACTTCAAATCTCCAACCTTTTTGGAAGATTGTTCCTTGTCACATAAAACCTGTCAGACCAAATATACACTATTAGGATGATTGAAAAAAGTGATGACATGTACAATTGAGAACAAGGAAAAGAAAAGGAATTTGAAGTATAGTAACACGAAAGCAGTTATCAATTCATCATCATCATCGTGAAGAATATTATGAATAGAATTGAATGTGTAACAGGTTTACCTCGAATTTCACACACCCAAGATCAAGCTTTTTCTTCACCTCTGCAAGAATATCTGGCTCTACAATTCAATAAACATAAATTAAGTTAATACACTAAATGACTGCTTAGGTAGCACTATAATTGCCAGCAAATCATACAACAACAGCATCAGCAATATGGAACTTCGTTTTTTCTCGAATAAAAATAAAACACCTTGTATTAAATAATTTCCAGCCAAAACAATTATAATAAATTATTTACAGTTTTCAAGGAAATTAAGATTGAAACGTGATGGTCTACAGACGTGAAAGATATGAATAAACCCGGTATAAGCTAACATGCTTGCTGCAATAATGAATCATGTACATTCATCATTCGACAAGGACCGGCGAAGATGCAAAATAACACAGCAAGAAAAGAAAGAAAAAATGTCAAAGGGAAAAAACTGATAGGCAAAGTTGATGCATGATAGCACAGCAAGGACAGTTCACTGTTCCAAAAAACAATAGAAAGATATCTTACCAACTGTAATTGGCTCTGTTGATGCAGAAACTGGCACCCCTTCAACTCCATCTTCTCTGACTGGAGTATATATTACAACTAATCTGTAGCCTACATCGTCGACATTAGATTCATACATTCTCCCCGTTTCCCCTAGAAAAACAAAGAATTGTAAGACTAACTAGAACGTCCAGCTGCATATCTACTAGCAGAATCATAACCCAGAATTTGATCATATTAGACAACACATGCATAAATTCAATTGCCATAATCATATCACTATATGCTCAAGTTTGTAAAGAAGAGGTTAGTTGAAAGGAGTTTACATTCAATTTTTGTAGACTCCAGTTTAATTCAAACATGGAACAGAAAGAAAGCTTATCTTTCATGTTTTTTGTTCCTTGCATAACCTTTCTACTTCAGTTCTTGGTCATTTCTTTGCATTATATATTATTGCTTTAAGAACCATATTACCCTAATCTTTCATTAAATGAAAACAGAAAAAAAATCAACACAGATTAATGTTGTTACATCTGTCATCAATTCGATTATAGAATAGAACATACCAGGAATGGAGATCAAATCAGGACTTCCAACCATAGATCTGAGCCACTGTATTCTACTTTTTCCTTCTTTACCTCCACTGTAAGTTCCCTTAATAGCATACAAGTTGGTGTGAAAGCCCCTTCCCTCAATCTCCAATTTATCTATTCTAGGAACCCCTGGAAATAGAAGAAAAAATGTTCAATACTCCATTGTTTGCAGAATAAAAAAAGATACAGAATCCGATAAAGGAAAAAATGCCAAAGAGGGACACAGAATGACAGCAGGAGTGCTCCAAGGATGCATGTTGACATCCTACCAACAAGCACTGAGTTTCAAAATCTGATCAGCCAGCTGAGCACTTTCTAAGCATCTGGATAGTCCCAGATACAACATATAGATACCAAACACTGCCATTACAAATATTCAGCTTAAAGCAATTGGCAAGGATACTGCTAATACTAACTACTAAGGATACCGCTGATGTGTCCAGTGAAATGGATGTAAAAAGAAAGTAGAAGAAGTGAACAATAATAGGACAACACAGGAGCACTTGCCTGGCAATATTTGGCTGGTTTCAGAATATGCAGGCTCACTTGACCTTCCAAACACATCACTGACGATGCATTCACATTTTAGGCAATGACCAATGTCCTCAAATCTTAATCTGTATGAACAAGAGTGCTGTGATGGCAAAGTTTCAAAGGACTTGGTATCCCCAGCTTCTGATGAACGGTACCTGTATGAGAAGTAGGTTTTATCATTTTTGTCCATCTCAAACAAAAGTTTCACAATGTGATTATGTGAAAGAGAGGTGAGTAAGCTACATTAATGATACACCTCTTTTACCAGAAAAAGTTACACATAATGCTTCTTTTACCTGGGGCGGCTCATTGGCTGTTTATACAGTGCCTTTTGATATGGATATATAAATTCAGTTATTATTGTCACATAGCTGAATTTTCAATTTTCCTTGGGTCTATCGGGCGCATCCTCCTGACATGTTCAGGGTATGGATGCCCCCATCTTGACCCCCCAGATCACTATACTGGGCGATGATGATGATGCTTCTTTTAGCAAAAAAAATAAAAAAATACAGAATGCACCTAAATCCAAATTCCAGTACATAGAATTGTACCATTGATAACTGACATCTTTTCTGTACTTTCCCCATACATGTTGCTGACTCTCACTTTCTGGAATTACTTCTACAGCAGTGAGTAATTCCCCTTCAAATGCCTTCCCATTAAGAGCAACAAACTCGATTTGTGGAAGTTCTATACAAAGGGAAAGAATAATACATCAATTATTATACTTTTAAACAATATATAAAGGTAAAACGTTCATGTTTTCTGGAAGATGTATACAGCTCAACAGTCGAATATCAATTGTTTGACATACTCTCAAAAGACACAATGCACAGGAGAGGTGAGAGTCGTTAATCTATATCAAGGAGAAAGAACAGACAAAGATACATGGAAATTCTACAGGGGAAACAGATTCAAAAGTCAGATGCAACAATGCCCGTGTCATTTACAAATTGTGTATATAAAGAAGAGACTAAAACTTCTCGGGCATTTACTTAACTATCCATTTTTCATTTACTTAACTATACATTTTGCATATAGCCTATAAACAGTCTCATAAGTAGCTTGGATAATAAACATTAAGAAATCAAAGCAATTAATTGCACAAAGACAACAAATTAACACGTTTGATTAAAAAAATCACAGACCAGTCTTTACAACAATAAGACAAGTATACAGTCAAGACACCAGCATAAAGAACAAACAACAACCTGGGAGAATGATATTTGTTGGCTCTGATAGTCTGAGTTCTCCTACAACTGAATCTGAACGAACAGGTGTATACCTGTTGATCACAATATATGTACGGGAAATAAGATAAAAGCTCTACATGACTTGCCTGCTAAAAAAACAAATTCAAAGGCATGGAATGATGCTAAAGCAATTCAGGGTTCTAATAAAAATAAAATTTGTACTATCCTTAAGGATACCAAATTAAGCAGTCCAGCAAGATTGCAGTAGTTACCCAAACAACAAACGACAATTGTAATCTGAATCTGTGACCTCATAGCTCTGAGAATTGGCCTCATTTATCAAAGCAATAGTTCCCTCTGCAGTTTCTCTGTACCAGCTGAATAAACTCGCTCCTTCATGCCCACCAAAATATTGACCTTCACCAACATATATGTTTTCACTCATCTCCTTCAAACGGACATCAGTAACCACAGGAAAAGCTGCCATAAGCAAAGAACATGTCAAAGAGTGTATATATAATAAGAAGGTGATAGACTAGACAAATAAAAATAAGGAGAGTACGCAGGGCACAACTGTATAAGTCATTTACAAATCACAACCACCGTAACAAGCTGCCCCTACAAGGGTGTTGAGATTTTGTAATTGAATCAGCATCAGCAGTTAACTGCTGTACATAATAAAGATAATAACTATAAGAAGGCAGCCAGTTTTCAGGGGAAGGTTGGGCATCAGAGACTAATCAATGTTCAATACAATCTTTTTTTTCCTCAAATTGGTTTCAGGGAAGAGAAGGGTGCCCTACTAGTACTGGTCAATGTTCATTAAGGGATATGACACTTTCTGCTTAATGAGTAACTCTGTGATTTTCTGGAAATAATATTCCCTGTCAAATAAATTCAAGGACAATATTACAATGAGAAACTTCAAAGGTTCAATAAAAGAATTTTCTTGATTAATATGGCATGGCCAATTAATATTATGTCCTTCAAGCATAATGTCTGCTCTGGAGATAGGTTGCTCCTTAAGGTGCTAGGTGCATGAATCTTGATTAGTACTTGCAACTTCTTATCAAGGAAAGCAGCAGGAAAATAGAAAACCAAAAGTAGGGGCAAATACCTGGGGCAACTGGATTGCTGCAAATTGCACATAGTGGTTGTCCACGTAAACCATCTTCACGAGTCGGCACCCAATATAAAGCCAGGTAGTATCCCACATCCTCCAGAGATGGGGTGTAGGTACTGCTACCATTTATCCAAAAAACAGCTCAGCAATATGGACAAAGATAGCAACAATTGATATATAATTTCACTTAGAAAGAACGTACAATTCATGTCCACAAATAGAAACTCCCTCTTGAGATGCAGACACTGAAGTCAAAGCAGATTCATGAATCTTATCCTTCATTCTATACCAAACATACTCTCCCACACCTTCAACTCCGCCAAAGTATTTCTTCTCTGGAATCACCTCCTTGTCCTCGCAGCAATCAGGGACCATGAGTTCTAGACCCATAGGATCAGCTGCATCAATTTGGTTTTGAGAATTTATCATTCTCAGGAACAGACATACTAAACATACTAGAACTGAAGATTCCAACTCATTCATAGAGTTAATAAATTCCAACAAAAGCAAACCTTCATACTATAAAAAAAAAAAAAAACTAGTCCACATAACATAACAGGCCATCCACAAATTCTGCATCTCTGATGCCACGATGCAAATGATAGTTTAAAGCTTTAAACCTTGTTGTTGTTTATCAACTAGACATTGATTTGTGTAAATATGTAATATTCCAGCCAGAGATAATTTACCAGGTGCAATTAAACTCGATATTATACTCTGAGGAGGTCCCATTTCCCCGTCGCTCCGTACAGGTGTGAAAATAAGTTCTATACAACTCCCAATATCCTCATGAGACAAATCCAAGGATTCTGCAAATGTCAAAAAAATATTATAAAATTATTCCAATTAAATCTCCAGTGCATTTTAATTCAAATGCATCAAAGGGCAGTTGTATACTCACCATCAACACATAGCTTCTCCTTCATATCACTGCTTTTGAATCTAAACCACTCATGAAAACAGTTGCCCCTTACCCTGAAGCATGAAGCATCAGATTTAATGTCAAATTCCATGTGTGATAAGAAACAGAAATGGCCAATTTAAGACAGACTATCAGTCATCCCAGCAGCACAGTGTGTTACTTTTGTACCCAAGAGTTTCCATGTTACACATGTCAAATAGTTACAAACGGAGCAGCTGCAATAAGTCAATAATGACATACCCTCCACTATATGACGCAATAAAACCTATGCGCTGCCCTTCCATCATTGACCCTGAGAATTGAAGAGATTTACAAATTGGTGGACCTGCATATGCAAATGGAAGATTGAGTGGTATCAACTTTTATCAACTGGACATGCTTTCAATTCCATCAGTAATATTTAAGCACGAAATTGCATAGCAAAAAGAAATAGAGAAGTCCCCCCAGAAAGTTGACATTAGACAGTCAAAAAATCCTAGAGCATATTTAGTCTTAAAGAAGAGCTCACCCGGTAATATAGGCCCAATTTGTTCAGAAAGAACTGTTGGACCACGTGCCCAATCACTCCTAATTGGTTCACATGAAACAGAGATGAACTTGCCAATATCATCAATTGAGAGTTTATACGATTCATTGCTGGCACCATTTATTTCGATCTGTGGGCCATCTAATGTCTGCAAAAAAAAATTGTTCTGGTTACAGAGAGCAGAATGTTCCAGTAAGTGGCAAACTGCAATTGGTAGATTAGAGTTACAGAAGTTTAACAGTTCCAAAAGCAAATGCAAAAGATAGGTCCAAATAGTTTCGCAGTTCCATAAGTATTGAGTTATGCAAAAGGAGAATGATAATGGAGGAATGGAATTAGTCTAGAGAAACCAGATGACAGTAGAGTTACATAAGAAGTTATAAAAGCAAATTTCAGAGTATTTAGAAGAATCAGCTAGCTCTAGTACCCTAAACCAGCGAAAAACAGACTTTCCCTCTTCGCCACCCCAATATTTCTTCTCCACGTGCAATGTTGTTTCTTCAACACATTTCCCAACAATTTTTAGTGAAAGCAGTCTTGGATTTCCTGTAAAGATATATCAGCAGTAAGTCAATGAAGACAAAAGGTAAGAAGTTACAGAAAAATTAAAAGGGAAAAGCTTGTTTAAAACAAGCCTTGCTAGGGGAAGGGGGAGTGATCATAACAGATGAAAGGAAAAGGTGTGTGTGGAAAGGAAATAGATCCGAGTAGATGTTCTTATGCAGAGACACAAAAGAGGACAACTTAGTAGCAAATTGACCTGCACGAATACGTTCTTCACCAATGCAACTTCTTGGTTCACCCACAAGACCATCATCGCGCACAGGAGTGCATTCAAATGACACAAATTTACCAATTGCATCTTTTGAAACACGGTATTGAAGAAGACCCGACACTTCATGAATTATAGTACGGGATTCTGTTTCATCCTGCGCCCCAAAATGTTAAAGCTATAAAAATCACTTTTCAAGATGTTTAAATAAATGAGCAAGAGTATAAGTTTTTTTTTCAGATTAAGAAAACAGCTCACCATTTTAAAAATTACAAAGGACAAAGCTTAATAAATTTATTGAATTAATTAACTACAGCTGAAGAATATATAAAAAAAAAATTCTAACCATAAAAATCCAGTGATCACCTAATACACATCCCCATTTGTTATCCCAGTCTTTAAGTGTGATTGTGTGAGTTTAGAATTATAAAAACATTCAGCCATTGTAATGAATAAAGGAAAGCAAACGACCTCATGAATGTACCAATTGTAGATGCTTTTACCCTCATGGCCGCCTATATACCCATAGGACACAGTTAATATCTCGCCTTCCGCATATTCACCGGTGATAGCTAAGAAATTTAAACTTGGTGGCAGAGCTGCAACACATTGTAACGAGAATTAGCCAATTAGGTTTGCATAACAAGATGGGGAAAAAAATGAATATCATTTATTTTCCAATGTTCAAATAGATTTCTACTACCTTATTTTATATTTTATATTATGAGGCTATTTCCCCTATGCTCTTGCATTTCACAGGATTTTTACTGCTTGATTTAAAAGAACTGACCTAAATTCCTAAGCTGAATACAAATAAAAAAAACTGAAGGAAAGCATGCAATAAAGATATGTTGACCATGATGATGTACTTAACATCTTTAACCAGCAAAAGTTTACATCTACACTAGTGCATAATGAAAATAATTTGACATGTGAAATTCGTACTTACTCTCAACAGTCTTGTCAGAGATTGCATAAGCCGGTTGACCAGCTTCACCATCTGGAGTTATAGGGATGAACTTTGCAACTATATATTGTCCAACTGCCCCTAGTGGAATACGGAATGCCTAAAGACAAGAATATCAAAAAAGTATTCTGACATGAAAAATCGTGACAACACTATGCAATTAACAAACTGTTAATTACATAATTTACTTTTCTTAAACATAGACCACCTTTGCAATTTTCAATGTGCTCAATGCTTCAAGATCATCCTCCCTATCAACAGTAGTACAAGTTGATTTGAACCACTGAACTCTGCTAGCACCTTCTGTTCCTCCAGTGACAGTACCAGTCACAGTAACTTTACTTCCCTCTCTTGTATCACCGATGATTTTCAGGTTAGTCACTTTTGGAGGTGCTGTTGTTTAAACAGATCAAAATCAAATGTTTGTGCAAGGAAGAAATGACATTCTTAAAATATTGCACAAACCAATATATAAGCCTACAAGATAAGTGTAGTATTTCCAGTCAGAGCTGCCTCCAGATGAATGTAATTCTTGCAGTTCGTTTACACTTATCTTTTGCATATTAGTAATACATTCAAGTCATACAATATAAGCAAGTGAGCGTATTATGTAACAAGACCCACAGAAAGAAAATATTTCATAGAACACAACTGCAAAAAATCATCATCAAATGCTTCAGATCAAGATAGCACAACTTCTTTGCATAATTGGGCATTTGTCAAAATCACAGTGTTGGACAAAACCCTAAGAAAGTCAGCAAGCCATGAGTGGAACAAACTATTGGATTCCCCAGTACTTTTCCAAGAAAAATAAGAAAGTCAGCAAGCCATGAGTGGAATAAACTACAGTATTGCAGTTCCCATTACTCATAAAAAATAGGGGGCCATATAAAATTGTATTACCTTGCTTTACAATATCAGAGACAACTGATGCAGAATCT
The DNA here is from genome assembly GCA_964016875.1 of Fallopia convolvulus. Lineage (NCBI taxonomy): Eukaryota > Viridiplantae > Streptophyta > Magnoliopsida > Caryophyllales > Polygonaceae > Fallopia > Fallopia convolvulus. The sequence goes on from OZ024719.1 coordinate 57,652,195, forward strand.
CCTTCTTTCCCTGTAAAAGAAGACACGGAACTCTTTGGGTCTTTTCAACATAAGCATATGTCAATAAGATTGTCTGAAACACATGTAGCAATAAGAAAACATACCCTCAAAATTGGTAGGGATATATACAAACGCCATGCGTCCACCCACATCTTCCCGGGTTAAAGTATACTCAGTAGCACCAGCAAGGACCAGTAAAAAATCTCTGCCAAAACAAAGCCAGATGCAGACTGTTATTTTGGAACACAACAGGGTCTAAGATAAGACTCAAATATGTACATTCAGTATCCATAATTGAACAGATTTTTATAATTGTAAAGCACTGGGATCTAATTAAAAGGTTTTTGTCCTACAGGCCCTAAACTGCCAAGGTTTTTGAAAGTTGTGCAGAAAAATTTAAGAAGTTGTGTGAAATTTTTCAAAAGCTTACATACTAAATTATAAATTTAAGACAGAAAATCAAATGTGTGTGAAACATTCTATCTTGAATTTAGATGATAACGCATGCACTTACCCCGTGTCCTTGTTTTCACGTAGCCACTCAAACTTGCTGGGGCCTTCTCTACCTCCAAAGTAAGCTCCAGTTCCTTTAAGTATATTACCTTCAACAAGGTCTCCAATGATCCGCACATTGGATACTGATGGAGGAGCTGCACAAGAAAACTTTCCACAAAGATAAGTTATTACATCCAAAAAACATAAAAGGTTTATATAGAATTATAAGCCACCATAGACTACTTAATTTCTGATTAAAGCACATCTCATGAGCATAATTGGGGAAGAAAATTTTAAATAGCCGGACAGGAAATAAAGCGTACATTAGTATTTTGACTGTACAACTCCATTAGAAGTGCTAAAAATCAGATATCAGCAACCAAATCCTATTTGCAAGTCCATTGTTTAGAAATTTAAGAGACAACAACCAATTGATCATTGTACTCATAAGCCAGGTTCAGCTGTAATCCATCTACCTGGAGTTGCTTCTAGGTAATTTATTTGAAGCTGAAAAACTATTTTCCCAGAAACTTATAACTCTAATTGATAAAGCAGTTGCCATGAGCCATTATAATATGTCTGGTAATGTGTGATTTTCTTGTTTAGGTTTTTTAGTCCATGCACTGTAACACAACTGAAGCAAAACAATCTAAAGATGCATATTATGTCTACCAAACAAAAGAGGGTGAAAGGGGAAAAAATACTTCTAGCAATGGTTATTTCCCATAAGTTGCAATAACAATCCTCACAGCAACCATAAAAACATCAGAGGATGTCAGTCAAAGGAAAGATGAAGTTTTTAAAATTCAACCACCTGCTTTTATAAAATCTGTAATTGCATACTGAGGTTCTCCCTTGCTTCCTTCTTCTGTTACAGGTGTATACATAAAAACCAAACTCGAATCTACATCATCTAAGGTTAACAAGTACTCCTCATTTTCAGCCCCTGCAATAACTACAGGACTACTATTCCATCTTCTTCTTAACCAACTGCAAATAGGAAGCAGGAACCAAATGCACTTGGGTTAATAGAAAATATAGACCAGAAATCATTAGTCTTTTAACATATACGTCCTTAAAGGATGAAATGATAAGCAGTTTTTCCATTGAATCTCAGGCAGAATTCAAGAAGTTAAATTTTTTGCTCTGTCCTAACAATGTCACATTTTTAGTTCACTCTTAAGAAATAAGTGTCTTACTTAAAATGCCACTACATGAGAAGGGTATTGCATTTTAACGCATACTAAAATCTGTTCATAATGCATGGTCACTTGTCTGTCCATTTTGGATAAACAATGCACATATGTCCATTTAATGTGAACGGACAAACAACTATTAATTTTTGCTAAGGATCTTGTTCCTTCAAAACAAAAGAGCGGACAACAGTTTTCCTTTTGAATTGGACAGGCATTCCTCATAATGTCCATTGAGTTTAGACGGACAGAAAAAAAACCATTTTCACTACTCCCTTATGTTAGGGTGTGTTTCACTTGCAGAGTAAAACGAAAATGTAATTTTATTTGCATTGAAAAATGTAACGAGTAGAGATGTTGTACGAATTTCAAGAAATTTTAAAATGTAATTTTGGAGCAAAAGTAGTTTGAAAACTAAACTAGAACAAGGCCTTAGTCCAAAATCAAAGAACAGTACCAGTAATGTTCATCTAATTTGTAAGGAGAAACCATTGTTCATTCTTCAGTTTTGAATGGACAAATTCCCTTAACCAGCCATTCAAAATCTTTAACCAAAAAATTACTAATTGTTTGTACATCCATATTGAGCGGGCATATGTACATTTTCCATCTAAAATGGATGGACAATAGACCATGCGGTACAAACAGATTTAACTATGCGCTAAAAAAATAACCATGAATGAGAAGATTAGATATTCACATAAAACTTTCTTTTCATCTTCAGAGAAAGAGCTGCAAGAAAGTCTGTTGAAGCCACCAAATTTATCAGAACACTGAAACATATGCAACAACTGCATCACCTGCAAACACCATTTCCTGGAGTCCCTCCACACCATGCAACCTCAGCATAGCCCCTAATAACATTTCCTTCAACAAGGTCACCCCGGACATCAAGGTTCAAGACCTTCGGACATCCAGTTCCTTCATAAGAAAGCAACAATCAGCACAAAGAACATTCTATTTCCATCGTGTTTTAAGCAAAAGAGATGGTTTCTACCAAGGACATAGGAAAACTGAACAAAGAGGACTATATTTTATGTAAATGAAAGAAAAGATAAGAATAATGTAAGTATGCTTGTAATCAATGGATTCGCTAGGCAGTCAACATCAATCAAAATGAACATATCATAGTGGTTTTGGCATTGACCTTCTACCCGGTACTAGATTATATTTGTAAATAATATGTATAAAAAGGCACCTGAATAGCTTTTAAAATCTTGCACATAAGTGCGAGAGCTTTTCCTCTGCTTTTTTAAAACATCAAAGATACAAAATAGTAATGCAACCTAGTGCAGCACCAAAAAAGATTTACAAATAGTGATAATTACAATTGAGGTGCAGATGTAAAGTGTAGATTTGATACTCAATCATATCACAAGTGCAGAACTGAAATTCAATTACATCACGTGCCAAGTGCAGAAGAAATCTATATAAGATAATGAGTAGATAAATGAGTGTCCATTGATGAAAATTAAAGTATGGAAACAATTACTGTAGAGCCTATTATAATAAATTATGACCATTAGCTAAGCAGGCTCAACTTTTAACATCTCTAGAATTGATGAAGAACTTAATTCAAAATCAAGAATGTAACATCTAAAATTCGTTAAAATGAAAAACAAATGAGCAATGCAACGTTGACTTCTTTTTATGCTAGTATATACAGTCATAAGTCACAACCCTATTATCTTTTCATTTTATGGCAGTATCTATAATTCAGCTAAAGCCCCAACTTAAGATACCAAGAAATGAAAATATTACAATCAATAATATATCAAGTTGTTTATCACCTTGTGTCTTGCTGATAGCAAACCGACAAATTTTAATTTTAAATACACGCATTAATATAATGATAACATTACTTTATCATTGTTTGAGAGTTTGAGAGGGAAACATGTCACCACCATGAGTAGGACTATAATACCCATCAACTAATATGCCTAAAAAAAACTAGAATCAAGCATACCTGGGGACACAGGAGAAGAAATGGAAAATATAGGTGGAAACTTCATCTCATCTAACACTGGGATGCATTCAACTTTCAATAGCTTATTAACATCTTTGCCCTTTGGACAATAAACCTGAAACATGCATTCTAGCTTCAGCAAATTTCAATTTTTAAAAAGATGAGAATAGAATTAAATAGTTAACGCAAGAAAGCAATTTAACCAGCTAATTACCTCACTTGTGGCATCAGGAATGGCTACAAAATCAGATAACACCCTATCTCCCAGATACCACTGGTATTGTAAGACTAGTTTAGAATCAGATCCATGATCCTGTGCAAAAATAAAATGACAACGACAGGCATCTTCCACGAATGGTGGATCAATAGAAGCCTCTTTCAACTGGAAGCCAGGAGGAAGTTGGTCCGCCCAATGTTCAACAAGGAAGTCAAAAGTTGAATCTGCTCAAATATATAGATAAAAATTACCACAATACAAAAGGTGGGAACATCAGATCAATACATGGAGGTGGGCCCATAGCCAACTAAAAGTGAACAAGATGTTATCCAAAGAACTGAACAAGCAGTAAATAAACTTCATACAAAATATTAGGAAGTTTATAAATCCTTTACGGTCATAAATATCTCTCTGAGAAATCAGTATTATGTCTCTTGACAATCCTAAACACCTCAGTAGTATATACTAAAATAAGCTACACAGAATTTTTCTATAGCTGTTGGGGCGCATCCTCATGCTCATTGGCTTTTTATACACTGCCTTTGAGATGGATTTAGTCCCTATATCAATTTTGGTGCATTCTAACTAAATTCAGCTATTATTCTCACATAGCTGAATTTCGGTTTTTCTTGGCTCTATCGGGCGAATGCCCTTTCCCTTGGGCAGGGGTACCCCCATCCTGACCCCCCAGATTCTGCTATAGCAGAGCCTCACTGGGTCAATGATGATGATGATGATGAGATTTTTTCTATAGCTCCATTTTTACATATAGATTCAACAAGGACTTACTTCACACCAATTGATTCTGATAATCATGAGAACATATTGCTAACATATAGATGCACAAAAACATAATAAAGACTGCACTATCTTATAGTGCATGACTCTTTATGGACAAGATATATCAACTTATGCTAGTATAATTCATTTTTCATGAGTAGCACATAACACAAGTCTTACTTCAAAAAACGCAAAGTATATCATCCATATGCTCAAACAAACCCATTTTAAAACTGCTTTAATAAGCTACAAACTACCAACGGTTTTGCATCACACAAAGTTCACTGCTATAAGAAAACTTTGAGCCAATGACAAGGAGCAATTCAGTACTCGCAAGAAATAACCTGCTGCATGCTCTGGGGAGCAGAACTCCCAACCATCTCGGATGCACAGAGCAGTATGTGCAGGATACTGCTTTGCTATTGCAACTTCTTCATTAGATAGATCTGTAATAATCAAATAGGAACCATTTTAAGCAATGCAAATGAACCACTTAAAACAGCAACATGGGGCAGGAGGGAGTCCCTTCTAAGAGAAAAACTAACCTCTGTCATTGAACTTCTTTAGAGTAGTACCAACAAGCAAAATGGATGCAGCTTGGAGATGAGGCATTCGTAATATGGGATTTTCTTCCAATCTTAGATGCTGTGCCATGTATGATAAACCAAAGATCAATAAAGACAATGCGGCAGAAAACCATTATCTAAAAGGGAGCCTTGAGTCTGCCAGTAGGTTAATTGGGGTATGTTGTCCATTTACTCAAAATTATAGTTTGCAACAGTCGTCATTTTTTAATTACATTTTACAATCATATTTGTGTCATTGTTTGATAATTAATTCATGGAAATATAAGTATTAATAAAGTAGACATTTCACTGTGCAGAAAATCATACAGCAGTTATGACTCCTCATATAAACTGTTCATCCCGCATGCACATACAAGAAAAGATAAGATATGAAAGACCGATACATATCAGGCAAACTATCTCTTTAAGGACTTCCATCAGCATAAATTATTAGTACACAGCCTTAGCACATGTCAAGAATTACATATGAATCAGTATTAACTGTATTCCAATTATGCAAATATGAAAATTGTTTAGTGTTTCCTGTGCCTCAAACTGAAAAAGGCAAAATCAGAATGCAAACCTCGAGAACGGGCAAGTATGGAAATCCTCTGAGAGTGGATATTTTATTTTTGCTTGCAGCCAACACCTGCTCGTGAATTTTGAACAGTCTTAAGCAAGAATTGAAGTTCAGGGGAATAATGAACCAGGAGTAATCATAGTGATAATGTACCTGTAGACGAGGTTGACTTGCCATAGAAAGAGACTTTAACTTATTCTGGGCCACGGATAGAAACTAAATAGAGGAGAAAAACAATTAATTACTAGGTCACATGTAGCCATGGATAGTAAAAGCTAGCACCAATTTCCATAAGCAGACCTCCAAATTTGGAAGCTCCGGAAGACTTGAAAGTGATGTGATCTGGTTACCTGCAAGATATAGTTGCTGTAAACAAAAGTAAAGGAATTAGAGAGCATCAAACTGTCAACAAATTGGTCACAAAAAAATATTAAAAAAATTCAGACCTGCAGAACTTGGCAGTTTCCAAGTGGTTCAAATCCAGGTCCTTTAAAATCATTGAAACTCAAATCAAGAACCTGGCAACAACCAATCATATAACACAGCTTATCTTGTGAAGAGAGTGTGAAACAAAATTGCCTCACATACAATGACAGGATGGTTGTCAAACTGTACAGAAATTAAAGTGATCAAACAAAGCAATTTAACATTATTCACAAGCATAGGATAAACCTTGACACGCGTCAATATTTCAATTCCCTCCAGCGAAGCTAGCATATTGTCTCTGAGATAAACAAACTGCCAAGGCAGAATAACAAGAAGAAAGCTCGATTCACTAGATGTTGAGTTGCTGTCATCATAAATGGAATAGGGAGGAGGGAAATGAAGAAAACACAGGGAAATACTAACATGGGTACCTCTAAATTTGGTGACAAACTCATCCCACTAGCATTTAAGCTGCGAATTCTGTGACCCCTAAGATCCAGTCTCTGAAACATATGAAATAATTATCAAAAGGGTGAAACTTCACCCAAGCTGAGAAGGTTGTCAAGCATCCTCGGCGTCCATTGTGTAGCATAGGGTAGCAATAATTTTATATGTAAGAACAATTATACAGGAAATTATAAGTTTTTTCCCTGATCTTGAGGCTGTTGCTGATTACAGAGGTCTTTCAGATTGTATATAGCTTTGGTATGGTATGGTCTACCAATTAATTATGTAAACTGAGGAAGAACATGAAAATTTTACTTCCCCTGTTCCCCAGCAAAATGAATATATTATGAAAGAACCTGTAAACTCTATAAAGCTTTTTTAAATATTGAAATCTATCAGTAAAACTATCTCCTCTCGAACCAATACAAATTTATACATGTTTGTAGTTTCTTTCTTTTTCTTCGGCGGAAGTATGCAAGAGCAGTTATGAGTTAGTTTGTTATTGACCTTTCTAAAGGATTGATTGAGTTTGTAAAGCATGAATAAATAAACAAGCACTGATAGTAGTAGATTACCACATCATCCCCTGCTTTAATTTCTACTTGTGGCAAAATAATGAAGTGAGAGTCCTTCCGTTCTGTGACAGCTGTCTTTCTCCCACCAGATGTGTTTGAGGTCCTTTGTTGGGGCGATATTGATGACCCATTCTTTGATCCACTAGACATCAATGGTGATCGAGTCGATGATGAAGAAAGCTTACTCCCACTCTTCATGCTACTTGTAACCAAAGGAGACTGAACCAAAGATGTAGAAAGCCTTGAGGCAGACTTTCTAATAGTGCTGCTGCTGCCAGTGCTCTCCATTGATGGAGAGCCAGTCTTCCTTGATGAAGAAACTGTTGACTGTGTGAATGAAGGTTTTCTAACCAAATGTGCATCACTTGTACTGCTGCTTGTAGCAGTCCTTGAAGTTCCAGGGGAAGCTGGACTTGACTTTTTAGTCTTCATAGTGCCTGCTTGTTCTGAATCCTTACTAGCTGCTGAAAATGAGGAACTCCTCTTTTCTGGTAAAGACCGTCGTTTTGGATCTGAGGCTGATATTATAGTCTTCTTGCTCTCAGTGGAAGCAACACTAGTCGACCGACCTGTTACAGTTGACTGCTTCTCAGCCAACCCACCTGTGCTATTTCTTCTAATAGTAGGAGCCACAGTACTCTTTTTAGACCCATTTAAACCAGATTTTGCCACACCAGCCTTCAAACCAGGGCCAGTTTTGGCTTCCAATTTCTTTTTGACCGGGCCATCAGGCCTAGCAACTGTGGGCGTCTTTGCAGCACTTACTTGCACAGTTTTGGTATCTTTTTCAGCATCCGCAATAGAATCAATGGGTCCAGGTGATTCCACCTGTTCAGTATCCGGCACAACATCTAAAGTAGCTTCTCTTGCTTCCATAATTGTTCGAATTGCTACTGGAACCTAACAAAAGCGTGACATTTTCACATAAATACTCGCCTAATACAGTAATACTTGTTTCAATCACAAATAAGGAAGGGAAAAAAAGAGTAGAATCTACCGATAGCAAAACAATCTACTCCTGGTTGAGAAATCCTCTTCCGTTTCCGGAGTGAAAGAGAGAGAAACCAATATACACAATGATGAGTCGGATTAAGTTGTTCTTTCCCAACCTCCGTGTGTTTTATATTCATCAGTCACACCAAACACAGCAATTGAACTTTATGAAACCAAATTAAACCTTTTCTTTCCCTATTTTGAATTTGTTCACACTATCAGACACTAACAAACAGACAGGAAAAGGTAACATCGCGCATAATTCACAACCACCAAGAACAACAACAAAGAGAAGACCAACAAATCGGTTAAACCATTAAAGCAAAACAGAAGAATAAAAACAAACGAAATAATACATAACTCAATCCTCAAAAACCCTAGCTAAATTTTGCAAGAACCCTAGCTCGCATTCGAAAGTGCGAAAGTTACGACAACTTGAAAGAAAGTTCCAAACGCTGCTCAAAACACACAATTCGTAACTTACCTTAGCAAAGGCGGATCTAGTGAGCTACAAGAACAGACATGAAATTGATGGTCCTTCCTAGGGTTCCATGAACATGCTCCCAGGAAGAAGAAAAAAAAGCTCGTACCGAGAGAGAAGAGAGAGAAAAAGAGTCTTTCAGCAAAAGAGCGAAGAGAGTGTTGGACACTGTGCTTCCAACAAGAGCACCTCGATCAGTATCTTGGAGGGTATACAATGCAAATTATTACCAAAAATAACAATGGAGTATATTTTATTAATTTATCCGAAAACAAAGAAGCGGGGCCCAAGGTTAAAGTCGGTGGGAAGCCAAATTATTTGGCGGAAATAATCCCGTGCATTTGCTGTTTTGAACTTGAAAAACCCGGGAATTAAAAATTGGAAAAAAGGGGTCTTTTGACCGTTTCGTAGGCCTCGTTCTCGGGACGCGGATGAGTCGACCCGGAACCTCGGGCGATTTATAGCGTGATAACTCGGTAGCTGCTGTCAGGTCACCGAGTTCGAATGGTTGGCTGGTCCACGTCTGGCTGCGTTTGCATCCTAACCCAATCAATACCGATAACTTTTGAGTAAAAGTTTAATACCGATAGTTTAGATAAATCACTTATTTTCGTTTGCTGTGAAATTTTCCTTTTGAAGTAAAGTGACTCGTAAATCATGGCTTTATTGGGAATTGGAATGTTCTTATGTTTATACTATTTGACAAATCTGAAATTTCACACCTAATCAAGGATTATGAAACTTTCTTCCATTTAAGCTCTGATTGGTCCCACCTATTATATGTTAACTACACATTACAGCTTACACTCAGTTAATATTGGAGCCGTTGAGAAACGGTCAAACAGCAACTTTCATCTTTCATTTGAGCTTTGGGCCTTGGCTGGTCCCATGTTCACAGAGGACATTGCCCATGTTATGACTTGATTGGTCTATAAATCTATAATAGATGATGTCTTAAGGCTTAAAGACATAAGACTAGAATTCCATATCTAAAAATAATTTTTGGATTTGTATTTATATTTTTTATAGGGTTTAGATTTCCCAGATTAAGGAATTTAATTTCTTAAATAATATTTGCATCAAGAAAAACTACTTTCCTACATTTTTGAAGATAACTAGTCCCGATAAGGCGGGTTATATATTCCGAAGACGATAAATATGAAGGGCCTGAAGGCCTACTGTTCGCCTTTGTAGGCGGGTTATTAGCCCGACAGTTTTGGGCCAAGGAAATTATGTAGGTAAAAAGCCCAAACAAATTTTGGGACGCACAAAAAGTGGGCTGGCCCATCTAATCCTAAGTCTTGTTTGCAAAATGTATCACTTTTATGAATCGAGACACAAATACAAAATGTATCACTTTTATGGACCGTAAAAATATTAAAAATTTAGCTTTTATTTCATATATATATATATATTACATTGTTTTTTATATATAATTTTTAAAAAATATATATTACGGACCAATCCGATTCTGATCATAAATTTATAGTCTTGAACCGGACCGGACCGTAACCCGTAATTTTAAAATATAGTGAACCGTAGACCATACCGGCTTGGTTTTGGACAGGACCGTAATATTACAGTCTGGTCCGAACAGGACCATATTTGTACAGCCCTATACAGAATGGATATCAATTTTTAATTTTGACGATCCGGTCCAAGACCGATCTATGTCTGCACACCCCTATACAGAATGGATGTCAATTTTTTAATTTTGTTATGCTCTCCAATTTTCTTTCACTTTATATGCAACCAACCTCATTTCGTTGGGAGTCACAATCACGCATTTACACTTTTCCTTTTGGAGAGAGGCCTTAATGAACAGCCATAATGTTGGTTGAGCAACTTTGACATTAACAACTAATCCAATGCCTTTCTCTTATAAATTAGCCTTATTGGAAGTTTGGAACCGATTATTAGCATTCTTTTTTGGTAGATTTGTGTTACTTAAGCGCTTCATATTGCTTTTTATCTGATATTTTATTATATCACCGCATTTAGCGGTGTTAGATTTGACACTTTTATTAACATTGTTAACTATTTAGGGGTTGTTTAACTTGTGAGTGAAAATGAATTTTTGAGTGAAAATTGATTTTTAGAGTCTTGAAAAACGTAAAAGGCAGAGAAAGTTGCAAGATTTTCAAAAATGTTAAAAGTGGTTTTTGGGTAGAAAGGAATTTAATACTTTCTCCGTTCAAATAAACTTGTTGTTTTAATGTTTGCTCAAAAAATTAAAAAATTGTTTAATTTGACTAAAATATCCTCAATTTCTTATTAATAAATTTTTGTAAATATTTTTAATTAGTATGGATATTATTGGGAAAAAATGGGCAAAAATATCTCAAATGACATATTTTGTTGAATAAGAAAATAAGCTAGTCAGCTAGAATGACAAGTTTTTCTGAATGGATGGAGTAATCAGTTTCCTAAAAAAACATTTAATAACCTAGATAAATCATAAAAAATAATAAAGATAAACCATTTAATAATCTGTTATTTTTGTAATTGTTAGTGCACAAAAATTCTTCTTTAATGCATTGATCGTATACTCCCTTCTTCATCTTTCGTTCTAAGATCCTCTTTAACCTAGAACCTGCAAAACAATGGACACAGGGGGTGGGGACACTCTCATCCACTCCTGATGCCTAAGTCAAAAGAGTAGTTTGTCGATTGAACGTTGAGGTAAAAGACAAGACTTGCGTGCGAGCTCAGTGAATATGAGTTGCTCGTCATACATGGCAAAGACATGTATTTATAATGGAGGAAAATGAGAGAGAAGGTAAAAAATTCTATCTCTAAGGGTGGGCCGATAATGCTCCAAGCCCAACAAGCGATTTCTTGTTCTCCAATCCACTCAGAAATTCTATTTTTCGGCTAAGATAGAATCCTCCATCATACCAAATAACTACCATATTTATTATAATAAAATGTATTATAATTTTTAAACAAGGATAATAAATTAAAGTGCTTTTATGGCGGATAATAGCGAAAATAATTATGAAAATTAATTTTACCCGCTCACAAATGCCCCACTTAGGTTTTATTTACGTTCGAATGCAACTAAGACGTAAATACTCTAGGACCTATTCGAAGTGGTCATGCGAATTAGTCGTCTGATTCCCTTAGCGTGCGTGCGTATGTGCGTATTCGTATATCCATGAACGAGTATCATGGGATCTCTTGCTACTCTACATACGCGCATATGCAGAAGTCCGTTAATGCGATGAATTAACGTTGTGTTCTTTTTTATGCAAAACTCAAACTAATGCAAAAACTGACTTTTATTAAAAATAAACATGAATGTCATGATCGTAAGGACATAACTAATGAATGAAAAATAAAAACCTAAGGACCTCATCAAAATCGTGTGGGAAAAAGAGTGTCATATTTACATGCATTTCCTAATCCTGAGATCCATGCGTCGGCGAATACGGGTAACCCCAATCGTGCCCACGCGGGCCACGGGTGCAGCTCTTCTCTTGAGAAGGAGAGTCGCTCTCACCTTCGAGGTTGCAATCGCGGCTCAGGGACCCGCCGCGGGTGATGGTCACGCGGTCATAGTCTGCTGCCATGCGGACGCGGTTCCACCTCAGAGAAGGAGTAGAGCTATTTGGACCAAACTCATGGTCGCAACTATCGAGCCCGCAATCGCAGTTACGCTCATGGTCCTAACTTCTCGGCTTGTCTTCAATTTTCTGCAAAAACTCTGTTAGGGTGATTTCCCTTGAAGCACATACGCGCTTCCAGCTTATTAGCTCAAACTCGTACTGTGGCGTCTTCATTCTCGTATGTCGCTGAGATTGTTTGGACGACCTCAATTTGCTTTTTTTCGTCTCTTCACTATCTTTTGGTTCTTTTTTCTCAATGTATTCGCGCAAGTATACTTATTGAACCAAATCTTCAAAGAATACCTTAAAGGACTCACAATCTCCAGTCATGTGCCCTCGTACTCTATTGTACATGCAGTATTTTCGGCTTTGGACGACATCTAATAGTTTGCATTTAGGTAGTATTTAGGATGCATATTTATGTTTATTTTGCATAAGTTTTAGTTAGTTTTAGTTGGTTTTAGTTTAGTTTCTAGGATCTTGTGTTTTCGGGTAGTTGCGCTTGTTTTGTTCGGTTTTGCAGATCTTTAGGTAAACAAGCATGGATGGGATGGATCTTAGATGATTGTGGTGGAGTTTGATGAAGCTTAGAGTGATATAAGTGAAGATTAGAAGAGTTAACGCCCAAGAGCTTGTGTGAAAAGAACGCTTAAACCCGGGCTATGCATTGGAGTTCTTGTTTCGACACCTCTATCTTACAATGCTTGGTTTGGGAGATATAGTGCTCGGATGAGGCTAAATTTGGTATCAATGGAAAGCTAATTCAAAGAGCTACAATTCATGTTTTTACTCCGAGTCCAAATTCTAAATATAAGTGGGTCAAAACAACCTCTGAAGTGACGCTTGAATGTTGAACCGAGGCAATTGCGCGGGATGACAATTGCTCGACCGCGCAATCCTCATGCAAACCGAGCAATCGGTGTTTTTCATGCGGACGACATTTAGGCTTGACTTTTGGGCCTAGGGTTATATCATATCCGAGTATAGCTTAAAGATAGATCTTTTGAGGATTATTTGGAAGACATATTTAAATACTTTATGTTAGTTTATTTTTAGAGAACTTTTTGGAGGCTAGAGTTTTCTCTCAAGGAAGACTTTGAAACCTTTGTAAGCTTGATTTTAATTTCAATTATGCATTGCTAATTTTCCCTTGTGTTTGACTAATTAGTGAAGTCATGATTTGTGTATGATTGTGAGATTTAATTGATTCTCAACGAACTTGAATAGAAATTATTCCCTGTGCTTAATTGAATCAGAATTATTCTAGGGTTTTGTTAGATTAGCTACCTAATAGAATTTCTAGGTTAATTTACAACTGAATCTGATTAATTACCGGTCGGAGTTTATCTGATCAAGAGTAGACTTTAATTAATTTAGTATCGGTTGGACAAGTTGATTAAAGTAGGGAATAAATTCACAAGTCACTTAGATGTCTGGTTGCTCTAAGTGTTTGTTTCTATTGATAACTTGAATCGTCAAGCTGTTATTTAATTGAATCTAGAAGGTGATGCGACCTTGCCGACGCTCGGACCCGATCCCGGCCAGCCCACGACTCCCTAGGCCTTGGCGACCCCCTTGGCTTAGGACTTAGTCATATTTTATGCATTTCCTTATTTTAGCATATTTCTATTTATGTCTTTGGAACTTTTAGTTGTTGCTATTTTAGTATTACTATTTATGTTTTATGGGCTTTTGGACGTTGGGCCTTGCTTGCATGCAAACCCTAGTCCATTAATCCTTGTTGCTTATTAGGGTTTCGAGAGCATCCTCTTTATAAGGAGCTCTCGAGCTCATTTATTATTCAGCGCACACTTAAGGATTAATTTAGTCGAGGGTTTCTCCTAGTTTCTCCTTAGTGCTATTGCGCCACCACTACAAATCATTCAAGCTCTCGTTTTCTTGCAATTGTTCGTACTAATTTCAATCAACTAAGCCTTCCGCTACGCCAATTTGAGACCCACTACTCAAGCCAACGATCGATCCGAAGCATCCCAAACGAGGGACGCATCAGAAGGTCTTCTAGGTTATTAGATAATTAGGGTTGTTAGAACTGGTTGGTCTATCAACTAAATCTGAAGTTCGGGTTTTAATCCTTAGTAGGATCATTATCCACAATAGATTATTCAAGTGAGGAGAGAATGAAGAGAATCGATGATCAATAAAGCAATATCATGATGGATCTAATTAGTTGAACACGCTTGTCTCTTAATTGATTAAAACCATCCTTTGCATTCTTAGATAGTTTCTATTTTGCATAGTAGTTTAGAATTTACAATCACAAACCCCCATATTAGTTACTTGGCACTTAAGTAATAACATTCATACACGAGTCTCTGTGGGATCGACCCTTGCTTACCACTCTACTCAGATTGGTTAAGTTAGGATTCTTTGATAGGTAAACGACTGAAAAATACCTCATCAAATTTGGCGCCGTTGCCGGGGACTCGTCGCTATTTGTGTTTTTACTTTTGTGCTATTTTTGGTGTTGTGAACCTATCTTACGGTTCATAACACCCGTGCTACTAATCTATGGCTTTGTTCGATTGAACACTTCCATGACTATTTTTCAAGATTTCAAGACCATGTGTTTGAACTTGGTGCTTGGGGATTACGATACAGTGATAGAGAGGTGAACATGGGAGTTATCCATGGTATGAATCTTGAGACAAGGGGATTGGCTAATTACATGAGCAATGGGAGGCTTTTATATATGGGACCTGAGGAATGCTGGGATTTCTTCTGTTTCATGACTTGAGTCATCAAAGCTTTTTAGTCGAGTCATCTTCACAACCATCCCAGCCGGTTGATAAGTCTCTTGAGGATATAATCAGGATATCTCAAAAGGGGCAGATACTATAATCATGGAGCACTGTGAGTCATGTTCTTCATGTTTTCATTCCACAATCTCATGTCCTTTTGATTTGTGTGAAAGGAGTGGTGAAATCACATTGGAGTCAAACTATCATGAGTCAGACACTCAGATTCAAGTTGAGGAGCAATCTACTACACTTGATGTGAGTTATGAGGATGAATTTGATGTCCAATATGAAGTCACACATATAAGGCAAGTTGAGCAGATCATCACAGAGCCAAAGGAAGTTTGTGCTGGCATAGAGATTCTTACAGAGCCTAGGGAGCCTGAGTCATCTTCACTCACGTGGAGTAAATTGCTTGAGGGTTTTACGGTTTTGGAAGAAGACTCGTTTGTTGACCATGATGACTTCTTTGCTGATGAAGTAGACAACCATGAGGGAGAAAATCAACATGATACATCTGTTAAGGCTCCCGTTGTCATGGTGCGCCCTATGTTAGGCCTTGACATCCCATGCTTCAGTTTCCCCACCTTCTCACATCAAGAGCTTATGGAGTTCCAAGATGAGGAGCCAAGCCTACAACACAAGGTGGAAGATGGAGAATATCTAGAGTTCATCCTGGATAAAAGTGGTATTGCTGACAAGTGCTTTGATTCATACTGTAAGTATTTTCTAAAGCCACCACTTATGTTGAATTTATTTGAACAAATGCCATCTCATGAAAATTGGGCACACGAGTTTGATAAATTAAAACGGTCTTTGAAAGTTATATTATGCATTTTTAATTTATCATTGTGTTACTTTTGCTTTTCTGAGATGTGTGCACAGGACTTTGACAGGTTATTAAGGGCATTGACAATGTCTAATCTTATCAAATCATGCTAAGAGTCAAGCTAATGACATTAAACAAGCGCTTCTTGGGAGGCAACCCAAGGTTTAGAGTAGTTTTATTTTTCAGTTATAATCTTTTGCTTTTCAGGTAGTTTTGTGTGTGTGTTAGATATCCTAGGTTTGAAGATTGATAACCCGAAGAAGCCTTCACCACCACCGTCGGATTTCCCGCCGCATTACCCGGATAGCTAGTTTCTTTGTGAGTTTTTCTCTTTCCTTTTCTTTTTACTATACTTTGGGGACAAAGTATGTTTTAAGCATGGGGGAAGGGGATTACTTGTGCATTGTATATAGTTGCATTAGATTAGGTCATGTTTAAAATTTTTGCATGCATTGATTAAAATCCTGAAAAATGAGAAAAAAATCAGAAAAAATTGAAAAAAATACAAAAATATTGCATTTAGGTTCTTATTTCCACATTGTTTGATTCCTCTTGTTTTTCTAAGTTAAGTATAAGTTCTAACCCATGATTTGCATGATTTACTGAAGTGGATATGATATAAGCATGATCATTGATTAAATGACTTGATTATAGGATGGAGCATGTATTTAGCTTGAGTATTTGATTCATTCTGAAGTTCTAGACAACAATTAGCCTTGTGAGATTTGATTTTTGGCCTTTCGTGATATATTTATTCTTTACATTCTTGAGTGTATCACCATGATTATCTAGCTCTAGAACTTGCGTTAATACTCTATTTTGAGGCTGCTTTATATGATTGAATGCATGACATTAAAATGATTGAGACAATGTTTCTTATTAGCCTATTATTTCCCTTCCTACCCTACAAGATCCATGTTTTTGACACCCCGTTCTTTTAAGCTTTAAGCTTATTTTTGATAGCTCCACAAAATTTTCCTAGCCTAATAAGCTTGACCCAGGATCCGGGATTTAGGACTTTAGTTTGTGTTTTTGGTTTTGTGTGAGTCATGTATAAGTATGGGGGAGTTGGATGAAAAGTGGGAGAAAAGAGGAAATAAAGCTCTTGGTTTCAAAGTGAAAAAAATGAAGATGAAGTTTGTTGCAAAATAAGCAAAAGAAAAAAGTGCTTAAATGTTATTAGTCTACATTAGCAAAGCAAGAAAGAGTTGAAAAGAGGCAAAAGAAAGAAAAAAAAAAGAAGCAAAGTGCTTTAATGTAAATGTAATGAGTTGGTAGAAAGAAGTTTGGAAGAAGTAAGAAGAAGAAGTGTTGAGTTGGGTTTAGGATTAGTTCTTTATCCCGGATTTAGCACCACATGCCAAATATTATCCCTTCCAAATGTCTCTTTACTTGGGCCCCATTACAAGCCGGAGAAAGACCTCATGATTCTTGTTATGTATTTGATCCCCAGCGGTGGAGATTTAGAACTCTAATGCAAGCATATGGTAGTCTAGTTTTCATGGGTGATTTTTGAGTGAAACACGTCCTTTATACACTTGAGAGTTGAGTGCAAACACAATTTCCTTGGTGAGGTCTAGAATGGATGAATGGTCTTTACTTGTTGCTTACCATAATGCATGTTAGGAAGTCTTGGTCGAGTTCTTGATTATATGTGAAATGCTTGTTTGATTTGAGATAGATGTATGATTGCATTTCTATGGTGTGATTTGGATTTATGTCTTGCTTGAGGACAAGTAAGGGTTAAGCATGGGGGAATTTGATAGCTTGCATTTAGGTAGTATTTAGGATGCATATTTATGTTTATTTTGCATAAGTTTTAGTTAGTTTTAGTTGGTTTTAGTTTAGTTTCTAGGATCTTGTGTTTTCGGGTAGTTGCGCTTGTTTTGTTCGGTTTTGCAGATCTTTAGGTAAACAAGCATGGATGGGATGAATCTTAGATGATTGTGGTGGAGTTTGATGAAGCTTAGAGTGATATAAGTGAAGATTAGAAGAGTTAACACCCAAGAGCTTGTGTGAAAAGAACGCTTAAACCCGGGCTATGCATTGGAGTTCTTGTTTCGACACCTCTATCTTACAATGTTTGGTTTGGGAGCTATAGTGCTCGGATGAGGCTCAATTTGGTATCAATGGAAAGCTAATTCAAAGAGATACAATTCATGTTTTTACTCCGAGTCCAAATTCCAAATCTAAGTGGGTCAAAACAACCTCTGAAGTGACGCCTGAATGCTGAACCGAGGCAATTGCGCGGGATGACAATTGCTCGGCCGCACAATCCTCATGCAAACCGAGCAATCGGTGTTTTTCACGCGGACGACATTTAGGCTTGACTTTTGGGCCTAGGGTTATATCATATCCGAGTATAGCTTAAAGATAGATCTTTTGAGGATTATTTGGAAGACATATTTAAATACTTTATGTTAGTTTATTTTTAGAGAACTTTTGATCAACTTTGGAGCCTAGGGTTTTCTCTCAAGGAAGACTTTGAAACCTTTGTAAGCTTGATTTTAATTTCAATTATGCATTGCTAATTTTCCCTTGTGTTTGACTAATTAGTGAAGTCATGATTTGTGTATGATTGTGAGATTTAATTGATTCTCAACGAACTTGAATAGAAATTATTCACTGTGCTTAATTGAATCAGAATTATTCTAGGGTTTTGTTAATTACCGGTCGGAGTTTATCTGATCAAGAGTAGACTTTAATTAATTTAGTACCGGTTGGACAAGTTGATTAAAGTAGGGAATAAATTCACAAGTCACTTAGATGTCTGGTTGCTCTAAGTGTTTGTTTCTATTGATAACTTGAATCGTCAAGCTGTTATTTAATTGAATCTAGAAGGTCTTCTAGGTTATTAGATAATTAGGGTTGTTAGAACTGGTTGGTCTATCAACTAAATCTGAAGTTCGGTTTTAATCCTTAGTAGGATCATTATCCACAATAGATTATTCAAGTGAGGAGAGAATCAAGAGAATCGACGATCAATAAAGCAATATCATGATGGATCTAATTAGTTGAACACGCTTGTCTCTTAATTGATTAAAACCATCTTTTGCATTCTTAGATAGTTTCTATTTTGCATAGTAGTTTAGCATTTACAATCACAAACCCCCATATTAGTTACTTGGCACTTAAGTAATAACATTCATACACGAGTCTCTGTGGGACCGACCCTTGCTTACCACTCTACTCAGATTGGTTAAGTTAGGATTCTTTGATAGGTAAACGACTGAAAAATACCTCATCATCATCTTTAGGGCACTCATTCCGAGTGTGATAGAGGAAGTAGATTTCATGTTTCATACACGATAGAATCTTATAGATCATGATGTTGAATATTCTGTAGACCGCTCTAACATGTTCCTCCGACGAGTGTGTATTTTGCCTAAAGCTCTCGTTTGAAGGACGATGTGATTTTCGAGGTGGAGGGTGTAACACCCCCAAATTATCTTAGGAATGTCACATGCCAGTGACCTCGGATTTTAATTTCCGAAGTCACCCAAGCCTTTGCATCAGTTTGAATTTTGTAAAGATATGTACGAAACCATGTAAATAACCAATAGCGGAAGATATTTTATAGCAAACTCAAATTGTATTCAAACTTTCTTTTACATGTAACAATTTTCATAACAATATGACAAATTTAGCGGAAAATTAACTAGAAATTTATTGTATAAAAATCAAACTTCTTTAATGGAACTGAAACAAAACTACATATAAAATCTTCTCGTATTGTATCATGGGCTCCGTTCATCATCACCTTGAGTGCTCTCGGATTGACGCTAGTTGCTTGCTAATACATGGTACCACAAGTGGTCAGCCCTCAATGGTACATCGACTCCAATGTTGATTAGGTCAAAGTATATATTTAAATCAAAAATTTTATTATAGTGAAGGCACATTTTAAAATGTCTAATGCACTTTACCTTATGTTGAATCTTTCCTAGAAAACATCACTTAAACAAATACACAAAACATCAATCCTCATAATAACTAGGGACTCGAATGATGACCCGTGAAAGGTACTTTATTCAAGAGATTCATAATAATGTGTCGTGTGCACTTATCTTATATGATTAACACACAAGAGTAACTTTTACTTGATCTCGGATTTCTAAGTTAACTTAACTTTAACGAGGACGTGTCACTCAGCTCGTACCCTATTGCACTAGCTAGGTGCTGAACGACTCTTCCCTTACGGTGGGAGGTGAGTCATGGATCATGATCTAATAATATCATTGATGGTGTAGTAACCATAAACGTTGTTATAAAGAAGAATTTACGATGACGTGCTCGTAAATAGTCCTACCCTACTAATGGTGCGCGAAAATAACGATGTATGAATAGAAGGAACAAATCGCGAGATGAAGCCAAGAGAATAGAATTCGGGGTCCGTCCTAGAGTTTTGCTGCACCCGTCCAAAAAAATGGAGGCCAAATATCGTGCACTTCCCACTAAGGCGGGAAGTGGACAAGCAAAGCAACACAAGTCAGAGAAGAGTTGAAGCCGAACATCGCGCACTTCCCACTAAGGCAGCAAGTGGACAAACAAAGCAATCCAAGTTAGAGAAGAGTTGAAGGTCAAACGTCACGCGTTTCCTACTAAGGTGGAAAATAGATTGGCAATGTGGCTCCGAGTCGGCAAGGGAGAAAACCGCACATGTTCAAAAGCTGACACAACCGACCTGCTTGGCCAATCATAGAACTTTGTGGGGTTTTGAAGCATAGAACTTTATGTGGGGTTTATCGAAACGAAGAAGAGCATTTCTCAAGCGGAGATAGCTCGTTAATCGAGAGAAGAACTACGAGGTTGTAGACTTCTTTTTAGAGTAGAAAGTATGTTGGGAACATTATTATTCATACAAGTTTTGAAAATCTCTCGCGCCCTTGCGAACCGAGAGCCGGATCGACCATTTAAGATCGGTCCGGTTTTGATGTCTTTTAAATGTGCATTGACACTTATCTTATGTAGTGACAAAAATACCGATTACGTTAATGATTTTTACAGAGTGTGGGGGGGCTTTGCATGGTCCGGACCACTTAAGGGAAACTTAGTTCCGACACTTAGCTACGGTGCCACTCATCCCTCCTTGCAATCGGAGCAGACATGGATCATGATCCTGAAAGTCGTACTTTAAGCGCTCAGGCATACGCACCCCTCACTAGTTCGTTCGAACCGTTCTCTTAACGAGACCGTAAAACAATCAAGGCCACAACCAGACTAGCATAATAGTCCTATCAAAATAATAAATAGCGAAATATGGTAATAGTGGGGTCATTATATCTAACAATCGATATTCTTAGGTTCGTTTATTACTAGCAAACAAGTTGTTCCCAATATCGAGAAATTTCACGGAATGAATATATAAGGTTACAAGGGAAAATTTCACTTGTCTTTGCTTTTACGATATTGGACTAGCGAGATAACGGAAAGCGTTGTTCACGACTTGGAATAAAACTCGACCTATCGACACAGAAATTTATGAACGAGCTTTAATAAGAATTTTCTTTAAATTCTTTTAAAGTTTTGAAATTCTCTTATATTCTCATTACTAGAGAATAAAACTCTAATTATTATTATAATAATTTAGGTGGAGCTAAATAAAATAATAATATTCCTTTATTATTATTTTAACCTTGTAATATCCTTTTTATCCTTATAAAATCTTTATTCAATTTATTAGAATATTCTTTTATAACTTAACTTGCTATTTTCTTAGTATAAATAAGAAAGGGAATCTTTATGAAAACATATGATATAATTTTCAACCTTAAAAGATATATTGTATTTATAAAGTCTTCTTAGGATTGTAAAAGGTCTAAAAAGCCCTTATTATTTAATAACTCATATTCATAGTATCATTATAATATTATCTTTTATCAAACAATATCTTTTTGTAACATGACGTTAATATAATATTTTCTCATTAAATCCTTATTTAAATTACACGTAATATTAAATAGAGATAAAAATATTAATAGGTGTCCTTTTCTAGTATTCTCCAAAATTAGGACTTTCTAGATGATTTATATAGTAAGCTTTCTATAAATATAGTATGATAATAAAATAATCTTATTATCCTATTTATATAAATTCTCCCATAACTTTAGTTAAAAAAATAGAATCATGTCTTACAACATTAGTTCATAATCAAAAGTATATAATTATGCTAACTTAGATTAAGGTATATTATCTTTTCTAATTTAAATATCCTTTTTATGCAAGACACCCTTTAACAACTTAGCATAATAATATCTTATTATATATCAAAATTATTATCATATCTATCATGGTTATTTAAATAAATCTTATATCTTAATAAAATCTCTACACACCTATTGTAGTAATATCCAATTATAAGGTTTTGGTAATATCATCCTATTATCCAATAAAATAATGAGGGGAGTTCTAGTGAGAATAAAGCTTATAATGAGAAATGAGAACAAAGAATAGCCATTGGATTATATAAATCAACGGTTAAGATTAAAAGAGAAAAAAAGTTGATTTATTAACACAATGACACGGAGTATAATTTAGAAAAAAAAATTAGAGTTTTCCAAAAGTATCCTCCCTTCTTCTTCTCCCTTTCAAAAAACCCTAGGAAGGAACATTGAGAGAATCAGTACAGATAGACGGACGACGTATCTTATCCGCCTCGTGAAAGTCTACACTTCTTCTCCAAATTTGATCGGTTTGAACTTGTACTTCTCAATTGATTTTTATTTCTACAAATTTGTCAAATTTGATCGGTTTGAACTTGTATCTTCTTTGCCTCCTCAAGTTCATTCAACTGATTTGTTTATTTGTTCTAGCAAATTTGATTCATCTGAGAATCAGGAACGACGGACGAACACCAGAGAAAAAATCTGAATTCCTCACCGCCGGCATATCTTCTCCGCCTCGTTAAAGTCTACAAATTCGTCTCCAAAATTGATCGGTTTGAGGTTGCCCTTCTGAAATGAATTTTATTTGATAATGTCTTTATGCCATCCGTGGTTCTTATTCTCAATTGAGAAAGATCAAAATTTTCACTGGTTTTGTGCCGCTAGATCCAAATTGTACGTTGGTTTGAAAATTGATCGGTTTGAGCATGTTTTTTCTCTATTGAATTTTGTTTATTCATGTTTTAATGTCAATTGTGGTTCAGGTTCATATATTGAGTGCTTAATTAATCTTTGACATACTTCCTTACAAGAGGTCAAGAGTTGTTGTTTATTGATATTTCCTTTCATCTTTTCTATCTAGTATCCTTTTCCATTAGGTGGTGAATTGGAAAATACTTGTTTTGCTAATTGTAGTATTATGTACATCGTAGTAAGTTGGAAATTCCTTTGGCGTGTCTCAACGCTGGGTGATTGCCTTGTTGCATTCTACTTTGTAGGTTAGAACAGAAAAATAACATTGCTTGCATATGATGTGGTGTTTGTGTAAAATCATATATCACTTTAAAAGCCTATTAGCTCAAATGGTAGAGCAATGTGTATGTGCACATAGATGTGGGTTCAAATCTCACATAGGCTAATTTTATAAACGCTTTATATATTTTGGTTCATTATAACTCTTCTTTCGGTTCATGATTTTGTAAGCTCGGGTTCATAATAGTTCATCTTACAATTCATGTTTTTTTGGTTCATGACATTTGTTCTTTTGGTTCATAGTAAATTAAAGTTTGGTCCATAATAGTTCATCTTACATTTCATGTCTTTTAAGTCATACATACGTACTGGTTGTAATTTTGGTTCATGACATTGGTTTTTTGGTTCAAAGTACATTAAAGTTTGTTTCATGTGTTTGTAAGTGTACTTGTTATCTCAATTTATACTTGTAGGTTGATTGAATACTACCTATGAATTTAAATTACATTGTTATAACAATAGTTAACTAGAAGCGGATCGAGGAAATCACTACAGATGCTACACAATCGAAAGGGTCCATTTTGAGAAAACAATGTAAAAGATTGATAATTGATTACTTACATGGTTCATAGAATTATTTACACGATTCATAGTGTTCGACATGAAGGTTCATATTGTTACACATGAAGGTTCATAGTGTTCAACATGAAGGTTCATGGATTTTAAATAATCAGTTCATTTAACAGAAAATGCATAAAATTTGCAAAGAACACATTTAGCTCATTGGGTTCAATGTGAAGTAAAAAACAACCTTAAAAGCAATTACAATGAAACAAAGTGATTTGTCAAATACAAAGTAACATAAAAATAGACAACTTAATCCCCAAAGCACATAACAACTACTAAAAAGACAAGTAGAGAATTGAAACTTCAATGTTCAATCTTGGGAATGAAATAAGGACAATCTTGTGATAAGTGAAGAATGTAGGTGTCACTAGCTTCATCATGATCATCCAATGGAACTCCATCAACATTCTCATCATTATCAAAACCCTTCAATGAAACTTCATCAGTACTAACATCATTATCCGAATGAGACAAGTTAGGATGATCAGAGCTTGATGAACAACCTACAATAAAAAAAGGAAAAAAATTAAGCTAATTTATAAGCAACATGGAACACATAATGGGCAATAAAAATGTGAAGAAAAAAAACATTTTTCTTTTGATTCAAAAATATTGTCATTACGGTTCATAATATTACACTATAAGGTTCATTGAAAATCACAATGCGGTTCATGTAAATAAAAAATACTATTTGACATAAACTGTATCAAATTTGGTCATTTTTTGTGGATCTGGAAACCAAATGACCAATATCTATTAGTTTACTTCAAATGTTAGGATGACCGGAGCTTGATGAACCCCATCAACACTAACATCATTATCAAGACCCTTCAATTGAACCACATCAATACTATCATCATTATCCGAATTAGACAAATTAGGATGACCGGAGTTTGATGACAACCTACAATAAAAAAAAAGGGGGGAAAAGAAGAGATCTAGAAAAAATGTGCAAAATACCGTTTTTCATTTGGTTCACAAATATTCTCATTGTGGTTCATAATATTAAACAAGAAGGTTCACTGAAAATAACAATACGGTTCATATAAAATAACAATACGTATTGTAACTGAAACGATCTAGCAAAGGTCACAAGGGTACTAATTGTTGATTCAAAACAATCTCCAACTAGTCAATGTGGACAAGTATGCATAGACATATACACGAAAGCATCATATCCAACAAAGCATACTAAGCATCATATGCAAACATTCATTTTATCCACAAGGGGGAATTTGAACATTAAAACATCATCAATACATGAAAAGGTCTTGCAATTTGTCCACATTATCTTCATATTCACTAACTAGAACAATAAAAACAATATTCCAAGACAAATTAGCAAAACATGTTCATTGAGACATTTTATCAAACACTTTGTGGGAAATCAAATAAGCATACAAATTTTAATTCTAGTTTCTATGAAATTTTGTTTCCAATCCCAAAACCAAGAGTACAACACATTTCTCCATGATCTCAAACAACAAAGAACCATAAACAATAACAAATTTAGGAATTATTTGAGAGTAAGAAATCATCCACCAAACTAAACTCTTCTTAAGTATTCTTCATAACTACTTACCTAAATTCATTGTGCCTTCAATTTGGAGTATGAGTATGGATCGAAGGAAAGGGAGATCGAGATCGAAAAGGGGATCGAGATTAATCACGCACGTCGTCGTTGTCGGATGAAATCACGAAGGGTTCGATCCTTTGAGCGATGATGGGGGATAAATCACGTATTTTTTTTTATAAAAGTTGAAATTAAAAAAAAAAGCATAGTAAAATGACAATAATACCCTTCCAGGTTTAAAAAATAAAGGAGTGTGAGTGTTGATAGCAAAACATCTAGACCCTTAATCTCATAAAATCAACGGATGAGAATTGTTCTCATTTCTAAGGATAAGAATTGTTCTCATTTGATTTCCAATCATAAAATAATATATCTTTGGTTTATAAGATAGTAATATTCCTTATAATATTATCTTATGCTAGAGGTGTATACTTTATTTATTTATGGTTAAGCTCATAATAATATCCTCTCTCATATCTTTCTATATAATATTTCTTTCTTAAAACATGCTCAACATCACATGACATTACTTCTCCATATAGAATATTCTTAATATAACCACTAGTTTTATTTAATAAAACTCATGTCATGGGATTTATTTTTATTATTAGATTTAATCAAGTAAGATAGAGCTTATCTAATTATAATGGGTTTAATAATATATGTTTATATGATCAACTAACAAAATCTTGTAACAATATTTTAAAGGATTGTTTTATCTAGCAAAATATTTAAAAAGTCAATATTTTTATAAGAACCATTTAATTAATTGAATAAAATAAAATAAAAGATAGATTTTTAGACCTTCTTGTTTACTGAGTTGTACGTATTGTGTACAGAGAAGAAGGCAGGGGACCGGCGAACAGGGGCGGCGCACCAAGCTGGGACGGCGGGGCACGGCAGCACCCGGAGGGGACTTGGCGGCGGGCGGTGGTGCTCCGATGGTGCTGGTGGTGGCCGACGATTGTACAAGGGGGAAGAGGAGGTACTTTGGTGGAGCTTTGAGGGGTTTAAAATTGGTGTTTAGGGCAAAAATTCAAAAATTCTAGAGCTTCTCCATGCTGATTTTTGGAACTTGATTGAGAGCAATTTGCTAGAAGAGAGTAGAATGGATGATTGTGTGAGTTTGAAGGAGAATTGAGCCCCTTTATATAAGCAAGGGGAGGGAGATTGGTGATCCATGTCATTGAAGATGCACCAATGGAGAGGAGGAGGATGATCATCCATTGGGCATTAGTGTGTTAGTTTGAAATGATGAAGCATGATGCAACAAGGTGGTCTTGCAAGCAAAGGAGGAAGGAAGGAGAGAACTCCATTGACATGCAATGGTTGAATTTCAATTCAACGTCACTTCCATCGGACAAAGTCTGATGTCTTCTTAGAAGAAGAAAAATAAAAGGGTTTATAATTAAGAGTTTGGTTCAAATGAAACCAACCCTTAACATGAAACGAGAGGAGAGTTATCAGCCGTCGGATCACATGATCCAATGGCTCAGATTACTCCTGTGATTTTGAAAAGAAAAAAAAACAAATCAGCAAGGTGGCTATTTTGTAAATACACCCAATTTCTATACCTTAACTTCACTCTCAAATAACAAAAAAAAGCCCCAATCGATCGTACTAACCACACTCCCACGACGATTCAAATCGCCCAATTCGAAGTCTCCAAATGCTCGATCGAAATCTCCAAAGTTCGATCGAAGTCTCCAAAGTTCGAGCGAAGGCTCCCACCTTCTCGCGCTCAGTTTGTCGATCCAGGAACGTGATTTGGTCCATCGCCCTCACCTTCACCTTCGATCTCACCTTCACCTGAAATAGTTCGATCGAAATCTCACCAGGTTTTCACTATTTCAAGGGTGTTGGTTATCTTCGGATGTGAAAACAACATGTTTTCTTTGGACGACACCATTGACTCGAGCGAGCCAATATAGTTGGGATTGTTGTATAAGCTTTGAATGTTCATGTAAAAGTGCAAGTAATGTCAAAAAGTGCATTAAACATATGTAAAAGTGCACCAGAAATTAATACTAGTGCATAAGAAAAAAGTGCAAGTATAATGTCAAAAAGTGCATTAAAAACATGTAAAAGTGCATTATAAACATATAAAAGTGCATTATAAATAGGTAAAAGTACACTAGAAACTAGTAATAGTGCATTAAAAACATGTAAACGTGCACCAGAAACTAATAATAGTGCATAAGAAAAAAGTGCAAGTATAATGTCAAAAAGTACATTAAAAACATGTAAAAGTGCACCAGAAACTAATAATAGTGCATAAGAAAAAAGTGCATGAAAAACATGTAAAAGTGCATAAAAACATGTAAAAGTACACCAGAAACTAGTAATAGTGCATAAGAAAAAAGTGCAAGTATAATGTCAAAAAGTGCATTAAAAACATGTAAAAGTGCATTATAAACATGTAAAAATGCATTATAAACAGGTAAAAGTACACTAGAAACTAGTAATAGTGCATAAGAAAAAAGTGCAAGTATAATGTCAAAAAGTGTATTAAAAACATGTAAAAGTGTATTAAAAACATGTAAAAGTGCATTATAAACAGGTAAAAGTGCACTTTTACTTGCTCAACGTACGAGATTGCAATCTTGCAAAATTTACAGAATTGAAATCCAACGAGATTCACACAGTTCGATAGACCAGTTCAATCGATTCCGAAATTCACACAGTTCGATTCGCCGAAATCCTCTTAGGTAGTTTATTAGGTAGAATTGGATTTGTGAATTCCTCTTAGATAGTTTATAAACCCTAGAATTTCAAATAACCTAACCAAATCACAAAAAGAGGAATAAATATCGCTTTCTGCCATGGTTGGAAAGAGGAATTGCAATCACACCATCTTCGATCTCGTCCAATAGATTCGTACCGAAATCTCTCCCTTAATCGAGAGTCGTTCAATCGATTGGGTACCCAAATCTCGTTCAATTTACCCCAAAAACAAAAGAAGAGAAAAATGATTAATTAATTAGATAGGGAAAAGACATAATTGCCCCCGTCTTTAATAAAAGGAGAAAGAAGATTAACCCTTGGATCTCCTTGATCCAAGGGCCCAAAATACTCCTTCTGTTTCATGTTAAGGGAGTGTTTTATGGGAATCAAACTCTTATAATTAAAAGGTTGGGTCAAGAGAGTAGAAAGTCACAATGGCCTAGCGAATTATGTGTGTGTGCATGGGAGAGGGAATGCAAGAGGTATCGGGTTCGAGTCCCGGCTCTTGCCTCCTTTTTATTAAATTTTCAATGTATTTTTATTAGCTTATTGTACCCTTTTTATTTAATAAAAACCGAAAAATTATAAGGCATTATGTTTATTTAAAAGCTTTTGTTCCTTCATAACCCTTATAATACATTCTTGAATTTATTTATTTAATTTATCTAAAAACTCTCTTTAAAGAGAATAAAGGGTTATAAATTATATTATGAATTCTCCTTTATAAGGATTACAAAATTATATTATATTGGTTTTAAAAACCTTGGAATATTGCGGATATTACAAAAACAATCGCAAAGATTGCGCTACAATCAAGAGAAGGTCAATAAAAAGACTTCAAGTCACTCAAAAGCATCTCTCCCACGTCATTTAGAAGGTCGCAGACAAGCTACAAGCTGCCCTCAAAAGATCTCGAGTCTTGAAAAAATAGTTATTCTCAATTTGTAAAAGAAAAGATCTCAAAAGTAGTT
Source organism: Fallopia convolvulus (assembly GCA_964016875.1). Taxonomy (NCBI): domain Eukaryota; kingdom Viridiplantae; phylum Streptophyta; class Magnoliopsida; order Caryophyllales; family Polygonaceae; genus Fallopia; species Fallopia convolvulus. The sequence continues at coordinate 57,681,357 of OZ024719.1, forward strand.
CATTAGCTATAATATCGTTGTAATCAAAGAGGTCTTGAACCTCGTTAGATAGAGATCTCGAATCTCAGTAAAGAGATATCGGGCAACCCAACAACTGTAATCTCACGTTGCAATTATAAATAAAAGCAAGGGTCTGTTTTGTCGAATCAATAATCTCGTTTCTTGATATTACCGCTAGTTTATTTCTGGTTTCATCACCTACCACTTTTATATTATCATCAATGGTGTAGTAACCATCAATGTTGTTATAAAGAAATATTTATGATGACATTGATCAAAATACTCTGAAGCTATCACTACTTATGCACTATTCAATTTTTATGATTTCACATATCACAATCAATTTGCATACGTTCACGTAGATTTACATACATCCCAAGGTATATTATCTAACCCAACTTAAAGTCATAACTATTAAGCGTTTCATTACTATAACATAAATAAACCTATGATTGTTTACTTAAACAAACAAGTTTTGTATTGAAAGGTCTTCGTTGACTAATTGAGCTTCAATCAACCTCATCGTGCTTAGAGATCCGAGAAAGGGGAGGATAGTCACAATGGACAACACCAACCTCATCGTGCTCGAGTACGCGTTCAGATTTGAAGGAAGTCTTGTTAAGTCGGAGTCAATTCGCAACATAGTTTTATTATCATTATTATTAAAATTATATTCATCGCAATGATTATCATTATTATCACTTAATCAAGTTTTAGATAAATAACTTTATAATTTATTTAGTATAATCATTCATGAAATCTGTATAATCTAAAATGATTCACACAAATTACATAAGAGACACAAACAATGTTATTTAGACACAACATATTAAACAATCAATTGATTTAGCCGAGCAAATATGAAAACTTGTCTTATTGATGATCTAAGGAGCTCGGAAAAGTTATAGTCGAGATCGTATAACCTTGGATTGCAAACCTATAATAGAAGATAACACAACATTAATATAAGTTTTAAAACCGAAATCTCATAGATTTCCGTTATCTTATAATCATTGATTAAAAATTCTAAAAAGAAGCACTTTAATACTTTATAAACTATATTTTATTACAATCATATTTTTATGAGAATGAAAGAATAATTGATATTTTGATTTTTCAAAGAATGTTATAATAATCCCTTATTATCATAATTATTATTACTTTCAAAACCATTGTTTGAAAATAGGTCAATCCCCTTATAAAATCATACCTTATATTATAAAATATTTATAATCTTTATAAATTTGTAAAATACCTTACAAATCCATATTTATATCAATTTCCATTAGAAAAAATTTATTTAATCTTAACCCGAAATTAAAATAATGAAAAGAAATTTCAAATTCATAAATAGGGATGTACAAAAATCAAAAACACGCTTTGGAAGAAGGACGAATTTCCAACTTTACCTGGTCGATAAGGGCGATTCCGGTCACAAATCGGGGTGGGATCGGTGATAGTAAGAAAGCCGCGATACTGGTTATCAGCCCCGCCCTCTATTTTCGCTAGGCAAGTCGCAACTTTCAATAGGGATTTTGAATGGCTTATAACTCAAGAAAATTAATGGTTGTATAGCTTCGAAGGAGTTTTTTCAAAGGGGTTTTCACGAATTTCCGACTTTTATGTGATTTGGTAAATAAAAAATAGATTCCAAAGAATAATATTTTAATAAATAATATTCTAAATAAATCAACCTTATCTTCATAAAATATCTATCTATAATACTATAAACATAAATAGTTTGACAATTAATGCTCATACATATAATAAGATTTCTTATAAAAACATTGTAAACATAAATATAATAACCCAAAAAAAGTGGTGCTCAGTATACGTTTGTTTCATTTAATATAAGCAATTCAAGCAACTAATGAATTGCAATATATAACGCAGAGTAGTTAATTACAATTAATGAAATTAACATAGTCACGTGAAATACTAAAAATCCTAAAATATATTTGACATAAGAAATTTACAATAACCATATATGTTACAACACCAAATTACTTAAAATGATAATAATGTTCAAATGGCCATATAATTAATATCAAACAAATTTTATATTATTAATCAAAACACAAAAGAATGATTAAAGTATTTCATTTGTTTCTTCATGAAATTTCTTCTAAGGATTTCGGGTTAATTACTTTGTAGTCAATTGTGTAAATACAATTTCCTATATATTTAAAATTTAAATATGACTTGGTTGTTTTGTAGGACTAGAAGAATTCATTATAAATTAGGCTGAATGACCGAAAACCACTCGTATAATAGGGCATATTACGCTAAACCACCCGCTATATTGGAAATTGCCGAAAACCACCCGAATTACAGTCTCCGTCAAAAAATGTCCACCCACACCCAATTTCCCGTTAAATGAACGTGAACGCGCGTGTGCTCTTGCGTTTCAAAGGAACCTTTCAAAAGCATTTCCCTTTTTTTCTTAAATAAAAGCTGAGAACCCACAAAAGTCGACACTCGTGAGTCCTGACTCTCCCACTCCATTGAAGAACACCACGCCATTGAAGAAAGCTCCATTGAAGAACAAGAACAAGAAGAACGAGATCTTCAAAGTTTATCAACCACTGTAAGTTGTCAATCCCCACTCCATCGCATTGATTAGGGTTTGAATTGCGCTCGATTAGGTTTAGGTCGATTTTCCAGATTTTGATAGTGACTCCCTCGTGTCAATCCCAATTTGAATTCGATTTCCCATTCTTGCATTCACTTAGGTTGAATTGCATTCGACTTTGCTATGTGGGTTGAAACAGATATCCTAATTTTGAACACATGATAGTATTAGGGATATCCATTTCGACTTCAATTTCAAATGGGTATTAGGTTTAGGTCGATTTTCCAGATTTTGAATTGCATTTTCCCTATTTTGAATGAAATGTTGAAATTACATGTGTAAAAGCATGGTGTAGGATCTTAGAATGAAAATGCTGAAAATGAATGAGCAAAATCATGGATAGATGTTATCCATGGTGACATTATAATGTATGAGTAAAATGATGGTTTCAGGTTACCAATGTCAAGCTCAAGTGTTATCTCAACAAATGCACAACATAGAACTTGTTATTGTGGTCTCCAAGCAAAGGAATCGATTGCACATACGGAGAGGAACTATGGTAGAAGGTTTTATGGTTGTCGCCAATATGGATCGCAAAACAAATGCAATTACTTTGCATGGAGAGATGAAGAATATACTGCTAGAGCTATCTATGTGATCAACAAACTGGTAAATCAGAAGCAAAGACTACAAGGAGAGACCAAGGAATTAATGGATTCAACTAGAGTGTGTCAATTTGAAATGCAGAATCTAAGGCAAGAGCTTGCATACAAGAGCTCCTTATTAGACAGTTTGTTAGCTGAAAAGGAAGCTTCCATGAAATTTAAGAGCTATGATCAAAGGCATGTTACTTATGTGGTTGTTCTTATGTTCATATTCACTTGTTTGAATGTTGTAATAGTTAAGTTGGCAATTTAGCAAAACCGCTATGTATGAACTGAGTTATGCTATCGATGAATGATATGGTTATGTACCAAACATACTCTTGTTATTGAAGATCATATGGTTATGTTTCTTTTGATTTTGATTGATATGGCTTTATATGTAAGTTATGGTGAACTCAGTTATGCCATCTAATAAAGGTAGTGTTGTGAACTTCATCCACTAAAACTCCAAGAAATGGCAATTGAAAACCTTACACCCTTTTATAGGACAATGCAAGCAGCAAGTCTAAAACATAAAATGAGAATCCAAACATACATCACACATAGTTTGAGCATCCAAGTGCTCCTAGTTAGACAACAACATAAGTACATAAACCCTAATCATTCCATCAAATAGGGTAGAGATCTTCAAAGTTTGAGCATATACGCAAAAGCACTCAACTTTGGACACTACAACTTTGGACACAAAAAGATATTGTTTCTGAAGTTCCATGACATATCCCTAGAATCTAGAGTGATCACTGCCCTTGTGCTTTCTAGGTGAACGCCTTAACACATGAGCTAGCTGGCCCTTAGTTGCAATTACTTTTCTTCTGACTTGATGAGGAAGATATGAGCTTGATTCACTGTGTGGAGCCTGCAAGCAATTACACAATTTGTTACTACATTCACATAAACACATTCACAGAAACACACAATCTGTGGTGAACTCAATTTGTTACTACAATATTCTAATACCTGCATTGAAGTACTAGAATCCAGAGTAATTGAAGTTTGGGATCCATTCCACAAGTTCTCAACAAATTGACCACTTTGAGACTACATATGAAAATACACTGTTATTTCACTCTGACTAATGAAGTTCATAGTTTACTCAAATTCATATCAAAAGACAAGTTTAGTTGCAAAATCATTGTTCTGCACATACCTCAGGTTGAGATGGAGTTGGATGGACAAGTGAAGAACCTAGAGCTTGATTGACATGTTGAGAGGAATCCTGCAAGACAAGGTACATGTGAGTCGATGTGATCAAGTAATTAACAACTATTTGTTTACTAAATTTGAAGAAAAGACAAGTTCTTTACCAAACTAGTGGCATTTTGAGATGATTGAGTTGGATGGACAAGTGAAGGACCTGAAGCTTGATTGACATGTTGAGAGGAATCCTGCAAGACAAGGTACATGTGAGTCGATGTGATCAAGTAATTAAGAACTATTTGTTTACTAAATTTGAAGAAAATACAAGTTCTTTACCAAACCAGTGGCAGTTTGAGATGATTGAGTTGGATGGACAAGTGAAGGACCTTGTGTTTGGGATCCACCATGAGAGTATTTCTGCATTAGAAGAGTACTTATGAGCTAAACCCTAAATTTAAAACAAAAAACAGAACAGGGAATGGACTACCTTTCTTGTATACTTCCTTTTTTGAGAGCCCACATAAACAGTTTTTGGATTTCTAGGCCTTCCTCCAGTGTTATGTGGCTTTGGTGGTTGAGCTGGCTTAGGTGGGTTGTTGCACTTGTTTTTGTAGTGACCTGTCTGCCCACAATTAAAGCACTTGGTTTGTCCAACTATTCTCATTCTTTTTTTCTGACTTGATATCTCTTCACCAACCTCTCTTCTTCTAGCCTTCCTAGGCCTCCCAGGTTGTACAATAAACTTTGGTGGATCTGGTGCCTGTTGATTAGTAATCTCCCAATCAGCTTCTCCAGGCATTGGATTAATGATGTTGTTGTACGCCTTCAAGTAAGTCTCTTTGCTAAAATAAGGATGCACATATTGCTCTATGTCTCTCCTTTCCTTCAGTATACAACACATTGCATGAGGGCAAGGGATACCTGTAAGATCCCACTTATTACAACCACAACTTTTCTGACTTAGGTCTACCACATAAGTCCTTCCATAATGATCAACCTCAAATCTGTCTCCACCCCCATAAAATGGTGTACAACTTCTCAAACATTCTTGCTTGGCAAGTTCTATTCTCTTTTGAGTGTGTGGTGAAACCTACCCTCATACTTCTTCATGCCTTCTCTCTTAGCCAAAAACCTCTTAATCAGTTTCCTTCTTATCCATTCACACATGGACAATATAGGCAGCTCTCTAGAAGGCAGAATTAAGGAGTTAAAGCTCTCACACAAATTGTTAAGGAGCATGTCAGTCTTGGTGTGATGCTTAAAGCCATGTCTGGACCATGTACTTGGGTTTGCATCAATCAAGTATTTGTGAGCTCCCTCATCTAGCTTTTTTAACTCATCCATTGCAAACCTAAAATCTGGTGTGTTGCATGCTCTAGCAGCTGCCCAAACAATGTCCTTCAAATTCTTACCTGGCCATTTTGCTTTGAAATTGTTGTACATATGCCTTACACATACTCTTGTTTCAGCCATTGGGACAACATCACTTAATGCCTCAATTAGGCCCTAAATAAAAAATAGTAAATGGTTAGTTCAAAATAGTAAATGATTATGAAATGGAAATTTTATACAAGAATATGATAGAAACTAGACCTTTTGTCTATCAAACATGAAAGTAGGGTTGCTCTGCCCAATATCTCGAATCAAAATATCCAAAAACCAACCCCATGTTTCCTTTCTCTCTGCCTCAACAACAGCATAAGCAATGGGATATATATTCTCATTTCCATCCTTACCAACTGCAACTAAGACTTGACCAGTGTAAGCACCCTTTAGATGACAACCATCCAGCCATATTATTGGTCTACAACCCATCAAGAACCCTTGCTTGCAAGCCTCAAAACAAACATACAATCTTTGAAATAGGGGCTTCTCAGGGTTATCTAGGCACACCTTCACATAACTTGAGGTTCCTGGATTCCATTTCCTAAGGGTGGCTGCATAATCTCAAACCCTACCATATTGTACTCTAGCATCACCTTGTGTCATCAACATAGCCCTCTTCCTAGCCTTCCATGCTTGGGTATAAGTGATGTTAATACAATGGTCCCTTTTCACAGCATTCATAAACCCTTCTAGCTTCCACTGTGGATCATCTCTATAAAACTCCGAGTATTTTTTTGCTAGCCACACTGATGTCAACTTACTATTCTCATGTTGCCAACCACAATCATGTTTTCCAACCAAGGCCTTTAATTGAAAAGTCCCATCAGACCCCATTTTTCTTGCACAAGCCTTAAATCCACACTTCACCTTCTTGCAAACACACTTTTTTCTAGAGTGTTTCATCAAACAATCACATTTCAGTTTACAATAAGCAGAAACTTTGGACTTGTCACTGTGCAGATAATAACAATCACCACCATTTTCTATAGAAAACTGCCTTAAAGCCTTTCTAAATATGTCATTAGAGCCAAATACCATGCCAACTTTAAGACTTATTTTCTTTTTAAAGTCTACAAAAGGGTTAAATTCAGGATACCTGACTTGTCTCTCACCATCAGACCCACTAACACTCCTTAATTCATCAGAATCATCTAATGGTTTCTCATCATCCACATAAGCTTCTCCTTCATTATCTGCTTCTAGATTAGCTCCCCAGTCTCTAAACTCACCAACATCTTGATCAATATTTGTCTTAAACAAATCATCATCTTCATCTTCACTTTCTCTGAACTGGAAATCTTCCTCTGAGGTTGAAGACTCTGACCCTAATATGTCATCATCATCCTCACTAGTTGAACCATCTGAATCTTCTTCATCTTCTTCTGTGTGAGCATTTGTTGGATCTAGGAATTCAGCTGCATGAGTTTGGTGGCTATGTGAAGCTGTCTTCTGTGGTAAGGACCTGGTAGGTGGTAAATCCCTAGTTGATATGGATTGAGGTATAGATTGAGAAGTTGGACCTTGGGATCTTGACTGAGAAATGGGCTGAGAATTTGGGCCTTGGGGTCTTAATGTAAATGGGCTAGCCTCATTACTCTGAACTACATACACATGGACCACTCTATCAGACCCAACACAATCCACCATTTTCAGTACATCACTATCTCCATTAATACATGTCAAGCCATTTTGTATGGTTAATCCTGGTTGTGAGAACCACAACTCCTCTATATTCTGCAATCTAACTTCCTCCCTTATTACAGCTTCCATAACAACTTTTGATAGCATATCTGGATCAACATCTCTATCATAGTGGACCTTTCCTCTCTTATAACATAAATCACCTACCTTGGTCTTATAAAACTGACCCCCATACATATATCTCACGTCTATATTCATATCTGCCAAGATAAATCAATAAATGCATGTAACTTAAATCTGTATTGTATTGTACATATGCAATAGAGACAAACAACTACCTAAGGCATGGGTACTAAAGATGCCATATTATGCAGTTCACATGTCTGACGTCTGTCATATTAGAGAATCTTTCTACCTTTAAAAAACCAATTTCAGTCCCTCTCAAGCATTAAATACAAGAAACAAACAACAGTAGGCCATTAAAGTATCCATATCTGTCCATAAAAGAAGAGTACATCACCCTTTATACAATCACACAAAAACCCATGAAAAAGAAACACCAAATCGAAGCAATTTAGTTCTCAGTACTCACCTTCCTTCAACAATGGATCTAGGGCATCGATGTCGACCACTGTCTTCTTCAATTAGATGTCGTCGTTGATTAGATTTCGCTCGCCACTCTCTTCGACCACTGTCGTCGTTGATCTAGGGTATTGAGTTTGGCAACTGTCTTTGATCGCCAATGTCTTCGCTTTACACGAGAGAGAGAGAGAGAGAGAGAGAGAGAGAGAGAGAGAGACTTCAATTTGGGGTTTGAGGGTGGTGGGGTAGTATTTGGGTTTTATTTGGGTTTTAAGCAATTTTAAGAAAAAAAGGGAAATTGTTTTAAAAGCTTCCACATAAACGCGCAGGCACGCGCGCGTTCACGTTCATTTAACGGGAAATTGGGTGTGGGTGGGCATTTTTTGACGGAGACTGTAATTCGGGTGGTTTTCGGCAATTTCCAATATAGCGGGTGTTTTAGCGTAATATGCCCTATTATACGGGTGGTTTTCGGTCATTCAGCCTATCAATTATGTAGTTAAGTACAAAATAATTTCCTTACCCGTTTCACTCATTTATTTCGTAAGTTGTAACAATTTTTTTAACACTTTTATTTATGATCAAGCGAGAATCGTGTGCGCCGTTGCATCGTGAACCCTAGAACCAAGCTCATCGGCCAAATTGTACTAGCTTGCCTTGCCATAATCATATCAACCCAAATCCCAGAAATTCAGCAGATGGACACGCCCTTTCAAAAGCCAATTGTGTAGTTCTGGAAAAATCAAAACCAAGAATTCGGAAAATTTCAATTATGGAGAATAAGAAAGTACCACCAAAATCTAGGCAAATCCCCGCTTGGAAGAAGAACGAAGTCGTGGCAACAGAAGAATGGAATATGGATCTCGACGGTATGGAAGTCGACATCGAGCATCGCGGGCAATGGAAAGACGAAGAAAATACATGGGTTTGGTGAGCTTGGTCCTGTTCACGGTACGATTCCGCCTCCTGCGCAAGACTGGATGACAAGGTCGGTACTTTTGCCTCTAAATCCCCTTGCCTCTCTCTCTTTTCCCACACGCTTAAGCTCTCTCATCCTCTCATTCCCTCCTCTTCTAATTCTGTGTTATATCTGTATTGTTCATATGATTAATCCAGAGAAAACCTTCAAGGAAACTCTTTTGAATAGCGAATCTTCAAGCACAAATTCGACATCTAAGACTGAGGAAGTCGATGTCGTGATTAAAGTTCTTGAGTCGTCGGCTGAGGAAGCTAGTGACGAATTGTCGAGTGAGTTTGAGGATGAGAATGGCCATGGGTCCTCTGAAAAGACACAAGAACAACAGGATATTGAGGAGTATGGAAAATTCATTGAGAAATTTTCCATGGTGGAGAAAGACATCAAATTTCTTGAGGAAATCTGTTTGATCGGCACGATGTTGAAAGGAAAGATCGAAATCGATACATATTGCATGATCCCCTGGCTAGATTATGTTGTGGTTTGGTACTCCTTTATGAAATCTGAGATTAAGAAACTTCCTTTTCTAATACTAGCTTCATGTACTGATGATATATGCTTGTGGGTATGTTTTGATGATAATGATGTTCTGGTGCTCTTTTGTCCTTTGATATTTTGTGTTAATAGCCCAAGAAGTATTGCTTGTAAAATTATCCAGGAGTGTTCCCAATTTATGTTGTTAAGAATAAATGTTTACTATTGCATTATTATATTGTACGATAATGAAACTTTGTTTTGTTTTCGGTGGGATGACAGTAATAACAAAGGCCATTATTTGGTTAGTGATATAGAGTTTTTTGTAGGTGTGAAGGCATGGAATGCATTGCCAATGACTGGAATCTGTAAGCCTTTGGAACAAAGGATGGTGTATTTGCAGGTTTATAATTTTGTTGATATTTGGTATTTCGATCATGTCCGTAATCAATTGAAATCTGTATGGAAAGATGGTATAATAGATTTGGGAGAACTTGGGAGACGGTCCCTACAAATTAAAAAACCAGTCTCATGAAAATAGCGGCTTGGAATGTACGTGGAATGGGTAGGAAAAAATTTTGGACACATATTGAAACTTTTACCAAGATTAACCATGTTAAGGTAATGGCAATAATAGAAACTAAAACAGAACAAATACCACATGAAATGTGTTGGCAGAAAGCGGGTTTTGATACTAGTGTTACGTCACCGGCTACGGGTCGAAAGGGAGGAATTTGTGTTATGTGGAAAGAATATCAGATGCAAAATAATGAAACTTTCAGATTAATGGATCAATATGATAGATTTCTTATGTTCTTGTACACAATGTCATGCAAAAGTTATGATATTTTAATCATTTTTATATATGCTCCACCGTGAGAGACAAAAAAGAATGTATTTTGGGAATGTCTACAACAATACATAATAAATTCTCCTTTACCATGCATTATAATGGGAGACTTTAATGACATACTAGAACCGTGTGATAAGTACGGTGGCATATGTAACACCCCCTTTTTATACAGGGATATTACCGCCAGTGACCCCAAGATTAAACTCTCGAAGCCACCCAAGGCTTATTGTAATTACAGAACTTAACCAAAAACTTTAAAATGCGGAAGATATATTATAACAAATGTGGAAGTCGAATACAAAAGTTGATTAAACTTAAACGGATACAAAGTTGAAATGAGAAGGGTCCCACAAGTCGGAACCTCGACCCCTAAAATTACTCTAACTTATTCCACGCTAACCACCTTCACTCTAACTGCTCTTCAAACTTGCTCCTCGTGGTCCTCGACGTAGAACTCCACTCCTGATGTGTCGCGACGATAAATGCGATGGACACCAGCCGACCATGCAAGGAAAATAAACGGTCGGTTAGTCTTGTGACAGACTAAACAAATGGGGTTTTAGAAAGTGGTTCGGTTTTAGGAAGGAACGAGTTGGGATGTCGGGTACCGAATGAAAATCGGTCTCATCCTCGGACCTCCTATGAAAACTATGATTTGAAGGAAAAGTATGAGAACGTCACCCAAGGGTGAGTCTCGGTTTAGAAAGAAAGATTTACTTATGTTGGGAACTTGGGTTTCACACATTTAGTCAGGTGGGTGATTAAACCCCTCGTTGATCACGTTTCCCTCTACCAACCTCACCGCATACGTGTTGTGCGAATTCAGCTTGGAGCCAGAGAATTACGGAACCCGAGAGTAAGGATGGCATTCCATTTTGTACTAGCCTTCCTATCGTTTTAATTGTCGCCAACAGGCGCCTATTTAATCTCTACCAATTTTAAGGATCATAATATCGTTCCACTTGGAATTAAGCATACTTTTTAAGCAAGACAGAATGTGGGTTACGGCCCCACGAAAATACTCCAAAGATAGAATGTGGGTTACGGCCCCACGGAAATACTCAATGGTTGGGTTGCAAGCCCAGATTAACACGAGCTACGTGCCATCACCCCTCATCGAGCGAGCGGGTATTGACCATGGTCTTACAAGTAGAACATCAACTCAAGAATAAAGTTGAATGAATCAACGCGTATAACATAAAGTAAGCAAACACAAGCCTACTCATCTAGGCACACATATCACAAGGCAATGGCCCTACAATCCATCTAGCGTAACCTAAGTACGACTAGAAATAACATGTCATTAAATCTAGAACAATATAAATCCTAGATTGATTTTATTTCATACATAGTTCCCAACAAAGTCATAAAACAATTTAAAGCACATGAAAACATATAACAAGATATGTAACATGCTTGTTAAAACGAGTGATGTATAAAAGACGTTATATGGAAATCGAACCCAAACCACTTGCCTCGAAATTGGCGTAGATGGATTACGAACAGATTGCTCGCCATTACTGACCTAGACTTGTTCCTGTTTCAACCCGCCACAAAATAAATTGTTGTCAATTTATTTTGTTCACTCGATGAGATTGATTTTCAAGGAATCACAACGGATTTAAGTTTATAAATATTATTATAAACTTTACACATTATATTAATAATTTTCTTTTTATTAATATAATGAAACTAAAATATGAATTTTATAAAATCTTATTTACTTTAGAATTTTCCTTATAAAGTATTAACCTCATTATAAATAAATATATATATATATATATTGATAATAATAAATTAAACCTATAAAACACATCTTTACTAATAAAACCATTAAAGGAAAAATCCTTTTTTTTTTAAACGAAAGATTGTAGTCCTTTTTTTTAAACATGAATGATTGTTCACATAACCAACCACCTTCTTCTCATATTTATTTAAATATATGTTTATTTAAAAAAAATCTAATTTTGATTAAAACAACCAAATCTAGGTTTCTTAGTTCCAAATTACAACTTCCACATATATATACAGATTGAGGATCAAATAAGAATTATTCTTATCATGTAAAATGAGAACAATTCTCATCCGTTGATTTTGTGAGATTAAGGGTCTAGATGGGCTGCTATCAACACTCACACTCCTTTGTTTTTTAAAGCTGAAAGGGTACTTTTGTTATTTTACTATTTTTTATATTTTAATTTTACCAGCCCTAAATTGCTGCTCCCTCTCTACGTGAACAATGGGAACGATGACGTGATGAACATCAACGACGACGTACGAGATCCCCAATCTTAATCTCGATCCCCAATCTTAATCTCGATCCCCCTTTCGATCTCGATCTCCCTTTCGATTTCGATCTCTCCTTCGATCGATATATACTCTTACTCCAACATGAAGACACAATGAATTTAGGTAAGTGGTTATGAAGAATACTTAAGAAGAGTTTAGTTTGGTGGATGATTTGTTACTCTCAAATAATTCTTAAATTTATTGTTGTTTATGGTTCTTTGTTGCTTGAGAATTGAGATCATGGGGAAATGTGTTGTACTCTTGGTTTTGGGATTGGAAACAAAATATTATAGAAACTAGAATCTAAATTTGTATGTTTATTTGATTGCCCACAAAGTGTTTGATAAAATGTCTCAATGAGCATGTTTTGCTAAAATGACTTTGAATATTGTTTAAACTGTTCTAATTGTGAATATGAAGATAATGTGGACAAATTACAAGAACTTTTCATGTATTGATGATGTTTTAGTATTCAAATTCCCCCTTGTAAATAAAATGAATGCTTGCATATTATTTTAATCTCATATTGCTAAGTGCTTAATATGCTTTGTTGGATATGATGCTTGCGTGTATATATCTATGCCTAGTTATCCACATTGACTAGTTGGAGATTGTTTTGAATCAACAATTAGTACCATTATGACCTTTGCTAGATCGTTTCACTTACAATACGTATTGTTATTTTATATGAACCGCATTGTTATTTTCAGTGAACCTTCCTGTTTAATATTATGAACCACAATGATAATATTTGTGAACAAAATGAAAAACGATATTTTGCACATTTTTACTAGATCACTTCATTTTCCACCCTTTTTGTTGTAGGTTGTTCATCATGCTCCGATCATCCTAACTTGTCTCATTCGGATAATGATGCTATTATTGATGGTGTTCAATTGAAGGGTCTTGATAATGATGTTAGTGTTGAATTGGATGATCCTGATGAAACTACTGACGCCTACATTCTTCACTTATCACAAGATTGTTCTTATTTCATTCCTAATTGTCCAGACGAGTATAAACCACGCGAAGGTCAATATTTTATCACATTTGACGAAGTCATCTCCTTTTACACGCAATATTCCCAATAGTGATTTTTAATGAACCTTATAGTGTAATATTATGAACCATAATGACAATATTTGTGAATAAAAAAAACGATAATTTTTTTCACATTTTTATTGCTTGTTATGTTTTCTATGCTGCTTCTAAATTAGCTTAATTTTTTCTTTTTTTTTATTGTAAGTTGTTCATCAAGTTCCGTCCATCCTAAGTAACCTATCTCATTCAGATAATGATGCTACTATTGTTCGTTATGCGTGTGTTTTCGATCGATCCTATTCAAATCAATATCAGGAAGCTTACCGTGTAGTGTTATGTTCGATTGATATATGTACGTAAATAGACCGAAGTGACACATATATAGTTCGGTCTGATTCGTCAAGAACTACATTAATTTACATGAACCACAATGTCATATTTGATGAACCTTACTGTGTAATGTTATGAACCACAATGACGATATTTGTGAACAAAAGAAAAATAGTATTTTGCATATTTTTATTGTTTATTAGGTGTTTCCATGTTGCTTCAAAATTAGCTTATTTTTACCTTTTTTCTTATAGGTTGTTCACCAAGTGTTTGATGAACCGCCTTAAAACATTTAGTACATTAATTTACGTGAACCACATTAACATATTTTATGAACCTTGCTGTGTAATGATATGAACCACAATGACAATCTTTGTGAGCCAAATAAACAATTGTATTTTTGCACTTTTTTATTGCTCGTTATATGTTCCATGTTTCTTCTATATTAGCTTAATTTTTTCTCTTTTTTATTGTAGTTTATTGACAATTGTTATACACTTAACCATATAAAGACATAAACTCTTACAATACCATTTGTGAACTGGATTACACTGCATAAATATCATTAACCGAAAAGACATGAACCAAAGAGACATGAACTAAAAGAAGAAATATCATTAACCAAAAGACATGAACTAAAATAACTACTAACTTAAAAGACATGAACTGTAACATAAACTATTATGAACCCGGGCTTACAAAATCATGAACCAAAAGAAGAGTTAGAATGAACAAAAAAATATAAACTGTATATTGAATTAGCCTATGTGGGATTTGAACCCACATCTATGTGCACATATATGCACATTGCTCTACCATTTGAGTTAATAGACTATTAAAATTGTGTGATTAGAAAATTCTCAATTTTCAAAAGGGGAGTTAAAACATGTTTTTGAAGATCTAAGTATTCCATTTAACAAGACAAAAAAAAATTGTTGATTCACACTTCCAAAGTTGTGGCCATGTGCCGATGGGTTACCTACATGAATTTCATCTAATAAGAGCATTTAAATATGTAACATGGCCACAACTTATATTTAAGAGCAAGTAAACAAATGGAGCTTCAAAATATTGTAGTTGCTGTACTTGTAGTTTATTGCCAAACTAAAACTATCATAAATCCCAGGTAGCCAAACTAAAACTAAAATCACAAGCTCACCTATCATAAATCCCAGGTAGCCACAGAAATCACAGTCTCACCTACCATAAATTCCAGGTAGCCACAGAAACATCTACCCTAAAATTATAATAATATATGCACCAAATACTTGTACATGAACTAAAACAAAAGGCACAGTATTTGATAATTATGGCTACAAACCAGTGGCCAGGAGTTCTTACGGGCGAGGGTCAACCGCCATCGGCACAAAACAAGTGGAAATTTAATAATTTCTTGAAAAATAAAAAAATTCCTCGATTGACATAAACAAAAATTCAATTGAGAACAACAAGTATAAATTTCTCTCAATTGAGAACAACAAGTTCAAACTGACAAGTTCAAATAATCAAGTAGGGGCAAGAGCGAATTTCACTAATTAAACAATCAGATCGACGTACAATTAGAACCATAGATGACACAGAAAAAACACAAATCCAACTTGATTTTTCTCCTCTCGCTCGAAGCTTCAAAATTGAAGAAACTAGAAAAAAATCACAATGATTCTGAGTTTAAGTTTTACCAGGAGGAGAATCCTTTCTTGTCCCAACCTCCGCCATTGAAGAAAATTCGTCTTGTAGTCCAAAGATCAGTCGGAGAAAGTTGAAGAAGCTCGTTGTTGTCCAAGAAAGTCGAAGGAAGAGAGAGCAAAAAGCCCAATGACGTAAAGGAGAAGGACGGTCCAAATTAGCTCCTTTTAGGTTTAGGGGTAATTTCGTATTCTGACATAAAAAATTACACTTTTTACCCAATATGCCATTCATTAATCCACCCCTTATATTTTTCTCTTTTAATCTTCACGGTTGATTTATATAATCTAATGGCTCTCTTTTGTTCTCATTTCTCACCAAACACTAGAACCTCCCTCTATATATACATGTATTTTAACGTGATCTGCTATATTGTATTTTTTTTAAAAAAAACTAAAATTTGATTAATTGTATATATATGTAATATCCGATTTTCGTTTTAGGTCTCGTAAGTCTGAAAACGGGTTCCTTCGCTTACTAGCAGTTGGGTTTCGTGATCCGCAACGAAACTCGTAAAAACAATTAATTAGTGATCCGTTTTTACAACCTCCGAGTAAATAATTATATACTAAGCTAAATCTTTTATACACAAGCAAATTATGGACGAATAAACTATATCTAAACCTATCCGAATCTATCTTAAGCTTAGATATACCCAAATCTTGACTGTGTGGTTTAACAAACCGGACCATTCAGCAATTAACCAAATTATATCTTTCAAAGATATCGGATTCTTATAAACCGAGAGAGACCCACGTTTGTTCCACCATCAAATCTTCATCGTTCGTCACCATCGCCCAACGCTCCTCTTTGCTTGTTCCGATCGGCGAGAAGGCCGCACCATTCGGTGCCCATCGTGTTCAAAGATTAACCTCACCGGACCTGCCAACGCCAACGACGAAGGAAATCGTTTTCCGTTCACCTTCCCCAACAATTTAGAAATTCTGTTTCGTTCTTCCTTCTTCTTTCTTGCGTTTTTTCCCATCGATTTTCCGACCAAAGTGTTAGACCCACATGTAGGATAGGACGCCAACGGGGAAGCCATAATAGTCATCGGAACTCGTCGTCGCCGTCTTTGTCGATCGTGTCGATCGGGTGAGTTTTTCTTTGCCTCTGTTTCTTCGTTGAATTGTCCTTGAGTCGGACTGGTGTTCCACTCGAAGAAGGCGGGTTGGGTGGCGAGCGCGAGAGCGAGTGTGAGGGGAAGTTGGAGCAGCGGTGGGCTTGTTGTCGCGGGCCGCCTGCGTCGGTCTACAACCCGCGAAACAGAGAGGTCGGGATGGGTCGTCGGGCAGGTGCGAGCCCAGATCTGGGGTAACGTGACCGAGCGGGGTGAGTCGTGTTGGTGGTGTGAAGCGTATTTGCAGGGTCGCAGTCGCCGATGAGATTCGGGCGAGGGATTGAACCAGACAGAGGGGTGGAGTTCGGACTTGTTAGGTTGAAGAAGAAGGGGGGCCCGCCTTAGAAAAGTCAAAGCATGTGATTGAATTTTAGGAAGAGTGGGGTCTCGTTTTTTAGGAAAGTAGAGAAATTGTTGGGTTGGGCCGGTCTTGCTTTCAAAAATTTTACGATGGGCTGGGAGATTGGGTTCGAATCCGGACTATTACAAGGGGGTATTGGGTAATTGTTGGTGGGCTAGGATTTAGTATATAAATGGGTTAATATTAAGTAGCTTGGATTAATGGGTTAATATTAAGTATAATAATTAGCAAGCCTCGTTATAAAAGTCCGGTTGCTTAAGGGAAAAATAGGTGGCTTCTTAATTGGGTTAGTTTGGTTCGGCTCGAACTGAATCTAACCTCTCACTCTATAATTCTTCACGGAACCGTTCTTGCTTGAGGTCTTAATTTTTGTCTACTTCCAAGGATCCCTAGTTCGAGGTAAGTCGTTTTTCGACTTGATCGGTTCTTCTCTCCCTTGTTAGATTGCGTATCGATATTGTAGGGCGGGTTTTGGGAACTAATCCCGAATGCCTTCATAAACTGTTTTGAACTTCTCGTATTATTGTGTGTGTAAAATGGTTTGAACATGTTTTATCGGAAGGATATTTTTAGAACGTTTTCTTTGTGTTGGTATCGTTTCCGACACGGCCCATCGTAGCTGGTGTTGAGGAAGAGTTGGCTACGTTGACCCGTGTGACTGGGAAATCGTGCCCCTTCAAAACGAAAATTATTATCTATGTGTTTTTGGCAAGTGCTCCAGTGGAGGCTTAGCCAGGGGTTAGAAGGGAGATTGTGAAGTGGAGTGAGAGGGCCTGCCTCTGCACTCGGCGCGGTGATGAGCGCCTTGGAAGTCGGATTGTGAAAAAGGAAGAATTGTGTTGTTATGAGGTCGTGATTGTAAACGCGTATGTGACTGTGTGTGACTGGTTGTAAGTAATTTAGGTATTGGCCTCTAGAGTTATGATTGCGATTGTGGATTTGTATGCTGACTCTAGAAATGATTTTAAAGCGTTCTGCAATTTCCGTATTCTCTCTAGCTTGATAGATTAGAGGCTGACCCTTCGGGGAATATTTTTCAGTTCCAGGTATGAACCAGGGAGCCGTGCAGGAACCGAGGCTAGATGGCGGGCCGGAGCGGTAAAGAGCGCGTGTCATAGTGGGATGGGTTGTGACATTAGTTTATTTATGATTTCTAGGATGTTGTTTTCACTATTATGTTAGAATTGGTATTATGACTTGATTTCGGTTTTCATTAAATGATTTATTGTTGGTAAAGAATTGTCGGATTCAGGATATTTATATTTAGGTTTTCGGGAATACATGCATAACTATATTTTTAATGTTTTCGTTAAAGGAAAGGTTGGATGTTTTATTATGTTTTCTCGTCGTGCCTGCGTTGCAAGATCCTAAAGTGCAGTTGTCAACCTATTTAATAGTACCTAGTAAGGTCTATTTCTAAGTAGCGTCCCGTCGGAAGTCGGGGTGTTACAATATATATTTTTTAATTTATTAATCTACCCTAATCCTAACTACTGTACAAGCATAACAAACACGCTCACGTTCTCCAAATATTACCGATATAACAGGGTGGGTGGCAGAGGCACCTTGCGTGGCTTCATCGGCGGACGATGAGGGTGACTGAACTGGGTGCGCCGGAGGATCACGAGCAAGATGGCAGTGGTGGCGAGCCTTGGGGTGGTCAGACGAGTGCGAACGAGTGGTTTAACAGAGCGCCGTTCTGTTTTTCCGACGAGGGCAAGAACTCGATTTCGACCACAAAATCGATAGATTCAAGGAGCTTTTTCGAGAGATTATGGAATATGATGTGTTGTTCTGGTCCTTCAGATCGACACCCCCAATTTATAGCCCCTAAATCGACGTTTAGAATGTCCCCAAACCGTTTCCTCCTTAAACACTCCAATTTGAACGGTTTCCTTTGCTTTAATTCGCCCATTACTCAGAATTACTGGCTAATTAAATGCACCGACCATCTAATTAACTCCTCTTTAATTCTCCTTATCCATACACGTTGACAATTCTATCCAATTCGAGCATTGAAAGCCGAATTCAACCAATTCCGCCATTGTAGAGCTTCGAACAAGGTCAGAATTTACGTTCCAAAAAATTTGTATCGTTTGCAGCAATTGATTGAGGGGTTTGATAGAAAATGTCATGGGCTTTCCGAAATATCTTTCGGATCGAAAATCCGTCAAGAAACGAATGAGTTATGACCTTTTGAAAATCATGGCTCAAGGTTGAAGATGGAGAAATTCGGGATTGATTTCTTTTGTCCAAATTACACAAACAACCCCTCTACTTTATAAAAGTGATAAACATGTCCTTTTCACCTTGACTAGTGGACTACCACTAACTCAATTGAATATCATATGAACTTTAAATAATTTATTTGCTTAAAGCTTTATCTTTAAAAACATTTATATAAGTTTTAGAATTATTATTACAACAATTCTTATGTTTTGTTACTTATAATTATTCTTTTATAATTTTAAATAATATGGTTATATTTTATAACCCTATAATAATCATGAGTCACGCTCGGGTGGCTTAATCCCATAGGGTGAGAGCTGCGGGCAAATTTAGGCCATCATATAAAATATATCAACGGTTCAGATTAAAACAAATGGGTTTGGAAGAAAATAAAGAAAAAGGGCCGGTTCATTTAAAGTGGCAACACGGGTAAATAATGTAAAAATTTAATTCTATGGACAATATTACCCTTCTATCAAAAAAAGCTAATTTTCCCCCAAAATATCAAAAGCACGCTTCAATGGTTTGCAGATGCTTCTCTTCCATATGAATCCCACGCAAGAGATGTCACCCATAAACCTCAATCCGTCTCTCTCGCACTCGAATCCATCAAAAACTACGAAAATTGAAAAGGAACTCATGAAGAAAGCACAACAAGGTAAGTATGAAATTATTCCTAGTTCAATTCAAAATTTAGGGTTCATAAAATCTACTTTGACTAATATTCTAGGGGTTTCATGAATGTATTGTTTAAATTCAAAATCTAGTTCATATTAGGGTTGAAACTCACATATTAATGGCTTCTGTGTTTGGATCTAGGAAGTTTTCATATAAATTAATTGTTGGTGTATAATTATTACTTGTGAACTAATTTGATGATTGGGGTCTTGCCTCTTGATATGCTCAACTTCTTGACTCAGATTGATGAATTTGGAATTGACACGAACCCCGATTCTTACAATAACCAGCTTAAAGCATGTATCAGGGCCAACGAAAATGTGGGATTCGAACATTCTGCATATTATGGTTCATATTAGGTGATGTGTTGTTCATGATTTTGTATATATGGTTCATGGATATTTTAGTTTATAGTTGTTAATGTAATGACTATAGGTTCATAGTATATAGTTAAGTGTTTTGACATAGTTTGATGTCCTTATAAAGTTGTCCTTTGACATGGTTTGTGTGTTTATGTCTTTATATAATTAGGTGTTTTAACATAGTTTGATGTATGATGATAACCTAATGAAGTTTTTTTTTTCATGAGCAAAGATGTGAGAAGGTATGGAAATTATTGTTTCTATCTCCACAACATACAATTATATTGTAAAATCTTGACTTGATTCTTATTTGATAGCCTATTAGCTCAAATGGTAGAGCAATGTGCATATGCACATAGATGTGAGTTCAAATCCCACATAGGCTAAATCTTCGTATGGTTTATATCTTTTGGTTCATGATAGTTCTTTTTCCAGTTCATGTTTTTATAAGCATAGGTTCATGATATTTTATCTTACAACTAATGTCTTTTAAGTCATATTAGTTGTTATTTTGGTTCACGTCTTTTGGTTCATGATATTTGCTCATTTGGTTCATGTTTTTATGAATATAGGTTCATGATAGTTTATCTTACAACTCATGTCTTTTAAGTCATATTAGTCATTTAGTTGTTATTTTGGT
Source organism: Fallopia convolvulus (assembly GCA_964016875.1). Lineage (NCBI taxonomy): Eukaryota > Viridiplantae > Streptophyta > Magnoliopsida > Caryophyllales > Polygonaceae > Fallopia > Fallopia convolvulus. The sequence continues at coordinate 57,702,379 of OZ024719.1, forward strand.
TCACGTCTTTTGGTACATGATATTTTCTCATGTGGTTCATGGTCTTATAATCATATGTTCATAATATTTTATCTCATGGTTCATGACTTGTAGTATAAAAGCTGGTCTATTGGTTAATGTACTTACATGGTTAAGTTCATTAAATATAACTCATAATACTTGTTATTTTGTCTCATATTTATAAAAGGTATTTTGTTGGTTCATTTCATTTTACGGTTAAGTTCATAACAAAATGTCAATAAAGTTCATGAAATTTAATTCATAATACTTGTTCTATTTGTCACGTAATTTACACCATAAATCGTATTTTGCGAGTTCATGTCTTTATACAATTAGTTTCATAACAATTATCAATAAGGTTCATGAAATTAATTATCGGTATTTGTTACTTGTGCCATTAATTATAGTTCATAAATAGTATGGGTTCATAACTTGATATGCTATGTTCATAATTTCGGTCATTACGGTTCATAATATATTTATGAACAATAGAGATTAACAAATTGTATGATGTTCAACGCCTTTTTCGTGTCCTCATTGTTAAGCCTTACAACAAACATGCAATCCAACATATGATGTATCAATTCTAGAATAAAGAAACAAGTTGCCTTAGCAATGGAGATGGTGAAATATGGTTCACATAGAGAAGATTATACTCTTATAGGTGGGTGCAATTCATACAAATTGAAATCACCAACAAAAAACAGTAAAAGCCACAAAAAATCAATAAATAACACAAAAAACATTGTTGAATCTATACAATTCGAAGTAATAGAATTCCGAAATCAAAAACCCCCAAATTGAAAAAAAAACCTAAATTCGAACTTAAAATCGTAAGAACACAAAAAAAAACTAAATTCATGAAGAAAGTATTATGCAGGTGGTCGAAACACCAACTAAATCCATTTGAAACATGGCACAATGATTTATGGGAGAAGATCAAAACAATGGCTGCAAAAGCGTTGTTCTCGGTGAAGGCAAAAAGCAAAACGGAGAAGAAGAAGGTGGGTGAATATATAGGAAAATGACGAATATACCCCTCCGTTTAGAATTTTTTTTAAACGCGTGTATTAATCGTGGCCATTGATATGAGATGATCGGACGGGTGTAATATGTCCGCATTTTATACCGTAATACACACACACATGTGATCTCAATTACCCTCTAAACCAACTTTAATCTTTAATATGATTTTAACCTTATAAACCAACTTTATAACATTTAAAATGTTATAAAATTATAACTTTAAGAAATAAAATATGTAAATATTTTATTATGTTAAAGGGAGATGTAAAATTACATCTTTACCCTTCATAAAAATGAGGGATATTACAACATAGATCCTTGTCCATCAAGATTTAACCGATTGAAAACTTTTATGCAACAATGTGATTTAATAGATACTAGATCCATAAGAAACAAGTTTACATGGAGAAAACACAAGACAGATATTGATAACACCTATGAAAAATTGGATCAAGTAATGACTTCTTACGGCATTATGCAACGGTTTCCAGAATTAGTAACGGTGAACCATGCTTTTTCATTTTCGGATCACTGCCCAATTTCAATTGATCTTAATGGATCTCATACGTACAAGGGTAGACCGTTTAAGTTTGAGAAAATTTGGATGTATAGAAAAGACTTTGGAAATTTAGTTAGGCAGGCATGGAGATTTCGAAGTCAGGGATCGCATATGTTCACATTGGTTCAAAAGACAAGACTTCTAAATTCAAAAATAAAGACATGGAATAAATACACTTTTGGTAATATATTTAGACAACTTGAGGAAATTGATTTAGAATTGGTAAGATTACAAAGTAATCCGGCGCAGAGCAAAGGACATAGTGAGATTTTAAGACAATCCCGATTAATAGAGAAGAAAGAAAAACTAATTCATTTTCATAAAACGTACTGGGAACAAAGAGCTAAGGTAAAACATATGAAAGATGGAGACTCCAATACTGCATATTTTCATAGATGCGCTACATGACGAAGAATTATACCCGAATAAAGTCTATCCGAGCAAACGACGGAACTTTGTTGATAGGGGATGATAATGTCAAACAAGGAATACGAAATGAATTTAATGGTAGGTTTAAGAAACAACAAATTAATTATAGAAAATTAGAAAATCATTTAAATTTGATTAGAAATGAGATTGCAGAAGAGGAAAAGATTGAGCTTGTCAAGGAAGTAACAAACTAAGAAGTTAGGAATGTGGTATTTAGTCTAGGTAAGAACAAATCTCCGGGTCCAGATGGCATGATTGCTTATTTTTAGCAGAAATATTGGAACACGATCTGGTCTATCATTATTAAGGCGGTTAAGGCTTTTTTCACATCAGGTTTATAATAAAGGAAATTAACCATACTTACATCTCCTTAATACCAAAATGCGACAACCCGACATCGATTAATCATTATAGACCTATTAGTTTATGTTCCACTATATACAAGAACATTGCAAAGATATTAGCTGAAAGACTAAAGAAGGTTTTGCCGCATATAATTCATCCTCTTCAAGGAGCTTTTGTTACGAGTCGTGCTATACAAGATACTGTTCTTATAGCTCATAAGATCTTTTATACGTTTCGACAACGAAAAGGAAAGACAGGATGGGCTGCTATTAAATTAGATATGGAAAAGGCTTATGACCGCATAGATTGGGATTTTCTAGAACGGGTAATGCACGCCTATGGATTTCATCCCAAATTTATAACATGGATAATGCAATGTGTAAGTACTGTAATATTTTCTATGTTAGTCAAAAATGAACCAACAAACATTTTTTTACCCAGAACGAAGATTACGCCAAGGAGATCCATTATCCCCATTACTATTTATATTGGGTGCTGAAATCATAGCACGTCGATTGCATAAGGAAAGCATGATCCATCCCAAAAATGTTGGATTTCAGGTTGTTCGAGGAGGAACTACGCTTCCGTTTTTGTCATTCGTAGATGATATAATAATCTTTAGCCCAACATCAACAATAGTGTTTAGGAATATCAAATGTGTTTTAGAAGACTATTGTGATATATCAGGACAAAAGATCAATTTCCATAAATCAGCGTTTCAAACGACTAAAGGAGTAATGACATCGACAAAAAGACTTCTCCAAGAAAAAATAGGTATACCTCATACAAGTTCTTTAGAAAAGTACTTAGGATGCCCTATCATAAATTCAAAAGTAACACGAAGAACGTTTGAACCTGTTATCAGATAAGTTGAACAACAACTCTCGAAATGGAAAGCAAACTCTTTAACTCAGGCAGGAAGAACAACCTTAATTAAATCAGTATTGGCCACAAAGCCTTTTTATACAATGCAGAACTTCATGTTACCGGCCAGAAGGAACGCTAAATAAGTTAGATACAGTAAATAGAGAGTTTTTCTAGAATAAACCAAATGGACACACTCCTCTTATAGGCTGGGATAGAATTTGTCGTTCGAAGAAAAAGGGTGGTCTCAGCCTTCGAAAATCGGTTCACGTCAACAAAGCTCTGCAAATGAAATTATTGTGGAAAATTTTAGCAGAACCAACGAATATGTGGGTCCGTATTTTATTGGAAAAATATCTAAAGTACACGAACTTATTAGAATATTCACATCCCCGAAATGCTTCATGGAAATGGAGAAAATTGATCACGCTAAAAACAGAATTCCAAAAAGGACTAATTTGGCAAATAGGTGATGGAAAAACCATTAGGTTTTTGGAAAGATCAATGGGTGACTAATCAGTCACTAGTAGATATTTGCCCTGAAATACTCGACTCGGATATTAATGCCACAATATCGGTATTTATTGACAACGAAGGGCGATGGAAAGACCAAGAGTTATATAAAGTATTACCACGCGAATGGGAAGAACGAATTATGGCGATATTAATTCCGAAAAGCCAAATTAGAGATAGATTGTATTGGTTTCCCAACAAGAATGGATGGTTCTCTACACACTCTGCTACTTCTTTCATATCGCATGAGCAACAAATATGTGACTGTGAATTTGAATGGATTTGGAACTTAGATATAAGCCCAAAATGTAAATTATTTCTTTGGAAAGTTTGTTCAGATGGATTACCGACAAAAAATATACTAATTCAACGCCACACGACAGTAACTTCTGAGTGTCCGTTATGCTCAATTTCAAATGAAACAACAAAGTATTTACTGTTGGAGTGCCCATTTACGCTACAGACATTATATAAAGTGGACCATGATTTTGTTGCATCTTTAACCAACGGATTGGGAAATGACCTATGTGTGAAGAAAATTCTAAAGAACTTGAAAGAATCAATGAACTCGCATAAGTTTAATGAATTAATCATAGGATGGTGGAGTATATGGTATTACAGAAACAAAACAGTTTTTAGTCAAACTTTGGATGGATCTTCAAGAACCATAGAAGACTTCATAAAAACACAAGTACTGATGTCGAAAAAAGTAAAAGAGAACTGTAATGATGATAATGGCGTACCAGTTCGAACTACAACTAAGAGGAAAGATAAGAAATGACATAAACCAGATCATGGATTTGTAAAACTTTAATTTTGATGGATCTAAAAAACAAATTGGATTGGCAACAACAAGTTATATTATTCGGGATCATAATGGACAGACTATTTCGATGAATGCTTTTGCAAACGACCACTGGAGTATAATACATTGTTGTATGTGAAGCCATGAAGAGAAATTTGGCTAAGATCATGATTGAAGGAGATAGCCTAATTATTATAAAAGCTTTACGAGGAAATAAATCATGCACATGGCAAATTGAAATGCTAATATCAAACACACTGGTTTTGTTGCAGTCGTTTGAGGTAGTCAAATTTTCACATGTACCTCGTGATTGCAATAAGGTTTCGGATTTAATTACGGGGCTACGCCATTCTTGTAGTTCTCATCAAATTGAGACACGCTCAGGACTTAAGGTCCTCATCCGCAAGGATGCTATAGGTTGAATTTGTCAGCCTAATTTTTTCCTATTCTAAAAAGAAAGCAATTAAAGGGTGTGAGGCAAAAAAACGTAAATATAAAAGTGATTGGAAAAAACGTAAAGAATACGAGGCGAATACAATTAAAGTGATTGGAAATTTTATCAAAAAACGTAATTGGAAAAATATCAATTAAAGTGATAAGGGTGTGAGGTAAATACAATTTAAAGAGAACAAAGTATTCTACTAGCTATGACCCGGGCTTTGCACGGGGGCTTTTTAAAAAAATTATAATAAATTGATTTATATTAATACACATAATTTATTTTAATTATAAAAATATATTTAATTATAAAAATATATTAAATAATATTTTATCATTAAAAGTATTATTTACTTGTAATATCATTTCATAATCATACAAAAAATTAATGATCTAATCAACCCGTAAATTTTAACCCGCAAGAAAACCGCAAATAATTGACCTAATCAACTTGTAAGTTGAACAACATGAATCTATACTCGATTATCCGAAATGACCGAACTAATACTTGAACGAACCAATCTGGTTAATTAATTTAGCATTAAGGGATCTTAATTATTATTTATTTATTTAAGGATCCGTAATCCAAAATTTCAACATAGTTATATATGGAAAATTTAAAATTTTTTCATACATTTAAATAGAAAATTAATATAATAAATCAAAAAAATAATATAAAATATGTAATTATAAATATAGTTCATATTAATTGAAACGTTGTCATATCTATGGATGAAAATAAATATAAAAAGAACCCATAAGTAATTATATGGTGATTGAGATATTTAATTTTAAAATTGAGAACAATACAATCGTTGACTGTCATATTTATAGATAGAATATTAGTATTAAAACTCAACATAATTATGTATGAAAATTAAAAAAAAAATTCAAGTATAGAAAATTAATATAAAAAATTGAAATATTAATATAAAAGTGTGTGATTAAAAATATGGTTCATACTAATTAAATAAATTTATTATACTTTTGAATTGAAAGTTAAAATAAATGAATCTGAAATTTTATGGATAGTGATTAACCGATTTAAGATTAAGAGATCAATAATTTTTATTTATTTATTAGATGATTCATCATATAAAAAATAGCATACTAATAGAAAATTATTATAAGGAAATCTAAAATTTAATATAAAATCTTCAATTGAAAACATGGCTCATATTAATTAAGAAAGTTGTTAAAGTTACTGATAGACTGTTAATATACAAAATTTGTAACTAAAAATATGGTGATTAAACAGATTAACTTATCTATTTGACTATAATATATTAAATTAGTATTTTTATGTGTCATATATATGGATAGAAATTAATATTAACAAATCGGTAATTATAAAAATGTTGATATGAATAATAAAAACTTAATGACAAATGTAGAGATAAAAATTTATACAATCTAATAGTAAAATGACAAAAAATTTATTAAATAAGATGAGTGGATAAAATTAGAAATTCCATAAGGTGAAACATGTTTCCAAAATATCTTTCCAAAATAATGTAATATATGTAATATATAATTATCATGTGCAAGATCTTGTAATATATAAAACTAATAATAAATTATTATTAAAAATATAAGGAATATAAAGAAATAATGTAATATATAAGATAATTACTATATTAATTTATTAAAAATATAAGGAAGATAGAGAAATAACGTAATATATAAGATAATTACTATATGGATAGAATAATGGGTAGAGATATAGTAAATTGATTAAAAAATTATTAAATAAGATGAGTGGATAAAATTGGAAATTCCATACGGTGACTGAATTAAATGATATATAATTACTTAAAAAATCATTATAAAAAATAGGGTGATTGTAATATAAATCCGTAATGACGAATCTGCCCAAAAGTGCTTCAGGTTTAGAAGATATATATATATATATATATATATATATATATATATATATTGATTAAAGTATTACACTATTATGTAAACAATTAGTTTTAAACTTTTAATTGGATAAGATATAATGGAAAATTAAACTCTTTTATATAAATAAAAAGCATTGATATTTAAGATTTATATTAGTAGATATCCTTATTCATCTAAAGAGTACTAATAGTATTATGATTTATATGTGATGCTTAGATGAGATATTTATATTTTTATATATATATATAATTAGTCATTTACTTGCTTATGATGTGTCGAGACTTTAGAGGCTAAAAATAATCAATCTTTTATAAATCTAATATAAATCTATCAAACTTTAAATATGTTTAATAAAAAATCTTTAAATTTGACCAAAGCATATGCACGAACATCACTACTAGTATTTATTATAGAAAAATACTCCTTCTTAAATATAATATATCAATTTACCTTAGAAACAATTTATTTAATCTTAACCCGAAATTAAAACAATAAAACGATATTTAAAATCAATAAAATAGGGATGTGCAAAATCAATGTTTTAAACTACCACTAAAATTGAAAACTTCAACTAATTTTTTTTACTTTTTTTTTGGTAGAACAACTAATTTTTTTACTAGATGTGCAAACACATCCTAGATAGAATGTTAGATTGCTTGCCATGCAAGCATTAGAGTTGGTCGAGTCCCTCTGGCTTGCTCGTTTTCTTCTTTAAATACGGTAGGCTAGCTCTCTTGAAAGGTATGTTTGAATGCTTTCTTGAATACTTCTCAACACACATTCGACAATTACGCCTCTTTCTGACATACGCATCGAAGGTGAATTAGGGAACTCTACCTCCCTTTTCCATTTTTTTAGGTCTCAAAAATAAACTTTGAAAGTCAATAAATTCAAGCATAAAGCGTGCCCAAGCTGTCTAGAAGGCCAGAATACCATCCAAAATGCCACCAAGGCAAAAAATCGAAACGGTGGACTATCGCCCAGCGCCTAGGCGACTGCTTAGAATACCGAGCCGGACACATAAGCCCATAAGGTTCCATCCTAAACTAATCTACCTAATACATTATAAAGCACAAATCACGTCTGTTGAAAAATTTGCGCCGCGTGGCATTACTTAAATAAAATAATGTCAAGCTTTTGAATAAAAAACTTGATTATTCTTTGTATACATCCAATTTTTTATATATAATAATATGATCTATCTATATGATGATATTTTATATATTAATTTTATGCATATCTTTTAGCAAAACTTGATATATATGCTAATATTTTTATATTAATTTTATACATTATAATTTTTTTTAATCTTTTAACAAACCTTGCACTCCAATAATATATTTTTTTATCTATATGTTGATATTTTTGTAATATAATAAATTAATCATAGAATATATGATATATTTTAGTATACATTGATATATCTACCTAAATTTTAATAAATTATTGTTAAAAACTATTGTAATAATTAAACAAGTCATAATATCCTTGCTAGATATTCTACCATAATTATTTTAAGTTATAGCATTATATTATTTTTTCTTTATGTTATCTCTTATACCAATCTTTATATTAATGTTCTCCATATTTAAAAATATTATTATATTCATTACAAAGTAAAAGATAAAAACTCAAATACATAGCCTTAATAATATCTTTAAAAAAATAAAAAAATATTTAAAAACATTCAATTCAAGTGAAATTAAGATTTTAAAATCTTTAATCAAAATATGGGACAATATCACAACAAATAAATATTTTTTTAAAATATATTAAATTAAAATATGTGGTACGATCTTAAAGTTTTTTTACAAATTACATAGTCTTATTGTTATATACTATAAGTATTTTAAATTTATATTAATATTATAAATTTTTAGATTTTTTAGTAAAATATCCCGTGAATTTCACGGGACTTCAACGAGTTGATAATAAAGGAAGTAACACAAAGATATACTCCATCCGTTACATAATATTTGTCATTCCAGCCTTCTTTTTTTGTTACAAAGTGTTTGTCAATTAATTTTTTTGTCATTTACTTTACAGTTATGCCCTTGTATTTATTGTTACTTTTTAATTAATGAGGGAAAAATTTGTTAGTAGTAGCATTGGAAGATAAAACAAAATAGAATAATAAATAGGGTTATATATGTCAATTTACTACTTTTCTTAATAAGTGTGAAATAATTTTAAATGAAAAATATTTTGTAACGGATGAAGTATATACTAGGCCTTTTATCTTTCAAATTCCCGAGTTGGAAAAGTCTTTATCTCCCCAGAAAAAAATTATTACAAATATAGGGTATTAAATAATTAATTAATAGTACAAAGTATTTATTAAGATCTATTGTTATTTATTTTGCGTACCACCACTCATTAATTCTTCATAACCAACAAAGCTTGCATGCATTTATTGCCAAATCTTAACAAAGCATGTGTGGCTAGCAATCGCCGATTTTTTCAAATACTCGTGTTGTTGTATATTCAAACTCACGTCGCGTGAAGTATTTTGGTTGTGGTCTTTCAGTTAGGATTTGGGAATTAGGATCTACTTCGTACTTCTTTTAGTGAACGCTAATCAGTCAATCACCACCTTATACATGAATACACATTACTAATTAGTCAATCACCATTCACCACCCCACAAGTTATATATTCAATTTTTAATAATGTGCGTCAGAATACACATTACTAATTAGTTTTTAAAAAATATCAATCTATTTTCTGAAATAAAATAAATGAACTCTAAAAAGCTTACAATTATGTTATTGTATAATTTTGGGAAATTCCGAATGTTATCAGTTCGTTATTATTATACTTATTATATTTCCTATTTATAATTAGTTTCTATTTATAGTATTACTCCTATTAAGTGTGTGTCATCTTATGTTTAAGAGGCCGGTCCGATAACTAGAATAAGGCCCATTAAGCTCATTAGTTAGACCTCGTTACACCTAGCATTTTCTATTCAAAGAACTTGATGTACTCAGTTTTATTGACGCTTAGCTTTATACTGATTACCTTTTGTGAATTGAGAGTTCTCTTCCCTAAGGCCTAGGCGTCAAAACTCTCTAAACCCTAAACACCTCCTCTCGGCCGAGCCCCCTTGACGACCCTAAAGTTGGAGAAGATACGATGCCCTTTCGAGCCTGGATCGGGCACCCATGCAAACCGAGCAACCTCGGAACGCATCAAGAAGTCTATATATCCCACATTGGGAAATTAAGTAATGAATTGCCTAAAATACATACCCTTGACTTTCTCCTCCTATCACCAATTAGTTTTAGGATGGAACCTCACGGGCTTATGAGATGGGCATGTTGCGCATGTGCACTGGGATGGTCTCCCCCTCCGCTCGTATTGTAGCCCACCGAACTTTAACATTCATCGTTATGGTTAAATATTAGAAGGTTGTCAAACTTGTTCAGAATTTTTGTGCTTATGTCAAGACACAAAATTTCATACTTCTGTTCAAACCATTCGTGCTGACGATGGGACGAAGTTTCTACCACTTCGTTCTTTCTTTGAATCCTTCGACATTATATTTGAGATGTCTTGTGTTGCCACACAGCAACAAAATGGTCGTATGGAGCGCACACATCGTCATCTTCTTAACGTAGCTCGAGCCTTCGGTTCCAAGCTCATTTACCCCTCAAATTTTGGGATGAATGTGTGCTCACTGCAACCTATTTAATTAATCGGACTCCATCTTTGGTCCTTAATGGGCGGACACCTTATGAGCTTCTTTTTGGTAAGCCGCCTTCTTATGCTCATATTCGTACCTTTGGATGTCTCTAACATCCTTTCGTCGTCCCCCGAAATAAAGATAAGTTTGTTGCTCGTAGTTGACATTGTATTTTTGTGGGATACCCTTTTAGCAAGAAAGCATGATGCTTATATGATCTTGAGCAAGATGTGTTCTTTAATTCCTGTGATGTTGTATTTTCAGAAACTGATTTTCCTTTTGCTATCCCTTCAGACTCTTCTTCTGATTTTGATGAGATTGAATTGTCGTCCCTGACTATTTATGATGAACCGTTGTTGCTAGACAGGGGGAGCTCTAATTTGGCTCCATCTTCCGCCTCCATTCCGTTGCCTACGACCTCCTCCACTGACACTACTTCAGTTTTTCCAATTTTTCCTGCCGCACTTGTTGCAATTCGAGGTTGACATTTGCATCATATGGATGTCCATAATGTTTTTCTCCATGGCGATCTTGATGAAGAGGTTTACATGAAATCACCTCCATTTTATTCTACCCCTCCCGATCTTTTTTGTAATCTTCAAAAATCTTTGTATGGTCTTCATCAGGCTCCTCGTAACTGGTTTGCTAAGCTTGCTTCCACTTTGATTTGTTTTGGATTCCTCCAGTCTCATGTCGACTACTCTTTATTCTCTTATAGTCGTGATTCTACTGTCTTGCATGTTTTGGTGTATGTAGATGATCAATCTGATTTTGGCCGGCAATGACGCCTCTACTATTGATCGTTTCAAGGCATATCTTTATTAGTGTTTCCATATGAAAGATTTAGGGACACTTAAATATTTTTTAGGGCTTGAGATTGCTCATGGTGAGAATGGTCTCTTTCTCTCACAACGGAAATATGCTCTTGATATCTTGTCCGAGGTCGGCTTACTTGCAGCCAAACCGGCTTCTTTTCCCTTACCACATAACACAATTTGAGCAAGGCTACTGGTCCGGACTTCACAAATCCGACACAATATCGGCGCCTCGTTGGTCGGTTTATCTATCTCACTATTACTCGACCTGAGTTGTCTTATGTCATCCACACTTTATCGCAGTTCATGCAGGCGCCGAAGGACGCTCTTTGGCAAGCTACTAGTCATGTTTTATGTTATTTGAAGGGATCTCCGGGACAAGGTCTTGTTTTGTCTCATCATAACATCCTTTAATTAACTACCTTTTGTGATTCTAATTGGGCGGCTTGTCCGTCAACGACGCGTCGGTCTTTGATTGGATATTTTGTTTTCCTTGGTGACTTACCTGTTTCTTGGAAGACTAAGAAGCAACCTATTGTAGCTCGTTCCTTCGCCGAGGCTGAGTATCGGTCCATGGCCGTAGCATGTTGCGAGTTGTTATCGCTTAAGTCATTTCTCTCTTCTCTTGGATATTGTCAGAGATCTTCTATGAAGTTGTTTTGTGATAGTCAGACTGCTATTAGTATTGCTACTAATCCGATTTTCCATGAACAGACTAAGCATATAGAAGTTGATCTTCATTTTGTCCGAGATTACATTCAGAAAGGTTGGATCTCCACTTCCTATGTGAAGACTACTGAGCAGTTGGCTGACATTCTGAATAAGGCTTTGGGCAAACAACAATTTACTTATTTGCTTTCCAAGTTGGACATTTCGAGATTTACATGGTCCAACTTGAGGGAGAGTATTAGAGATATTTATCTTATATGTATTTATTTTTTATATCTTGTTAATATTTCCTCTATCTTATAGCCCAAGTTTAGGTATTAGAAAACTCTATATATTGTAATCTTTGTATCATTAAATCACAGAAAATTAGTGTAATCTTCAAATTAAACCGCTTTTCTTCATCTCTTATAACTCTTCACCAAAGATACCAAAAAGGACAACTTTTAGCAATGCAAAATGAAATCACCTCCTCATTTTTTTTGGTAGAAAAAATCACCTCCTCATTAGTTCTATGCAAAACACATGAAACCAAAAGCCCCACACAGTAGGTAAAATCTTGGAAATTCTATCAAAAAATTTGGCAGAAAAAAAATAATGACTGAGGCCATGCCACTGTGGCACTGTAGTTCTTTCATGTCGGTAAACCATTGACATATCCAAAGGCAAAAGCACTTGCTTCACCCGCCATCTTAGTTTTTGTGGGCAATAAATCCTGATTCTTGTCCCGTGAAAGAACAAAACAAACAACACTTGCGTACGTACGTTGTCACCGGCTTTCTCAAATTTACGAGAGCAATACAAAATCTAACAAAAGTATCATTCTATGTTTCTTGGAGAATGTTGTTTAACTATAAAGAAGGGAGAAAGAAAGAACGTCGGCTATGCAGTTTGGTTGGATGTATATATATAATATACAAAGGCAGTGTTGTCACAATGTACAATTAATACTAGTATTATTAGTTACTGTTAAATTCCGGGACAGAAAGAATCTGGTAACGTATCGGAAATATTTAACCACTTAGCATATAAATTTGGATCTACTTTTTTATCCAAAAGCTTAAGTTATTGGATTGGATTTCACTCTCCTTTATATGTTAGTGGTGTTTGGTCTATATTGTTTTCCAATGTGTAATACTTTTTGTTCTCCAACATATTTGTAAAAGAAAATCAGGACTAATACAAAAGACACCATTATTAAATTTGGAACAATTCAATATCTCTACCATTTTGGTTAATTAGATAATGCAGATCGATTAAAGTACATAGTCATTTACGAATACATCTAAAGGCGTCAAAAATTGACCCGACCTACAAACCCGATTCAAATCGTCCCAAAATTTAGGGTCAAGAATCGAAAATTTGAACCCAAAGTTCAAAATAAACCGACCGAACTCCGATTTGTTATATTTTCAGAATATATAATATAATTATAATACATTTTATTATAAAAATAATAGATTATAATAAAATATTATTATTTAAATAAAATAACATTTTGTTGATTGTAAAAAATTCGATTTTTTTGATTTGTTGGGTCGACCCGACTAGCCCGAAAACCCACAACCTGGTTTGACTCGAACCCGAAATGACCGACCCGAATCCGAAACCGATTGAATGGTCTTTAAACATCAATTATTTATCATCTTTTATTGGTCAGATTTTAACTAATTATCTAACGTTGTAGGTGGATGGTACATCAAATGTTGACTCATTTTATTCATATATATAGTCACCTAAGACACCTAGTAGTGATACTAATCTTTACCATTTACCCTTTCTAGCAACAAAAATAAAATTAAGCAACGTTACCGTTTTCCCTAAGAAATTAATTAAAACGGCCTTTAAAACAGGGGGAAGGGAGAAAATTGATTATCCCACCTGCAATTCTGCAAAACTCGTTATTTCCCTCCAACCGTTTAACTACTGGTTTACCTTTCTGCAAAAAGAAAGCGTCTTTTTCTCTAAGGTCTCACCAAAATCTCCTACTTCCTAACTCCTCCCTCTCACTCTTCCTTCTCTCTTCATGTGCGTGTGAACTGAAAACACGTATCATCAGAGAGAAAGGAAAACAAGGGTAGCTAAGAGGTATTAATTGCAGAGCTGAACAAGTGATCTGCCAACAATGTCCAACTCACCCATCCATAATTCCCCGCTTTTAAACCTCCCACTGACCCACTTTACTACATCGCCATTATTAATTCAGCTTCTGTGCTGTTTTTCTTGCCTTTGCTCTCTGGGGCATTTTGTCGAACACCATGTGGAACTACCCGGAAAATCCTTTTGCAAGCCCGGGTACCGGGCCCAACGCAAATGGCAACCTCAACGGTGACGATGAGGAGGCTCTCAAGAAGTGGGCTGCTCTACAGAGGTCGCCCACCTATGTTAGAGCCCGGAATTCGGTCTTTCGAGACACCCAAGGGAGTGTTCAGCAGGTGGATGTGTGTAAGTTGGGCGCTGAAGAGAGGAGTGTGGTGGTGGATCGGCTCGTTAAGGCGGTTAATGAGGACCCTGAGCTCTTCTTTGGTAGATTGAGGAAGAGATTTGATGTGTATGTTTGAGTTTTCTTATGATAATTCTGTTCATAATTATTGTCAATTATCAGTATTACATTTCTGTTTCTACATGGGTTTTATGTTTTAATTTTGCATTTTTGTGAATTGTAAGTTTTCTACTTCCGCCTTCATGACTTATTATCTATGTGTTTTGACAGTGGAATTGAATATGTTTTCTAGACTACTGATCAACTTTAACTATGGCTCTATAAAATTAAGTTTGCATTATTTTTACTGATATAACGTTGAGTAGAAGCATTTTCTCTGAGTACAGCTCTTTTTTGGTGTTAAGAAACATTTAAGTGTGTTATCATTTCACATGGCCTAATTTCCCTCTATATTGTCTCCCTTGTTTGGATTTGTAGGGTGGGTCTGGAGTTCCCTAGGATCGAGATAAGATTTGAACATCTGAAGGTGGATGCTTTTATTCATGTTGGAAGCAGAGCACTGCCTACAATCCCTAATTACATGTTGAATATGAGTGAGGCTTTCTTGAGGAAATGTGGGACCTTCTTGGCCAAAAGGACGAAATTGTCCATTTTGAATGACATTAGGGGAATTATAAAACCATCCAGGTATATAGCTGAATTCTGTTACTTTCTGTTATATTGAGGGTGTATAGCTTCTACAGACTAAATCTATGCTTTTTTTCCCCCTTCCCTACCATAGGCTGACACTACTTTTGGGTCCTCCAAGTTCTGGAAAGACAACTCTTCTCTTGGCCCTTGCTGGGCGTCTTGAACATAGTGTACAGGTATTAGAATCCATCTTTATTTTTTCCATGAGTGCTGATGTCAATGTTTACTATAATCAGAACAATTTACAATTGCCCTTCTTTTTGTTACTACAAGTCCATAAGCGACAAGTTCATGCTGCTTGAGCTTACATGGAAATTAGGTTATGGTCAGGGTCATCATACGAGGAAGAAGGATTTTTTTTTTAAAATCACAATTACGAATATAGGTTATATAACTTACATCTTGTTAGAGGTTGGCAAAAAACTGTTAATATCTTTACACTAATTTTTTTTAGCATCTGAATATAAGGTAGCAAGCTCATGCTATCAGTGCAATTAACATTTAGACTCATTTGCATTCTGTCACAATATCTGCAGTTAGAGGCTGCTAAAATAACGGCTGTGACTTGTCCAGACTTAACTTTCTTAATACATGGAAGCAGAAATATACCACATTACTTTAGCTATGAACTATATTTATTTGCTTTGGGTCCGCGGTCTGATCAGTTTGACTGTCATCCTAGGTCAGTGAGTTGGGTCCACTTTTGAGGTAGTTTTCTTGCATTTAGATACATCCATCCACCTTACATAATTGAAGATTGTTAAAGACGAGTATTCAAGTACAAGCTAGTTGCAAGATCAATTGATGAGGCTGATTGTTATGGTTATACCATTACGCAAACTGGGTCACTTGGTGAGCCAGTTATAATTGCTTAAATATGCTAAAAGGATGCCTAGCTTAGGAAAAATTTGCATATTCACATCCTTAAGCAAACTGTAAACAATGTTGCATGTGATAATTAGGATGAAGGAACCTTATAAATAAGCTGAAGGCAAAATATATATATTTCTGTTTCCAAAATATTATACGAGTCTCTTGCATGAATTAATGCAGTCGAACTTATTTGAAGATGTCAGGTAAAGTTACATATAATGGATACGACCTGAAGGAGTTTGTTCCTCAAAGAACCTCTTCTTATGTCAGTCAGAAAGATCAGCACATGGCAGAGATGACTGTCCGTGAGACTTTAGAGTTTTCTGGACGCTGTCAAGGTGTTGGCTTCAAATATGGTGAGCTCAATTGAGTAGAATGTGTCTGTTTCATATTTGTGGTCTAAATATCATATCTAATAACTGTTATACATGTAATAGACATGCTTTTGGAACTCTTAAGAAGAGAAAAGAGTGCCGGGATTAAACCTGATGAAGATCTTGATATATTAATCAAGGCTCTGGCTCTTGGGGAGCAGAAAACAAGTCTGTATGCAGAGTATATTTTAAAGGTACGGCAGCAATTAAGAAATGTTCTCTTATTTAGTTTGTATCCTTTTTGCTTATGCTATATAAACCACAAAGTCTATATCTTTGTTCCACCATTATAATCTAATTTTACTTTCACTGTGTAGGAAAAATGGTTTTAGAATCTGAATATGAACTATCAAATATCAATAGATTTGAAACATTGTCAGCTTACCTGCTCTAACATCTTACTTTCGATGAAACGATGCATTAGTTTATTGATGTTATGGTGTTGTAATGAGAATTTGACGATGAAACTTTGATTAGTTTGGCTACATTATCATTTCTTTTTATTACCATTTATATCCTGATAAGTAATAGTTTTTGTACAAAGATTTTAGGACTTGACATTTGTGCGGACACATTGGTAGGAGATGAAATGTTGAGAGGTATTTCCGGAGGCCAAAAGAAACGACTTACTACTGGTAGCCACATCATGCACTTTCTACTTCGATTTAAGTGTCTTTTACGCGCATCGATCATTATCTAAAATTGGATATTATGCAGGTGAATTACTTGTTGGTACATCTAGAGTGCTTTTGATGGATGAAATATCAACAGGCCTTGACAGTTCAACAACACATCAGATTATCAAATTTCTGAGGCATTCAACCCATGCTTTTGATGGGACTACAATTGTTTCCTTGTTACAACCAGATCCTGAAACCTATGAACTATTTGATGACATAATTCTTCTGTGTGAAGGCCAAGTTGTTTATCAGGGACCCCGTGAGGATGCTCTTGATTTTTTTGCATATGTGGGTTTCAAATGTCTAGAGAGAAAAAACATAGCTGATTTCTTACAGGAAGTACGTGATTCTATATGTCAAATATATTATAAATTTCATATTTTTCTTGAATATAATTGTATGCTGTGTTATTGTACAGGTTACATCAGAAAAGGATCAAAAGCAGTACTGGTCAGGAGCTGATCATCGTTACCAATATGTGCCTGTGGCAAAATTTGTAGAAGCTTTCAAATCTTTTCGTGTTGGTGATGCTTTGTCCAAGGAACTCTCTGTCTCTTATGACAGACGTCTTAATCATCCAGCAGCGTTATCAACATCCAGCTATGGTGTTGGCAAGTTTGAGCTTCTCAAGATGGGGTTCTCTTGGCAAATGCTACTCTTGAAACGAAATCTTCCCTTATTTGTATTTAAGTACATTCAGGTAGAATTTCTTCATCTTTCCCTCTTTTTTTCCTTTTCCTTTTTCTTGGTATTAATGTTGAAGGATAAGTTTTTTTTTTTTTTTTTTTGGCTTTGTTAAATACTGACAAAGAAGTAGAATCTGTATCTTGCAGCTTATTATGATTACTTCAATCATAGTGACTGTGTTTTTCCGCTCAACCATGCATCACAATACACTTGATGATGGAGGAATTTATCTTGGTGCCATTTATTTTGCAATACTCATGGTTTTGTTTAATGGATTCATGGAAGTCCCTCTGTTAATAGCCAAGCTTCCAGTTCTTTACAAGCACAGAGACTTGCACCTCTATCCATGCTGGGTTTATACTATTCCTTCTTGGATTTTGAGCATTCCATCTTCCTTTATTGAGACTGCAATTTGGGTAGCAATTACATACTATGGAGTTGGATTTGATCCTCAAATAACAAGGTATATACCTCTACTTACTGCATGAGTCATTTGTTTCTACTGGAGGGTTTGGTGTGATAGCAACCACTTAATCACCTACTTTTTCTTGAATTTATGTGTGCAGATTCCTGATGCATTTTCTGGTGCTCTTTCTATTGCACCAGATGTCAATTGGCCTTTTCCGTGTAATGGCATCCTTGGGAAGAAATCTGATAGTTGCTAATACTTTTGGTTCTTTTGCAATGTTGGTTGTCATGGCTCTTGGAGGCTTTATTCTTTCAAGAGGTAAGCTTCTTAGCTACTGTGTTCTACTTTTTGTTATCATTTGTGTTCTAATATCAAAATTTCTTGTTTTGACAGATAGCATACCAAAGTGGTGGATATGGGGTTATTGGGTTTCCCCCTTGATGTATGCTCAGAATGCAGCTTCTGTAAATGAATTTCTTGGTGATTCGTGGAATAAGGTGGGCATAAGATTACTATAATGTCTTGATATGTCTTGCATATACATTCTGGTAGACAACTCTTGTTCACTTTTGGAGCTTCAAAAACTTAAAAGCATTAATGTTTGTAGAGAGCTGGGGACAACACATCACTGTCTTTAGGTGTGATGCTTATGAAGGCAAGAGGTATATTTCCACAGAGCTACTGGTACTGGATTGGTGTTGGTGCTCTGCTAGGCTACACACTTTTGTTCAACGTTCTTTATACTCTCTTCTTGACTTATCTAAACCGTAAGTTGCACATTCTTTTATCATCTTAACAGACGTTTCATTTTACATTCAAACTATGCAAGATCCTCTTGCTAGAATCATTTTGAAAATTCGTTCTCTGAAAAGCAAAACTTAGTTCAGGGCACATCTAAGAGATTACTAATATCTTTAAATTCTTTCAAATGATTGCAGCCCTGGGAATAAAACAGGCTGTCATTTCTAAGAAAAAGCGCCACAATCAGGACAATGAAGTAGACGATGAAAATGGTGTAATAGAACTTGGGGAATTTTTGCAACAGTCATTCTCATTTACTGGTACATATATTCTGAAATTTTAGTCTATATCTCCTATTTCCTCTCTCATTTTCCCATTTCTAATGACTGCTTAACTTTCTATACCAATTTCTACAGGAAGAGACTCCAAAATAATGAAAGGAATGGTTCTTCCATTCCAACCTCTTTCCATGTGTTTCACCAATATTAACTACTATGTTGATGTCCCTGTGGTATGTCGTTAACTTCTTCACATCTCTAAATGAATGCAATTTACACATTTCCTTGAGACATTCCTCCTCATCACTCATTATTGCTTCAGGAGCTCAAACAAGAAGGTGTAGTTGCAGATAGACTCCAGCTATTAGTCAATGTAACTGGAACATTTAGACCTGGCATTCTTACTGCATTGGTAGGAGTAAGCGGTGCTGGAAAGACGACTCTTATGGATGTTTTAGCTGGCAGGAAAACTGGGGGAACTGTTGAAGGAGATATATACATTTCTGGCTTCCCCAAGAAGCAAGAAACTTTTGCAAGGGTTTCTGGGTATTGTGAACAAAATGACGTCCATTCACCATGTTTAACCATCCATGAATCACTTCTTTTTTCTGCTTGGCTTCGACTCCCTTCTCATGTGAATATGAGGACAAAGATGGTAAGTTCATACACACAACGGCTGCATTTGGATTACCCAAGATATAGTTATGTGTGTGCTTGAGAGTTGGCTTAATTCGCTGGTTTGTGCTCTGCAGAGTTTTGTTGAAGAGGTTATGGAACTTGTTGAGCTAACTGAGCTTAGAAAAGCATTGGTTGGTATGCCTGGAGTTGATGGACTGTCCACAGAACAAAGGAAAAGATTGACCATTGCGGTTGAACTTGTTGCCAATCCTTCAATTGTATTCATGGATGAGCCTACATCTGGTCTGGATGCTAGAGCAGCTGCCATTGTGATGAGAACAGTAAGGAATATTGTGAACACGGGGCGAACAATAGTTTGTACCATCCATCAACCCAGCATAGATATTTTTGAATCTTTTGATGAGGTTTATATGCTTCTTTCTTATTCTTTTCTTTATAATAAAAATACCCCCATTTGTGTGTCATAACCTTAAGATATTTGCATTATTACAGCTGCTATTGATGAAGCGTGGAGGAAGATTAATTTATGCAGGGCCCTTGGGTTACAGATCTCGTGATCTCATTAAGTACTTTGAGGTAAACTTTCTTCTTAGATTTCTTAACATGCACTTAATTGATTTCTACTACTTACCTTATCTTCATCAAACTAGGCGATTGAAGGAATCCCTAAAATTAAACCCGGTCAAAACCCAGCTGCCTGGGTTCTGGATGTAACCTCTCCTGCAGAGGAAGCTCATCTTGGGCTGGACTTTGCTGAAGTGTACAGACAATCAATTCTATTTCGGTAGGCTTGAACTTTCAATAGTACTCAAGTGTATTTACTTGCTTACTATACCCACAGTTTTCACATGTAACTTGTCTGTCACTCACCTCTCAGGATTAATAAGCATAAAGTAGCACGCTTAAGTAAACCAGAGTTGAACTCAGAGGACTTGAGCTTCCCCACCAAGTATTCCCGGTCATTCTTTTCTCAATTCTGTGCTTGCTTTTGGAAACAAAACCTCTCTTACTGGCGGAACCCACAATACACAGCTGTCCGCTTCTTCTACACAGTCATCATTTCGCTTATGTTTGGCACAATCTGCTGGAAATTTGGTTCTAAAAGGTTCATTCTCATATCTTCTCTTCCCTATTTGTTTGGCTTCTGTGTTGCATATGAATGTGTGATACATGTATTTGGATTGAAATACTATTAAAAAACAAGGCTAAAACAGTAATTTGACATATTTAACCGAGTCATAACAATCCTATGTGTGGGTGGTCATTTGCTAACAGAGATCATATTATGGGTGGTTTTCGGTAAAAATTCATATTACGGGTGGTTTCAGTAATTGACCCTTTGATCTTTACCATTTAACTGGGTTTAATTTACAGCATATGTTGATTCATGTTCACAGGGATACTCAACAAGACATCCTTAACGCAATGGGATCCATGTACTCAGCAGTCTTATTCATTGGAATCACCAATGCATCAGCCGTTCAACCCGTTGTTGCTGTGGAAAGATCTGTATCATACAGAGAAAGAGCTGCAGGAATGTATGCAGCACTTCCATTTGCATTTGCTCAGGTAATACATTCTCTCTTTACACATATGAGCCTCCCTATGTAATACAAGCATATGATTCTTTGTGACTTGCTAAGAAAACATTAATTCCTTTGGACAGGTCACAATTGAGTTCCCCTACGTGTTTGTACAATCAATCATCTACAGCGGCATCTTCTATTCCATGGCGTCTTTTGAGTGGGATGTTCTCAAGTGTGCTTGGTACTTGTTCTTCATGTACTTCACCTTGCTCTACTTCACTTTCTTCGGTATGATGATCATTGCTGTCACCCCAAACCACAATGTCGCCGCCATACTCGGTGCTCCTTTCTTCATGTTGTGGAATCTCTTCAGTGGCTTCATGATTCCATGGATGGTAACATATGCTCATATCTTCAATCACTCTTCCTTTCCTTGGCTTTCTACATCTCATATTTTTACAACTTTGCATCATCTAGTTTTTGCATTTAAGAGAGTATTAAAGCAGTAGGAACAGCAAATACAGGCAATCCATAAAAGCCTTTAAAACCGGTATCCATCGCATTCTGATCATTTAAAAACCGGGTGATTTTCGGCTGTGGATCAAAAGACACTCGACCAAAGTCTAAAATTAATTCACTTGGGTCACATTTTAACAGAACAAGCATATTTGAAAGGCTTTTCATTGCATTTTTTTTTGCCAATTGTACAATATACAATACATTAAAAATCTGTATCTGAACTGTTTTTCATTGCAGCGGATACCCATATGGTGGAGATGGTACTATTGGGCAAATCCAGTAGCCTGGAGTTTGTACGGTCTTCTAACATCACAGTACGGGGACGTAAACGAGCCAATGAAGCTTGCAGGATTATACGGATCCGTACCAATAAAGCTATATCTAAGAGATCATTTTGGGTATAAACATGAGTTATTGGGTGTCGCTGCGTTGGCCGTGGTTGGGTTTTGCCTGGTATTCATTCTCACTTTTGCCTTTGCCATGAAATCCTTCAACTTCCAGAAGAGATGAACTCTGCAAAGAAATTTGTTCATCTGTTGTATGGCTTAGCCTTTTGTGCTTCTTTATACTTTTGTAGTATGGGTTTCATTTCTTCAAGAACACTTACTAAATACAAGTGAAACTCAGGTCAAGACAAGTGTATACTATGGATTTCATTATTTATATAAATACTCATGTACACATTAGTTCTTAAATAAAGTCCCATATTCCTCCTACAAGGGAGACTGCTATGTGCTCTACTGCTCTGGGCACCACCAGCCACAACATTAGCCATAACACTGAGGAAATACAAGGTCCAAAAGATGAGGAAATAAATCTCACTTTATTTATGTTCTTTTTTAGTTCTTACGGATACCAAAAAGAAAAAAAGAGAGAAAAAGAGAGGGTCACACAGAAATTAAAGAACACATCTTTTTTTCCAAAAAGAAGACTTCAATGAGCTTCTTTTCTTAATTGTGAGCTTGAAATCAGTTGCCAACTTTAACACCTGCCCTAAAAATTTGGGGCCCTGAATGGGCCCATGATTTTTCTTAGAAACATAATCATTTTTTATTTATTTTCTAAGTTAATTAGAATTAAGATCTGCTTGAGTGCTTTCTTTCAGCCCACTTCTTGGGAGTCTTCAGAGCTGCCACGTGTGTAGGCTCTGTTGCTTTATGTGCCCCCATATAACTGAGTAGTTGGCATTCCATGAAATCTTATTGCGTCCATCTCCAGAATTGTCCAACAAATGGAACTATTCTACATCAAAGTGCTAAATCATTTGGCATCATAATTTCAATGGCTGATTCTTCTCCTGTACATATATAATATAACACAACATCATGCATTATTGCATTTCTTCTCCACATCAGAGGAATATCAGCTACTACCAATTAAAGCCTCTAGAAAAATAATGAACACCAAGTTTAAACTGCAAACACAGGTCTTTCTAATCATATATTCACAATGAAAAAAGGAATTACACAATACTCATCTCACTACAGATTCTAGAGTAAAAGAATCTAAAATTTCCTTACCATTCTGCTATTTCTGAGTCTCTAGACTAGTAATCAGCACTAAACCTGTACAAAGTAGCAATAATCTGGAAACTGACAAGTATATTTTTTTTCAAGTAACTGCAAAACACCACAAGCCTAATCCATGATCATCAAGCTTGATCTCTTTGCAGCTCATGCATTCTAACTTCAATTGTTCCATCAAAATGAATACAGTCTGGATTCTCCGAATAAGCGACATAGTATGCCATCACTGATGCTTGAGTCCACGCCATAGCAATTCGAGTCTGCAAAATTCACAACAAATCAAAATCCATCCACTTTTCAATATTTTTAGTCTAAGAACTTGGAAAAGGGTCAATTAAACTTACCATGAAGTATCCAATCAAGAAGGCATAAACCGACACTTCGGTAGTATAATCTCTGTGCACCACAAAAGCCCAAATTCCTCCTACAAGACTACTCAGTGATCCACCAGCAACCCCACTAAGAAAACAAAAGGAATTTGCAATGTCATTGTCAACAACAAGATTTACACTAGCTCTCTCAAAGAGCTCCCAAATATCCCTAGAAGCCTGCACAATTCCTTTTCCATAAGCTCCAACGTGTACAAATCCCCATCGGTTTCCGTGCCTAATCAGCCTAGAAGCTAGACTCGAGAAACAATCATTACAAGAGAACATAATCTCATCACTCCCTCCTGAAGCAATCTCCATTGCTCTAGCTGAGCATCTGACAACCCCAATCATTGGCACAAGCAAAGATCCTAGACAGATTGTCCCAATTGAGCCTGAAATCGTCTCTTTCAAGGATGAAAACGCGCCGTTTTCAGAATCTTGCAAGAATTTGATGTGATGGATGCGTGAGAATGTCACTCTCAAGACATTCTTGATCACCTGCATTGTCCAGCCCATACTGATCAGGATCACTGTGATTAAGATGGCTTTATAGCCGTTGGATCCCTTGATTGATCCTAATCTTGCTCCTCCAATGCCAGCAATCAAGAAACATGAATAAGCCGCGTTTATGAAGACTGCCATTGATGCTAACAGAAAACTCTTTGGAGGGGAGAACTCAGTGCAATTCTTCAGCATTCGGGTTCCATGGCGTAAATGGGGAATTGCCCAGCAACCGTAGATTGAAAAGGCGACAGACGAAATGATTGCAAGAATCCCAATTCCTAAATCCGCAGGTGATCCGGCAAGAACAAGAACGATTCCGATTCCAAGTGTGAACAAGGGACTTAGCCAGAAAATGGATTTGAGTGCGCCCGAGGGATTCAACTGAATGATCAACAGCCAAGCCCAGGAAGAAATCAAGGCACAGCAAATGGATGCAAAGAGAGGGAAAAACCATTTTCGAGGATGGAAGTTTTGATCAGGGGAGATAAGGAAGCCATAAACGAGGAGAGCTATGACTAGGATTGAGACAATGAGAAGATGAAGGAAGAAGAGGATTGTGAAGGGATTCTTGAAGAATTTCTCAGGCTTTTTAGGACTTGTTGGAGCTTCTTCAGACTGCATGATTGGATCGTTGAAGGGAAAATCTTTGTAGTTTGAGAGGGGGGAGAGAGAGGCGTGATTAAGAAAGAAATAAAAAACTAATGGGTGCGTAGCGTGCAAGGAATTGAGAGAGTGAAAATGACGGATTTCAAGAAAATTGAATTAGAAAAATGATTTTGGGGGATTGGAAATGGATTCATTGAGTGTGAAGAAGAAGAGGAAGGTGGAAGCAGGTGATCTTCCTTGAGGAGGTTGATGATCTGTTGTTTTCATCTCTTGTGAATCTTGTGATAAAAGGCTTGTTCTTGCACCAATCCACGTGAGTGCAGTTAATTTGCCTTCATTTTAGGACTTGGGTTTTATTTGAGGACATCAAAAAAAGGGGAGTTTATTTACTGATTCACACAAAAGCTCTGAATTTGGGGGTTAGTCAAATGATCAAATGTAGAGAAGTCTTTTTTAAACGTTAAACCCCTTTCTTAATACTTGATATTTTTGTTAATTAAGTTTCAAGGTGGGTGTTGACTGAGAGGGATTTGGGCACTTGCTGACATGTCTGCAAGAGAATTACAAGTGTGTCTTTGTTTTAACTCACTTTACTTGTCATCTTTCAGTTGGAATTTTCCGCCGGGATATCAGGAGTTTTATAATACTACTTTTTTGGTCAATATTTTTATATACTTTTTGCCGAACCTATAGATACCAATCATATACAACATGTATGGGTTGCCTCTATTTTTGAACAAGCTCTTTGTCAAAATGATTGGGAAAAAGTGTGACATGATGAATGAGTTATATAACAAAGTGATTTCATGAATGAAGAGTTCCATACGTGATGTTATCTTACACTTTTTTTCCCCCCTTTGACCCGTTAATTATTTGGAAGCCATAACAACTTTTTAATATTGTCATACACTCATACAGGAGGGTCAGGAAGCTCACGTTACCTATTTGAGTGCTCAAATAATTGGCAACAAAAACAATTGTGATTAGTAGAGCAATATATGTGACTTGAATTGATCATCACAAATATAAAATCACTTGCTTAATAAAAACACAGCCCCTCAACAATTCAATCTCAGTCTCTCAGCAGTGACAAGTTCCAGATCTGCCTGTATATATGCTTATCCAGAAACACTGCTTCAAATCGATCATCACAACTATAAAATCACTTGCTTCTTCATATAGAATCCAAATTTGATTCATCGGTAAGTGCATACGACCAATCAATTTCAGATTAGAGCGACTCGCTTCAAATCCAGCTCGATCCATTGAAAGATCCCGATCACCACATACGGGATGTGTTTTCTCGAACTATCCCACATCGGATATTGGAGGAAGAAAAACACGGAGAAGCAGTATAAAAAAGAGTTTGCTTGGAGTGAACAAATCACGCAGCCACGCAGTGAGCACAAAGCGAACTATTCTTTCGCCTTTTACTAAAGAATACCGTGTGCGCGCTGCTTATAAGTGGCATACGCTAATTTTTGGAGGGTTTTTTCCCTTCCTTGATGCTCTCTCCATTATTTTGTTGTTAAAACCCCTCTACCACTCTCTCCTTCTTCATTGTTACTCCCTCCTTCATTATTTGTTGTTAAAACTTACTATTGTTCTAGATCTATTGTTTAAAGGTCCTGTCTTTCTGTTTTTTTTTTTTAAAATTGTCTGGTTTTATTTAAAAATTGATTAAAGATCGCTTCTTTTCTCTCAAAATTGTATAAAGTTTGTTGATTTGGGCTTGTTCTGTTGAATTTTCACTTCTTCATTATTTGTTGTTAAAACTTACTACTGTTCTAGATCTATTGTTTAAAGGTCCCGTCTTTCTGTTTTTTTTTTAAATTGTCTGATTTTTTTAAAAAATTGATTAAAGATAGCTTCTTTTCTCTCAAAATTGTATAATGTTTGTTGATTTGTGCTTGTTGTGGTGTGAATTTTCATCTTGCTCTAGATCTACTTCTTTTCTCTCAAAATTGTATAAAGCTTCGTTGTGGTTAATTTTAAGCTTTTTTTTCTTTTTAGATCCTCCTATCTCAGATCTCTATCTCATCTCAAGGCCACGAACCGAGGACTCGACTCGCGCAATAGGTTGCGGGTTTGTTTTGCCGACCCCAACCAAGGCGCTTCTACGTTGACCGCCTTCAAGAGTGAATAGAGTTATTGGAGTCCAATTTGGCCCATTTCTGTTCGAAAATAGAGTTATTGGAGTCCAATATGGCCCAATGGGTTTCAAATTCGCACGCGCTCAAGATAAGAAATCATTTCTTTTTACATTTTAAACTATTTTGTATTTGCTGTGTCACGTCATCAATCCGTGCCAATCCGTTTTAGATTGATGTGAGCCGTCGATTACAAATGTAATCGGACGGTGGTAGTTTCACTGAACAAACACAAAATCGGGCGCCAAAATGAAAAACTTTACCGCTTGATCCATTTGCGCTGAACCGTTGGATCTAGGTCTATGTTTCTTTCTGTTCTCTATAAATAGAGAGATCCACAGTGTCAGCTAGTCGTCTACAAAAATTTAGGGTTCGTTCACACTTTTAGAGGGTTTTTCGTTATGGCAGGAGGAAAAGCTCAAAGGTGGCCTGAGACGGAGTCGTCTCCCCAAATGAGTGCACATCAGCTAGCTTTCTACCATAAGTGTCGCTCGCTTCTAGAAAAAAAATAAAACGGAACGAGAAATCTATATACACATATAATTTTTTTCTCGGTACACAATTTTTTTCTCGGCGCACAAGATTTGGAATGTTTCATGAAGCGAGGTGTTTCATAATGCGAGCTATATATGGATACCCGAGTGGATTTTTTTTATAGAATCGGCAAAATGACACGCTTCACAAAACGTAAGGCAATATTGTGCGATTTTCTTACCCAATCCAATATTTTTTTACATATATAGGTTCCTCTCGTCGATAGTTTCGATTTGATAGGTAATAAGCTCAAATCTGACACCTGAGCAAAAAGTTATGAGCGTTTTAGGATTAGACATACGCAAACTACTTTAACATGATGTTTTATTTAAGATATATTTCGTCTTAATGAAATTACATGCTTATCAGTTTGGTTAATCAAACCAAAAATTTAACCTAAGTTAGGTTACCCTAAAGCCTTATTTTAAACAATTAAACATAAACCACAACCCTACCATAAACATTAAACCTTACCCTAAATCAGACCTTAAGAGCAAGCCCAACAGCTTCCCCAAATTCTTGGGGATTGGGCTTTTGGAGATTTTGGACCAAAAAATTGTCCCAACAGATGCTCCATTCCATTCTCCATTTTAGAGTAATTCTCCAAAATGAGGTGAGCTTTCCCTAAATTTGGGGTGATCCCCAAATTTCCAAATCAATATATTTTCCTTTTCTTTTTTCTTTTAATTTAATGGATAAAAAATAAAAAAGAGACAGCCAAAAAGTGAGATTGTTAAATTAAGATTCTAGAATATTTTTATTTCTTATAAGTCAAATAACAAATAACAAATATTTTTATTCCTTAAGATTCTAGAATATTTCCTTATTAATCAAATAACAAATAATTATGATTTATTAAATTTAGATTTTAGAATATTTTTATTCCTTATAAGTCAAATAACAAATAATTTTTCATTTATTAGGTTAAGATTCTAGAATATTTTTATTGCTTATAAGTCAATAACAAATAAATTATCATTTATTAAATTAAGATTTTAAAATATTTTTATTTTCTTAAAAGTCGAATAACAATTAATTATCATTTATTAGTTTAAGATTTTATAATATTTTATTTTCTTATGTAAGATAATATATAATTAGTTATTGTAATTTATATGGTAAAAAATTAAAGTATTAAATGCAATGTTATCCAAAATAGAGAATCTGTTGGAGTTGGGCTGAATTTTTTTTGGAGAATATGGCAGTTGGTTCTCCATTTTGGAGAAAATTATGGAGAAGCTGTTGGGCTTGCTCTAAGCTTTATCTTAAACCCTTTACTCAAACTCTACTATAAACCCTAGACCTTACTTAAAACCCTATACTTAAGCCTTGATGTAGAACTCTTATCCAAACCCTAAGCCCTAAAAATATATACTCTATCCTAAATCATATACCTAAATCCTAAAATTCACTAAAAATCTACAATAAACTCTAAACCTTACTCAATATCCTACCTTAAGACTTGTCTTAAACGCTACCCTCACACTAGACCTTATCTAAAACCCTACCCTTAAGCCTTGATTTAAACCATACATCCAAACCTTATACTATATCACATACTCAAACTTTAAACCTCATTCAAATCCTACCCTAAACCATAATATTTACCATAAACCTTAAACCTTACCCCAAACCCTACCATAAAGCCTTACCCTAACCATAAACTCTAACACTTACCAAAAAATCTTATTCTATACTTTATCTTAAATCTTATCCTAGATAAACGGCGTGTGAAAGTAGTATGCATATGTCCAATCTTAAAACGTTCATAACTTTTTGCTCGGGTGTCGGATTTGAGATTATTACCTATCAAATCGAAGCTATCGACGAGAGGAACCTATATATGTAAAAAAATATTGGATTGGGTAAGGAAATCGCACAATATTGCCTTACGCTTCGTGAAGCGTGTCATTTTGCCGATTCTGTAAAAAATCCGATCGGGTATCCGTATATGGCTCGCATTATGAAGCGACTCGCTTCATGAAGCGTGTCAAATTTTTCGAGAGAATGTATATTTTCATTCTATAAAAATAAAACATATATATTTTAGAGTAAATTACACAAAACCACCCTTAAATTATGCTACTTTTCAAAAAACCACCCATAAAAAGCTAATTTTCACAAAACCACCCATAAACACAAAAAGCTTTCAATTAACCACCCCTAAAAAGCTAATTTTCACAAAACCACCCATAAACACAAAAAGATTTCAATTAACCACCCAAATCCTAACTTTTTAATTTTTCATTAATATTTTATGTAAAGAAATTTATACCCTTATCATCATTCTTTTTTTTCTTCTAATTATCATTTTATAGTTGATAAAAGGAGAAGAATAATAGCTCGTTAACCTCTTTTATGTATTGTTCAAGCTTAAATTTATCAATAATGACAAATTGTCGAGATTGAAGTCGACGACTTGAAACTTTCAAAACCCACGTTGATGCAAGTTCTCTTCTTTTCGCATTACTTTATATAAATAAATCTCTAATAAATGAGTAAACATAAGGATATAAAGGTCTTTTTTTTACAAAAATAGGATTGGGTGGTTATTTGAAAGTTTTTTATTTTTATGGGTGATTTTATGAAAATTAGCTTTTATGGGTGGTTTTCTGAAAAGTAGCATAATTTAAGGGTGGTTTTGTGTAATTTACTCTATATTTTATTAAAAAAAGTACGTATAGTAGAAGCAATTTTTTTGAGAGAGAATGTATAGAATGAGTATGTTGCTCCAGCGATACGTTTCTTTCAAACAGTGAATCTGGTCAATCTGATCTCCAACGAAAACGACAACGACCTTTGTGTACAGCAAAATTCATCACCCAAGATTTGATTACGAATGGAAATGGCCTAACATAGATCAATCATATACTACAAATTCATCAATGATGATGATAACTACTAATTACAAACTTGATCATGTATTGGAAGAAAGCTCACCAGAATAATACAAACAAGGAAATGCTTTGTTTGTGCTGTTTTGTTTACAGATCATTCTGTTCACTACAAATCCATCTTGCATCAAAGGGTTTAATTCACCATTCAAACGGTTGCCTACCACTGTACCCGCTCTCTCTTTATTGGCAAGTGCTTGCAAAACTCAACGGGTCTTTCAAGATCAAAAAATATCCAGCAAACTGCTATACAACTAATGGAATCAAGCAGCAACAGCTTCCTCTTTGTTGGAAAGTTGATTTTGGATAAGCTGTGGAACCACATCGAACTTAGCCAATTGCATTGTGTAGGATGCGTGGCCTTTGGTCATACCTCGCAAGGTGCTCACATATTGAAACATTTCAGCTCATGGTAAAAAGTACAAACGGATCAACAACCTGAATCAAATTGAAGGATTAAATAAAGTCTTTCTAATGGCAAATGTTAAGATTCCGGAGATGGAAATTATTACCCTAATTGAAAAACATAAACCCTCAAAAAAAGCTTGTCTAAAAGAATTATTCCAAATCTAGGAAAAACATGTAAAAACTCCGCCCCTGTTTGGATTGCACAATTTTATGTGGCGATCCAAACTGACCCTTAGTTTCAAGTTCATTTAACCTTAATTCCGTAGATTTATCAACTACATCATAATTTAAGTCAACCAGGCTTATCACCAAAGGTGTTGATTTGACCTCTCCTTGAATTAAGATCACCAATACATCTCCAAGGTGTTCTTCAGGAGTAACAACTTCAACTTTCATGATCGGTTCCAAAAGCTTAGGACTTGCTTTCCTCATCCCGTCCCTGAATGCGCCTCAAGCAGCCAGCTGGAACGCAAGCACACTTGAATCCACATCATGGTAAGACCCATCAACTAGAACAGCTCGTACATGTACAACCGGATATCCTCCAATCACACCGTTCATCATGCATTCCTCTAGTCCCTTCATCACACCCGGGATGTATTCCTTGGGGATTGCACCTCCTTAAATTTCACTCTTGAACTCATATCCACTACCGGGTTCCAAAGGCTCAAACCGAATGGTGATATCAGCAAACTGCCCTTGACCTCCTGATTGCTTCTTGTGAATATACTTGATTTCTGAGACTCTTGAGATGCTTTCCGGGTAGTTCACTTGTGGTGCACCTACATTTGCTTCCACCTGTAATTACAAAAACAAGACGGCATTTCTAGCTTGAAAAATTGAAAAGTAGAACTAGAAAGAACTTAAGAAAATGCATAATTGCATATATTCATAGTTCTCATTGGCTCTAAATGAGGTGGGTAATATATAATTCTTAAGTTAATGAAAAGTTTATAATGTTTTAGTTTGATTAGTGAATTCCTTAATAGGTGTATCAAAGCCTAAGAAATGACATTCTTTAGCGAACAGAGGGAGTACCTTGAATTCCCTTTTGAGGCGATCAACAATAATTTCAAGATACAATTCTCCCATTCCTTCAATCACAGTTTGGTTAATCTCTTCATCTCTTGAAAAGTGGAAAGACAGGTTTTCTTGAGCAAGCTTGACCAGACCAGCAGACATCCTGTCAATATCAGCCTCAGTCTTCGGTTCAATAGCAATCTTTATAACAGGATCGGGGAATTTAATTCGTTCGAGTATTATAGGAGCATCGATCTGGATCACACAATGTTTCACCAGTTATAGTATCCTTCAATCCAGCAAGGGCAATAATATCACCAGCTAAAGCCACCTTAATATCCTCTCTGCTATTAGCATGCATTTCAACAAGTCTTCCAATTCGCTCTTTCTTTCCCTTGTTTGCATTCAATACATAAGACCCTGCAGACAGCTTTCCTGAATATACTCTCACAAAAGTAAGGGACCCCACAAACGGGTCGGTCATGATCTTAAATGCAAGCCCAGCAAACGGTCATCATCACTTGCCTTCCTTTCAATGGTCAGTTTTCAGGATCAGTACCTTTCATTGCAGGCAAATCAATTGGTGAAGGAAGATAGCCCAGAACCGCATCAAGCAAAGTTAGAAAACCCTTGTTTTTAAATGCTGAACCACACAAAACTGGCACAAAGGTAGCAGAAACAGTTCCTTTTCTGATCAATCTCTTAATAGTTTCCTCATTAGGCTCATTTCCTTCCAAGTAACTCTCCATAGCCTCATCATCCAACTCAACAACATTTTTTCTATCAATTGTGACCTGTATTCATCTACAAGCACCTGAAGATCTGCAGGTAAGTCTACTGTATAAGGTAGGTCAAGAAGCACGAAACTAAAGTCTCACATAGCACAGCAGACATGATCAAATGAATTTGCAAGAGAGAACTAATAGTGAATTATTAAGATCAATCACGGCAATTGAAAAACCACCCAAATCATATCAACATAATTCCGAAACCAAAATTCAGCATTATAGAGAGAGAGGGAGAGAGAAGACCTCCACCGGCCAAGGCAAGAACAGATAGGCGCCTTGTGTGGTGATTGTGGCAGTGAGCAGCAGTTGAGAGAGTAGGCATAAAGGAGCTTCCAAACAGCTCAGAGAACAACAGGTGGCGACGGTGCCAGAGGAAGGCGGAGGGGGAGAGAGTAAAGCGGCGAGAGGGCTTCCATCCCTGAAACGGTAGAGGGTGGTGGAACAAGCTTCATTACCGCTTAACCTCAGAGATTTGGAAGCCATCTCTTCTTCTACTACAATATTATGGTTGGTCGGGTTCAAGAAGGTGTCTCGAGTCTTCTTCACTTGTACGTTTTTTGTACGTTTAATATATCGATATTATGGCAGATGGGGTTCAAGAACATATCTGGAGTCTTCTTTAGCGTGTAAGTTTATGTTTATCAGCCAACATTTTACAAGTCTCAGTGTATTTTACCACTTGAGACTTATTAGAGATTTTTTGACAAATTAAAAAAAAAAAAAAAAAGAGGACTCGGATCCATTCATCACAAGACAAAAAGATTCATCTGACTACGAATTAAGACAAAGGAATTTTGAAATAGCAAATATCAAAGCGTAGCAACCATAAGAGCTCTTGACTACAGCCAAAGGAGAGTGTTGAAAAATAACACTAGGCAATTTTTTTTTGTCAGAATCAAGACCAAAGTGGGTGCCAACGTAAATTCAAGCCCAGTGACTTCATCCTCCAAATTGATAGATTCCTAGAGTGTTATGCCATGATAATTAAACCAGAAACAAGAAAGGGATCCACATAAGCAATAATACTAGCAACCACGCCATAGGAGGGCCGAGCCTGATGCTCCAAAATCACTCAGCTACCGAGGACAAGGCAGCTCTCTCAACCGAATGTAGCAATTAGGAAAGCCTTGTAGATGCTCATAAACTTGGCCACAAATGCTGTTTTAAGAGAAGAAAAAGTCAATCATGTATAGAAGGAATCAACATATATAAATATCAATAAAAATGGCTTCACCAATACACTTGGTAACAAAACACTTGCGGTCCGTGCTTAAGAGAGGATGAAAGATTAACAAGTCAGGATAGTGAATAGGATAGCCAGGTAATACTTTTTAATAGATTTTCTTCTTCCTCATGTCAACAGTCAACACACCATTGCCAAAATTGGGTTTTAGACATGTAATGATACTAATGTATAGGTTAATCCCTTGAAAATTGTCTGGTAGATTTCAATCCATTAAGTAATACCTTCAAGGTGGAATATGGCCTTCTGCCCAAGACGCATTCGGTGTTCCTGCATGAAGCCCAAGAACTTTTAGCAAACCTGGGATGTAGATGGAATCTTTCTGACCTACGGTTATTATTTTGTTATTAAATTATTTGCAACCAACGGTTAAGTAAATGTACAGAACTAAGCCTACAGTAAGCCGATCCAGCATGATTTTGGTGCTTCACATTATTATGAATCAGGTAAGCCGTAAGCATGCTGTACCAATGACTATGCAGATATGCCAAAGCCCTCCAGGCAAAGTTTATGATTTGCGTGTCCTATATATTGCATACCAAATTAAAAAAAAACTTGAAGATTCATACAGGCAATAAACTTACATGATAGGCAGCCCAGCGGCATACTTCATGTTTTAGTTCAGCATCCAACTTCTTTAACAGATCAGAAAGAAGCTTCTGGTATACACAACAAATAAAACTACTCAATGATAATGTAGGAAAAATATATGGGAAAAGAAGCTTATAAGCTGCTTCTACCTTTAAAATGACTTCTGGAGGTATACAGTTAGTAAGTAGCTCATACAGCTTTCCTCGAACCTGGAATAATCTATCAAGTCAAGCACACAAAATTAGATTATTACAGCATTATCCTTGCAAAACGGACATCCACTTTTCCACTTAGAAGTATCAATTGTTTGAACATTAAGCAAAAAGACATGAGTATAAACCTTTTTGGACTTTGCTCCTTCATCATGTCAGATGCTATCTCTGAAATGTATTCTTCCCAATCCATTGGGGGTATTGCCTGGTCACTAGTAAAAGGGTACCTATGAAATATATCAAAAAAATGCAGCAAGTATTAGTATACAGCCTAATAGAAATCTAATAGTCAAGAGAGGCTGATAGAAATTTAGCAGTGGCACAAGTCTCAACTGTTGCACACGACACGCTTCAAACAATAGTATAGCTCTTCTTAAACTCCGATTGGATTTTGCTGCCACACGCCCTGCAAATCCAGGTGGAATTTGCAACCCTTCCTTCTTGCCTATGAAATCCAATACTTTTACAATCTGCAAAACAAGCCATTATAAAATCTTCAGAATTCATAACAGTACAATTACAGGCATAAGTCATCCTATTATTGATTTATTACTCTTTTGTCCTTGTTTGATGAATTTAAAATTTTGGATGACATTCCATCCTGCCATCTCTGTCCGGGCGTGTATGGAAGATGTAAATCATGGCATTCTCAGCAATGCTGTGAATTGAACCCGTGTCCACTTGGCCACAAAGTCCACCGCTTGCTAATGCATCATGTGCACGGGGGTCATTTATGTATATATTATTCAAAGGAGTGAAATGTTATTTAGTACATGTTTGGGAGAGTATTTAGTAATTAGCACATGTTTTGTTCATATGATGTTGTCTAATGAATTGTTTACCTGTCCTTCTGACGGAGCATTTATCCGTATGTTCAAGCATCGAGACCGTACTGCTTCTGTAACCTTGGAAGAGCTATTGCAGCAGAGAATCAGCCTGCATGATGCACTATACTTCTCCATTGTTCTCCGTAGTGAATGTTGAGCCTCCTTTGAAAGCCTGTCAACCTCATTGAGCACTAAGACTGCAATTGTATAAAAAGGGCAAACTCATCAATCATCAGGCAAGAAGGCCTCCTAATGAAACTCACCAGTTTAAAAATCATTCATGTTCCCAACTGACAACAAAAAGATAAGATTGGCAGGAAGCCATATAAAACATTTGTGTTGGGTTTAGTTTAAACCTATTTAGTGAAGGTGATTAGGGGTTTCTTGACATATTTGTAGACTTTGGAGACATCTGAATCAAAGAGAAAACTTAAACAACTTTTCATTGCAAAGTGTACCCTCAAGTTGAAAATATGCTGACCAACCTACTAAAGTGTGAGGGGAAAAAACAGGAGAGGCTAGTTGATCGAGTTAAGCAAGTCAATTGTACCTCATTTTACATTCAACCTGTAACTCTGGTCTTTTCTCTCTTTTCCCTTGGATTAAAAGTTGATAATCTTTTTCTTTTAGGTGTGCAGACTTCTCTACTCTCATCTTGCAATGCCCTCTTCTTAATAGCAAGTTACCCTTTTTGATCAACAGAATGCAAATCTATGCTTTATTCTGGTTCAACCTAGGTTGTGATTTAAAGTTACCCTCAGAAGTGCACAATCAGACATGGTGCATGCTTCAAGTACCTTGGCGTAATAGTCAGAGTAGTAAGCAGATGGATTTTTAAGCAATGTTGCATAAGACAGTGTAGCACTTCATCCAAGTATAATGCGGAAAGTTAAAGAGCATCACCTTTAAATCCCTTCTTTCCTTTAGAGTCAATTGGCCTATTCCTTGCCATTTCTTTGATTATCTCCTGAACAATATATCTGTCCTGAAATCCTGCATCACTTGGATTCAACTCTATGTGGTGGGTACTTGACAGCGTTGTCATCTCAATATCTATTGTCCTAGTCCCAGCCTTGAGGTCAACATTAAAAGGAATAACATTAGTATATAATCAATATATAGACGCTCATGTTCATCCTAATGATGTAGGATCATGCATACATCCACATCATATCCTGGAAAGAATGTTATAATGATCCTTCAAAAAGAGAAAGAAGGGCATAGAGCTACTACTTTGAAGGCAACCCAACATAAGTACATTGATGACAACTGCACCAAGGGATTATTAGTTTTAGTGTTGTACAGCTTATAAGACAATTGATCAAAATTCATTCATAACTGAAACCCAATTACTGATGCGTTTGGAAGTTAATACAACATGTTAGCATCACAGGGTATATGTGGCACTTAATTGCCTGCTTCCGATTTTTTGTTTACAATATAGCTATAGTTTTTTTGTTATAAGTACATTGCATCAAAATCCTTGTTCTTTCAAGGCAGACCACTCCATTTGCAATCCAGGTTAAAATAGAGCAATGCAACTTTGTGGTATACCGCACCTACAAGTATACAGCACAGACACGTACAATTTCCACTGTCAAGAAGAAAAGGCAGCAAAAAAATCTCCAACTAGGCCTCCAACCCAAATTAGAATGTTCTTAGCCCAAGCATCATTTAAATTGCTGGAAGTACGTTCTGTTATTTTCATTTATTCATGATCTGGTTTCAAAAAAATAAGGAACTAAAGTTCAATCAAACATATAGCTTTAAGTTCTGATTAAAAAAACCATATAAATTTATGTACTTCATATAGATGTATACTGCTGACTCACATCGATTTTCCAGTCTTTGTTCTCCACCTTCACCTGCAAACAATAAGCAAAGTATATTTAACACCATCAAACAGGCACGGTACCTATTCATCGAGATAAGAAAATCTAGGGCAAAATCGGCGACCTTTTCAACGCCAGCACCAAACATCTGTCTGAGAAGCGCCATAATTAGGGTCTTCTTGCCCGAGCCGGAAGGGCCATAGAACAGCAA
Organism: Fallopia convolvulus; assembly: GCA_964016875.1. Classification (NCBI taxonomy): domain Eukaryota; kingdom Viridiplantae; phylum Streptophyta; class Magnoliopsida; order Caryophyllales; family Polygonaceae; genus Fallopia; species Fallopia convolvulus. Next base: position 57,740,002 of record OZ024719.1, read on the forward strand.
ATGCGGGCAATCTTGCTCCGTAACCTACCATGAGATTGAACATAAAAAAAACGGCCAGCGGAATTTGAAGAAAAGGTATCGTACTTTGATTTTTCGAAGGAAGAGAGAAAAATTAGGAAAATTAGTACCAATTTCTTGAGATTTTGAGCCACATCTTCGTGCACAAGGACCTTGTCTAGGGTTTTTGGACGGTATTTGTCGACCCACAACATCGTCGAAGCCGATCGGAGACGGCGAATGAGAGAGTGAGAGGAAAGTGGCGGGAAAACACACCGCCAAGTGCTTACAGTAGAGAATGACAAGCGCAGCTTTGGGTATTTTGCGCAGCAATATTTATGGAATGGAACGCATTTTTGTACCCCGTTTACCCCTATAGTTTATAGAATTTACGCCCATGCCACCGCCATTTGCAAATCGCATTCTACAGCCTCTCTTAGCCTGGTTTATCCAACTCTTTCAAAAATGTCAAGTTCCTTTTATGCTGATTGAGGGTTAAATTAGATGGAGAAAAAAACACAAGTGCTCAAAAGACATTCCATATTTCAATTACACAAAGCAGAAAGATTACCTTATTCCAGTAAATATATTGACAACAGTGACTCAGCATTAATCCCAAGTTTTCCATGAACCCTTTAACAATAACATCATTTCGTTATAAAAGCACATCAAATTTACATTTCCCCACAAGGGTAGTAAGGGGTTTAATCCCCTACGGATCCTATATACACGACCCAGCAAAGCCTAAAATTTAAGCCTTGCAATAGCTATGTCTCCACAGCATACAAACGAATCAAAACCCACATATATTTTACATTCAACGTGATTCCAAGTACAACTAAGCCAGAATATCCTGTGGATTACGGTTTATCTCACCAATGTGTGCAATTGGAACATAAACCGCGTCTCTAAGAGAGCTGTGTCTCCTGCCATAGAACAAGTAGACCAAGACTCCAAGGAATAGCCATACTGATACACGCATCCAAGTTGCAAATCTGGAAGTTGCAAGAAACCAAAGAAGTATGATTGCGAGTTGTTAGATTATCATGTAATGCTTCAAATCTTAGTGCCACTTCAAATTTGATTGGATATATGGCATGCATCTTTAAAGGGGAAAGGTGAAGAATACTCACCCCAGATTTATCAGTAGATAGACGTTGATGAGAATGCAAACGATAGGAAGCAATGGGACGAATGGGCAAATAAAACCTGGTACAAATGGAAAGACGTGTTTTGAGTGCATTAGCTTAAAATCCAGATGATTAACGGAATTTTATTGATCAATGTGTTACTATTGACATTATATGAATGTAGTAAACTTCAGCTTGAAAAAGGAAAAAAAAAATTAGGAACTAAAAGCCGAAGTCCAAACAACAAGAACAATTACCCAGTGGAGCTTCCCTTATGGGAAATCTGGGGGGTCAAGATGGAGGCACTCCGGGCTTAAAGCAACGGGGGAGCGACCAAAAGACCCGACGGGACCACAGAACAAGATAGAGAACAAGTCAACCAAAGCAAAGTCAAAACAGAACAAAAATGAAACGTAAAAGCCGAAGTCCAAAGTGAAAAAAAAAAAGGAAATGCAGGGTGAAGCATGAAAAAAGGAAACACCGAATGTACCAAAATTCACTTATAATAGAACTTCATGAAAAAACCCAGCACATTTAAAAAACTCCATGATATCAGCAATATATAAGAGTCTTGAAATCAACCCACACATTATAAACTAAGAATTAGACTGTACCTCCCGTGTGACCAAAGTTGTGTCTTGCATCATCTTGATCTATACAACTGAGCACTACCAGACCACTTAAAAGAAGACAGCAGCCCACTCCAGACAACGTGTAACGAGTAATACTGAACAGTAAAACATAACCCATAATGCATAATTTAGTACTAATAGATATGATAAAAGTCCTAGGCCCATATTCACAGGCTATATATTCAAAAAAGCTTTGGTATCTCCACAGATCATCTAAAACTGAAGAATCTTAATATAAAAAGGAACACCATTAGACTTTACCTGGCAAGATACACACATGAAGCAGCAGAGGTGAGAATAAGCACCCCTATACATGTAAACATTATGGTCCAACCAGCAATTTTTCGCCGCTTCTCATCACTAATTATATCTGTCAAAAGTTAACTTTGAAATAAGCATCTAGAAAATCAGAGGAGTTGAATTTTCCCAAAAATAATGGGAGTTGAATTTTACCAAATGATTAGATGTGAGTTGTAAACTTACAACTTCCTTCCACTACTTGCTTTACAATTTCAGGGAACTGCGCTGGAGAATCCCCTTTGTCAAGCAAAGGCTTTTCGGTGTCCTTTGAGGCGGCAAATTCCGGGGTGATAGCATTGTATCTTAAAGCAACAGCATCAATGGAATCTTGAAGTGAGGAGGGAACGGGCACTTCATCTGGTGGGACATATCTCAGTATTAGTACAGATATTGCCACCATAGTAAATGCAAGTAGTGTACCAACGCTGACCTGCATCAGAAAAAAATAACGATTTTTAGCAATTTCTTTTCAGTATATGTAAACAATTTTCAAAATCAAGAAATTCAGTTATCATTGTGGATGGTCAAAAGACTAAAGTGTCAACAATTACAGAAGAGTCTTGATATGTAATCTGCAGATATCAAGGATATTTACAGAAACTTACCATGCCAGCCAATTGTGAAACATCCATAAAGAATGCAAGCACAGCAGCTACTATTCCAGTTGTTACCGTGCCCTTCAGTGGAACTTGAGATTTTTTGTTAAGATCCGAGAAAAAAGGAGGCAATAAACCATCTCTCGCCATCGCCATCAAGATTCGTGGCTGAAACACAAAAATCAAGGATACATATTAAGAGAACATTCATTATTGCACCATATGATTAGTAGAGAAACATTTAAATTAGTCACCTGAGGCAGAATTGAACCCATCAATGTCGAGCAAAGAGCAGTAACAGTCCCAATTGTAATAATGTACCTGAATAGTTTGTACAAAAAAAAGAACCATTTCTCAGAATCACTAGCTTGAAGTAAATAGTAAATGCTACAAATTTAAAGCAACTTACGCAGCCCAATGCATTCCATGGGAATCAAAAGCAGAAGATATGGGTGTGTCAGGATCCATGGCATAATACGGTACTAGACCAACAATTACAACCGAAACTAGCATGTATAAAGCGCAACATATGGATAGTGCAGATGCAATTCCAAGGGGAAGATCTCTTTGTGGATTCTTCACCTGTCAAAAATGATTGATATTTCATTTTTGATCACATCAGGAAGTAAAACTAGAAATTAAAGTTTCAACTCCTGCAGTACTGAAGAACATATCATTTGCAGTTTTGAAAAAAAAAACATGACACTTAATTTACCTCCTCAGCTGTGCTTGCTACTGAGTCAAAACCAATGTAAGAAAAAAAGACGGTTGCAGAGCCAGCAAGCATCCCATCAACACCGAATGGGAAATATCTATCAAATGCCAAACAAATAAGTAAAGGATGATATGATGCCGTAACGGTAAGAAAAAGTCATTCAGGATTATTTATTAAAAGCTATTGATCAATTACCCTGTAGAAAGTTCATATCCGGGCCATCCAGTTTTGAAACCCAAATATCCTCCAGCAATAATGACAAAAATCATGGCACATACATTTGCTACAGTGACAACTCCTTGCACCAGAGTACTCTGTGGATTAGGTGATTAGGCCCAACGTCAATGTGATGTATACAAGTGGAACTACTATTAATTGTACCTCCTCAGTGAATGGATTTGAAATATAAGATTATCAAATTTAAATACAAAAATACCTCCTTGATTCCAAAACATAGAAGCCCAGTAACAACCAGAACAAGGACAGCAGCACAAGGATCCACCACTACATCAAGACCAGGAATATACTGACGTGCCAGAAAAGATGGCAAACTGTTCTGTCCTCCGAAAAGCATTGCCTGCATATATGGAAGGAAAGAGATGAATGAGAGTAAATCAGACAAATATCAGAATTCCTTAACTTCTGTCACAATTCTTTGGTTCAATATATTCTACAATGACATAGAGATGACTCCTCTGTGCATAATACCATCTAGATTGTAGTAGCATCGAATACATGCCTGGCAAATAGAAGGGTCGATCAGATACCCTTATCATACTTCTATCAAGCAGCACTATTATGAGTATTGAACCAATTTTAAAGCAAATGATGAAGATAATAGAAAGAGAAATCGAATTGCTAGTATTTCCAAGCATATGATGCTGAAAATTACAAAATAGCAAATTTTAAGACCCCAACATCATGATGGGAACCAAAGGTCTAAATTCACAAGATCAAATGCTCATAAGCAGAAGCACATGAAATAACAATATTCAAGAGATTAAAATAATGCACACACCAGATTTGGAGATATGCCTCGAGCCACCGCAGAACCACCAATAGTATATTCCAAAATCAAAGCCCAGCCTATTATCCAAGCAACACTGAAAGATTCACAAAACAAAAAAAAAGGAGACTCATCAAGATCTTGGTTAAACTTATCATCAACTATAACTAACTATATAAGTTTATCCTAATGCATTTAGAAAGAATAGAATAAAATTCACCTTTCCCCAACACATATATAGGAATAATGGTAGGCACTCCCTGCAGAAGGACACCTACTTGCAAGTTCAGCATAGCAGAAGGCAGAGAGTGCAGCTGCTATTCCAGCAATCAGGAAAGAAAAAGCAAGGGCTGGCCCTGAATGTTCTCTTGCTACTGTGCCCACAAGAATATAAACTCCTGCTCCAATAGTTGATCCAACTCCTGATGTATGAAAAATCAAAGCATTCATTCTCTTGTAAGTCCCATGATTTCTTGAAAAAAAAATATGAATTTAATATATTACAAGAAAGTGATTGTTTCAGCTATTTCTTGAGCGGTGAGAATTTGTCCTCTTTTTGTGTAATCTCCAGTATTATGCTCACAAATTGTAATTTGATAGATAGAATTTAGTATAGAAAGGCAAGGAAGGGAGAATTTGAATCAAGCAATAACTTATTTAAAATGCTAGAAGCAACAGAATGAGAGACCAAAGCTCTCAACACAAAAAAAAAAAAAGAAAACAAAATAAAAAAGAGAAGGCACAGAAGAAAAGGGTTTTGAGAAAATCGGCAGCTTACCAATGGCAATAAGATGAGGAACAGACAAGGCTTTGGCCAACTGGTGGTGGCTACTTGAAGATTTACTGGTATGCTCAGAATCCACTTGTTTCCTCCTCACAAAGCTTCTCAAAGATTTGCCCAAATTTACACCAAAATCAGACCCTTCTGTTTCTGAAACACCCATCTGTAAAACTGAAAGCTAATAAAGTATGCTTGTCTAACTCTACACGGCAAGGAAGAAACTGATCAAACTTGGGCTGAAATTCTTATTAGAGCTTGGAACCCTCAATTTATGGAAGCCGAAAGATCCTAACTGAATTATTAAACAATCTGATAAGAGCCACTAGAAACAAAGTTACGAGCCCGACTCCCCGTGAAACGAAAAGGGTTTGCAGAATTGAAGATGAATCCACAGAAGAGATTTGGGAGAGGAAGGGAGAACGAAAAGCGAGGTTGGAATGATGAATCCACAGAAGAATCTTTGATTGTTCTCGGAAAGTAAATAGCGGATTTAGAAAGCACTGAACCCCATTATGATTCTTGCTCTCTTTTTTCTTTTTGGAATCCAAAGTCTGTAATAGTAACATTTATTTGTTTGTTTATGCTGAAATAAATCATTGTGCCTTCGACCAAAAAAAAAAAGAAATCAAAGGTGCCAGCTGGGCATGTATTAAGAGTTGTCTGGTAAGTGCTAACGTATAAACGAAATAAAGTCCATTTTTCTAATAATTGTTTCTTCGCAAATGAAATGAAAATAAGATACACCACACAGAAATTCAGATCAGATTATTATGAACTAAACAACACAAAATTTTTGTTTTGTTTGTGACTACATTATCCAGATTTCTTAACAGTAAAGTAGATTTTATAAATTATTTTGTCCGTACTTTTGAGTTCGGTAGTCACTTTCAAACGAAAAGATGTGATCATCACAATTGGTGTATACCGTATATGTATAGATACGTACACAGGTTGTCATGGACTCTTGGGTAATGAATTTACAAGAAACAAAATAGAGATATAGTGGAAGCAAGTTTTAGATTAAGAAAATTGAAGGTGGGGATCCCATAATTAAGCACCACATAAACTTCCCACCTTTTGCATCTTACAAAATAGAGATATAGGCTATGTTTGTGAAGTCACAGAAAAAACTAGTTGGAGTTGCAAAACTAGTTAAAGTTGTAAAACTAGCTGTAAAAGTAGTTGAAGTTTCAAAAAAATATATAAACATTGTTTGGTAATGTTCAACTAGTTTATTGTAGTAATTGATAATTTTAAATTCTATTTTATAATAGGGTTATTCTTATTTAGGAAATAATTATTTTTTTAATTCAAAAAACTACTAAAAACTAGTGCAAAAGCTTTAAAAACTAGCTTCTTCAAAAAACTAGTTTGACAACTAGTTGCTAGTTTTTTTGTGTCAAACAAACAGTGTTTATACGAATTTTCGCAACTAGTTAGAAAACTCCAATTAGTTTTTGGTACCTAACAAACACACTCATAGGGGGAGCAAGTTTTCCTTTTGGTGCCCTTAAGCTTTTGACAATTTCTTTTGGTACCCAAGAAAAAAAGTTATTCCTTTTAGTGCCCCTATACTTTTAAAAAAGTTCTAACCATAACCTTAATTGCACTAAAGTTAAATTTCATCCACTATTTTAAAGTTTTCCGTTAACAATTAAAAAAAAAAAACCTTAGCATTCACCCACTGACTCCACTTTTCTCCTACCACTATCTCTATGAAATGGTCCTTTCAGTGTAATTGAATATCCCACTGGTGCTTCAGCACATCGACACATTGATCTCTCCTGAGTCGAAAGTCCAATTTCAACAAGGTTAGCAAAATTCTCAGCATTTAGTGATTGATTTTTACGAAAAAATGTTTAGGATTTGGCCTTGAATATTCCCACGGATTTTAATTAGATTAATACGAGTGGTCTTCATTATTCTCAACAAAATTGTTTGTTCACTCCTTCGTCTAACTTGTTGTACGAGATTTACTTGCTCCACAATTTCAGACCTAATTTTTCGTAACGATGGCGCTTGAGGTTGCCGGTGGTGAGGACGACGCCGGTTGTGGGGGTTGCCGGTGGTGAGGACGACGTCGGTTGTGGGGGCTTGGTTGATGTTAGAGATTCACAATTCCAGATCCAATTTTCCGTGGCGATGGCGGTGGTTGAGGGTGACAGTGGCGAGGACGAGGGAATGAAGAAGAACCAGAGGGTTTGCTTTCGTTAATGGTGAAGTGGGTGGATTTGATAAATTAAAGGGTTTTTTTTTGAGATAATTTAAGGACATTTGATATTCTTGACCATGAGAATCTACTATATATATATATAAAAGCAATAAGGTTTGGAGCCACCACGTTGCGCCACGTCAGCTTTGTCCACATGTCACTTTTATAATACGCCACATTAAATTTTGTCACATGTCGTATTTTCCTTAAGCCATGTCATTTAATTTTGACACATCATATGCCATGCATGCCATATTTAACTACAATTATAAAAAAATCTACTATACAATTTTTTAATACAAAAATCTTTTCCTTAATAAAAAAATTTTACTTAATAAATTTCCTAAATAGATTTACATACAAATCTTCCTCTAAAAAATACATACAAATAAAAAAATATCTAAGGAAAAAAAATAAAAAACATATTTAAACATATTTTTGATGGCTGTTTTCTTTTTATACAATAAAATATATATGCTCAATCTTTTTATCATTGTAGTTGTTTCTTTCTCTCTCTTATATTAAAAGATAAATATACTCAATTACATATATTTTATTTCAAAAATTAATAAATTTTTTAACTAAAACTTAGCTTTTTGATACAAGGCATCCCACTACTATTGTTGAATTGTTTAAATTTAAGCCAAGTTTTTAACCATCATTACAAAGGAATTAAACTGTTTAATCTTATATAATCGTTATTTTATCGAGCCACTAGAACGATTTTGACCCTATCATAAATTAAATTAGTTATATTTTAATTATTTACAATAAATAAATTATATTTATTTTTCTTATTAAATTATATATTATTATTTTTTTCAAAATCTCATCTCTTCCATATTTTCAAAATATATCATTTTTGCTTTATTTTCTTCATATTTTTTCTCTTTCTTTTAAATTAAACCTATTTATGAAATATTGTCAAGGAAAATGAACAATGCAGATTATTTTATCTTAATAATCTATGTTTATTCTCAATTTTAAACTTAATAATCTAGATTTAATTTGTTTTATTTGATTTTAAAAAACAAAATAATTTTTATACACAATACGGATAATAAATTACTTACATTAAAATTTAAATTATATTTTTATTTTTTAATATTTTTATAGTATATCTAAAAAATATCGGGTCATAGTCGTGCAGGGCACGACGGGGACAACTAGTTCAGTACAAATCCAGAATTGATAATGATAACGTAGGTTTTTTTTAAAAAATTTTTAATTGTTAACGGAAAACATAAAAAAGGTGGATGAAATTTGACTTTAGTGCAATTAAGGCTACGGTTACTTATTTTTTTAAAATACAAGGGCACCAAATAGAATAACTTTTTTTCTTGGGTACCAAAAGGAAATGTCAAAAGTTCAGGGGCACCAAAAGGAAAATCCCTTTTTTTTTCTTTAATCATTTGAATTTTTTACAGATTCTGATTTATTTGATATGTCATACAAACGTGATGATGTTTTTAACTCATTACATTCGATAAATTAATCCATCAATAGTCTAATCTACCCTAGTACAAATATAAAGCAAAAACCAAGTCTTTGTAAAAATTTGAGCCACATGACAAATTTGAAATATTTTTGATTTTTTATTTCTCATTTTTAATCCACTTCTACCTTAACCACTTCCCCACTATCTCAAAAACTACCATCCGCTCTTTTCTTCTAAACAAATTAAAATTTTATAATTTTTATTATTAAAGAAAACTACCATCCACTCTTTTCTTTTAAACAAATTAAAATTTTATAATTTTTATTACTAAAGAAAATAAGATTCAATCGTGAAAATTTATTTTGAATAGATATTTAAATAATAAGTTAGAAATAATTTTTTTTTAAAATATACCCGTACAAGGTACGGGAATAACACTAGTTACTAATTAACCGTTTCTTGTTATTATCAAAAAAAGTCTTTCTAACTTATGTACTAAAAAAATAGTTTTTGAAACATTAGAAATTTGCTATAAAACAGTTCAATGACCAGAAATTTGCTATGAACCCAAGTGAAATGAACAAATTTTTCCACTATGGTAGAGAAAACCGTAAATAGTAAAACATGTCGGTGACCTTTTTGTTATTTATACGTGTTGTAGGGTGCTCGAGTTTGGTTTGTATACTTTTTTGAGAGCTTGGATCTGAGTTTGGAATGTGAACCGAGTTGTGATCGGCACAGTCGTTTTGTACTTTGAGGTATCTGAATATCCTTTATTTCAGTGGATGGAACTTCATTGGTCCAATTTGCATTGCCCTTATTTCGAGTTGATCATCTTGCCTACGAACTTTGCTTCTCAGCGCTTTACTCACCCTACTCCTTTTATTCGTATTTGTTCCGTTTCTCAATTGTTGTACCTTCTTGCTCGGGTTTTCCTTTGACCTTCCTAACCGGTTTCAGTTGTCGTCTTTTGATGGCCTCTTGATTATGCCAGACTTGTCTGTCATACCAAATTCTTACATTAGAAAAAAAAGGTTTGAAAAACTATTAACAATATCTACATGGACTCTTCTTCTAACAATGATAAGTAAAACCCCCATCGTCTATATTGCCACCAGTTACCAGCAAATACAAGAAACTATTCATGGCGGGCGTAGACCGGATCTGTTGCCCAATAACGATGACCAATTGACCATTAATTATGAAACTAATTTCTTTGTCGTGTACCGAATTATGGCTTCAATTGAGATGCGTGATGACTTTTCACCAATTTTTCAAAACAATTTACTCCCTCCGTATAAATCTACTTGTCTTTTTAGACTTAAAATCTTGTTCAAAAGAACTTTTTCTTTTACATATTTTAATCTCAACATTCCCACTTTAACCTTATATTTAATGAAAAAGTGAACTAAATTTGCTCTATTTTCATTTTTAATGTATAAAGTAAATATTTAATTAAAGATATTTTTGTCTAATTTAAATTTTGTTAATATATGTGTCCAGCTCTAAAATGACACGTAGACTTATTGGGAGGAAGTATTAAAGTTAAATAACCCGTGTGAATGGTTTCCACCTCATCGTCAACAAGTTTGAAAGCATGCATGCACACTTTGCTAATTCGCTTGTCGTCGTGTAATAAAATTAGAGGCCGCTGAAAATGCCAAACATGAAAGCTACGCCTCACGTTCCATCTTGTTGCAATTACACACGTTTTGTGATTTATAATTTGATTCAAAAGTTTGAAATAATACGCAAACCAACCTCCAAATAAACAATGGACTTACGTGGCCATCGGCCTTCGGGCATGTGTACTTTAATAATTTGCTTTCCATGTTCGATCTCCATTTCAAATCTCATAGGCGGTGCTATCAAAGAGTCAATTCTCATGAAAAACTGTTAGATTCTCATGAAAAACTGTTATCCGTAATAGATGCTTTGGATTAGTCTGCAAATACTACGAGATTATCCTAAATCTAACTTGATAGAAAAACAATGAACCTATATATGTGATTCATTTTATGTACTTGGAAATGATCCTAAACCCATCATGATAAAAATAAATAATGGAACAACATGATTCATTTCTTTGTAAATAAAGTTTTTCATATGTATGTAAGACATATTTTCGGTATATTAGACAATATTATAGGAACGATAGAACCTACATGATCGGGCATATATGATGGATTTGAATATTTTCTAAGTGTTTCAAGCAAAACAAGCATAGTTGGTAACGATAAAAGCCAAAAAATCAAGTGAAAGGAACAATTAGTGGAGTTAATTTTGTGTTTGAACAGGGAACTACGTTAAGGATAGCCCGACCCCTAACATCAGCAGATAATAAAGAAATAACACCCTTCGGCGGGTCAAGCATTACACTAAAACCTAAATTAAACGAAATAGCAAGAGAAGCAAGAACGTCTGCTACACTATTTGCCTCGCTATAAATATGACGAACATGTATTTCTCAGGTTCTACAAAGAAAGTCCAGTCACCTACGTACTAGACTGTAGAGTGGACGACTACACTCCATGGGACGCCCTAAAAACAGAACCATCAACTGTGAGTCCACTTCTAAAACGACCCTCCTGTAACCATTGCTCTAAGAAAGACTCAACCCTTGAACGACGCCCTAAAGCTTTGGCATCGGAACAGTACAAATACCAATATTATGCACAAAACCAACAATCCACTTACCATCACTATCCCGAATGACTCCAGCAGCAGCCGCAAGTCCTCCATCTCGTACCGAGCCATCCGTGTTCAATTTGACCCAACCATCTCTTGGCTGATTCCATAAGATATAAATCTCGTCTATTTGGCACTTCCTTTGTTGGTCTAGCATAGAAGCTTTAGCCATAGCATAGGACGACGTTTGTTGTTGAATAAAAGCCATCGCTCTATTGGAGTACTAAGCGGAGTCTGCTTAAAAACAACAAAATTACGCCATTTCCAAATCCACCAAATAGACAACGCAAAAATATTTGTCCATGCAATTCCTCCAGCCATGACATGAGTACAAGAAATACTAATACGTAAACAAAAAGCAAAGTCGGATTGGTAAAAAACTTCCCTTAAAAGAGGAGGGTGAAGCTCATCCCAAAACCGCGATGTATAGCTACAATTACGGAAGAGATGAATCAACGACTCCTCATTTGCGCACATCGAGCAAAGGGCATTTGTGGTAAAATGACGCCTCACCCGCCCTACATTAGTAAGCACAACTCCTTTAACTTTAGCAAGAAGATGCATTGAGCTATTTATGGAGGGTTACAACGATTTGGTTAGCCTGACATGTAGAAGGATTTACCGACTTGATTTTTAATAATTAATTGAAAATATTATAGGAACATAATAGTGTAATACAGTTGGCATGCATATTGAATTTAATTCAATTAGTTTGGATTGGATCTTAAAGATATTAGAGTGATAATATTTTAATTATAATTATGATTTATAGAGATTTTAAGAAGGAAAATCAGTTATTTCGAGGTAAAGAAGTAATAGAGAAAAAATCTCACAAGCTAAGAAAAGGAAAGAACTTTTAAGTAGGGTTGGACAAAATTCAGTCTAGTCCAGATTTTTAGATCGGATCGGGATGGACCGGACCAGGACCGGACCGATGGGTATCTGGTCCGGTCCTCGGTCCACAAAAAATTAAAAGTTGGTCCCGGGGCGGTCCATTCCTAGTCCAGACCGACTTTTTTTTATAAGTGGTAAAAACATCTATTTTGTATAAAAATATGTATAGTTATATTATAAAATTTATGTTAAAATACAAATTTAATTTTTTATATAATATATATTTTATAAAACATAATGTTTTTATAAATAAAAAAATATATATTTAAAATAATATATTTTATTGATAAAAGAATATCCCAGTCCAAAACTGTCCAAACCGGGACTGAGATCAGACCGCACCGAGAATATCTGATCTGGTCCTCAGTCTAGTTTTTTGGGAAATTTGGTAGGACCGATGCCCACCCTCACTTTTATGTTAATGTATACTCAAGTAAAATTTCGAAATTGAATTTGTAAGAGAAGAGATGAAAGGAATTGATAAAAAATTCTTGAAACCAAAATGCTGCTGCTTAGATTTAGAGTTTTTAGAAGAGACGAAAGGGCTTTTACAAGAGAGAAAGATGATCACCTGTTAAAGGGGTGCTATATGGAGCTTAAGGTGATTTCTAAGCACCCATTAAAAAGTAAAGACATAACCTTTCGTGTTTATAGGGAACAACAATCTGCATTACTACAAAAAGAATGGGAATAGACACCGTTTTTATTAGTAACTACAGGTGTAACCTTTAAGGCTTGAGAGATCAAACGTCTAGGGTAACATTAATTGGGTTTTGATTTACTTTAATGTGATTATATGTTCGAAGAGCTAAGAGATTAAGAGATAATTCTAGGAGAAAGTCTAATTTATGTTCGAATCCTCATTTGATATTTGTAGTTCATGATCATCAAAAAGAGGACTCATTCAAAATCTTTTTAAGGTAGAATTTTACTCATTCAACTAGTTAGTTGATATGGGATTTCTCTATAATTAATTATGTCCTTTTGCTTGAGTTTGTATTTATTATTCCGATGTGCAAAGGAGTTGTTCACGTGAGAAAGACTTTGTATTTTTTTACTAACACACCCGATTCAACACAAGCCGTCAAAATCAAGGGACATACTCCCCTCCGTCTCAATATGTATGGGGTTTTAACCCAAAATATTTGTCCCATATTATATGGGGTTTTATTTTTTCTATACCCACATTCAATATCTTGTCATTCTTGAAATTGGGATAACATTCAATTCAATCAATTCATCCTCTCCATGAAAGGTCAGCCTTAACTTGAAAAAAGAATAAAGTATGTAGAATTAAATAGGATTATTTATGGAGTCATTCACTTTGCACGTAACCAAAGGATAATTTGTGTTTTAAGGCAAAATTAAGTGCATGTCTTAATAAGTGTGCTTATGGCCCTAACCCCATACATATTGGGACGGAGGGAGTATCACAATGAGGCGTCATAACCAATGAACCAAATTAAACCAAGACATCCAATACAATTAAAATTACCACAACCAAGAGACCAACTTAAACCTAGGGGCTAACATAAAATAAGACATCATAAACTAAGGAACCATCCTAAACATAAGCATCATGACCAAGAGACAAACTAAAATTGATGCATCATGACCGAGGGGCAATATTATAACGAGGCATCATAACATGGGACCAAGTTAAACTAAGGCATCAAACCAAACAAACAATCTTACAATGAGGCGTTGCAACCTAAAAGCAACTTAAACCAAGTAATCAATAGAGACACTTAACCAAAAAAAGTAATCAATTGAGACATTTTAAACTAAGGGACCAGCTTAAACCGTAGCATCCAATCCAAGGGAATATCATAAACCGAGAAATCATAACCTAGGGACCAACTTAAATAGAGGCATCAACACAAATGAACCAACTTAAACAGTTAAACTTAGACACAAAAACTAAATGATCATCATCAAAATCGAGGGACTGTCTTAAAATGAGGCATTTCAAACCGAATGACCAACTTAAATTGAGGAATCAAAACCAAGATAGTTAAAGCAAGGCATCATATTTGAGCTACCAACATAAATTGAGGCATCAAAATCGAGGAACCAATTTAGTTAATGACATAATAACTGAAGGATCAACTTAAATGAAAGCACCAAACAGAGGGACCATCTTAAAATGAGCCATTTCATAGCAAGGGACCATCACTAACCTAAAAATCAAAACCAAGGAATTAACATAAAAACAATGTATCAAACCCAAGCGATCAGCTTAAACTGAGGCATGAATACCAAGGAACCCACTTTGACCGAAGCATCAAAATCAAGCTACCAATTAAATCAAGGCATCAAAACTAAGGAACCAACTTAAACCAAAATATCAAAATCGATGGAGCAACTTCAACTAAGGCATCAAAACAAGGAGACCAATATAAACCGATGCATCAAAACAAAGGGACCAACTTAAAACGAGGCATTTCAAACTCAAGGACCAACTTAAGACAACACATTTCAAACTTAGGGACCAACTTAAACCGAGACATTTCAAACATAGGGACTAACTTAAATTGGGGAATCAAAATCGAGGGAAAAACTTAAACTGAGATATCATAACCTAAAGACCAACTTAAATTAAGGCATATCTATACAAAGGAGCCAAATTAAACCGAGAGATAAAAGCTAAAGGACCATCTTAAAATGAGGCATTTCAAACCGAGGGACAAACTTAAACCGAGGCATCGAAACCGAGAGATTAACTTAAAGCAAGGCATCATATTTGAGAGACCAACTTAAACCAAAGAATCAAAATCGAGAGACCAAATTAATGTGGCATCATAACCGAAGGATAATCTTAAATCGAGGCACCAAAACTGAGAGGCCATCTTAAAATGAGGCGTTTTAAGACTAAGGGACCATCTTTAACAAAAAATCAAAACTAAGTGATTAACATAGAACAATGCATCAAAACCAAACGAGCAACTTAAACTAAAGCACCATAACCGAAGGAGTAACTAAAACTGAGGTATCAAAATACCGATGAACCAACATTGACCGAGGCCTCAAAACGAGGAGACTAACTTAAACCGAGACATCAAAATCGAAATACCAACTAAAATCAAGGCACCATAACCGAGGTATCAACATTAAATGAGCTAGTAGCTCATTTATCAAAAAAAAACTTAAAATGAGGCATTTCGAACATAGGGACCAACTTAAATCGAGACATTCTAAACATATAGATTAACTTAAATCGAGACATTCCAAACATAGGACCAACTTAAAACTTAAGAACCAACTTAAACCAAGGCATTTCTAATCAAGAGACCAACTTAAACAGAGGCATCAAAACCGAGAGACGAACTTAAACCGATTCTCGATGGACAATCTCAAAACAAGACATCTCAAACCAAGTGACCAACTTTAATTGAATCGTTATAATCAAAGAACAACTTAAACCAAGGCATCAATACTGAGGAACCAACTAAAACCAATGCATCAAAATCAAGGGTTCAAATGAAACCAGAACATCACAACCAAAGAACACATCATCTTAAACCAAGGCATAAAAAATGAGGGACCAACATAAAACGAGGGATAAAAACCGATAGAGCAACTTCAACCAAGGGACCTTGAAAGTATAGCTTAACTGGGGACCAATTTAAATCGAGACATCAAAATCAAGGAACCCACTCAAGCGAGGCATCACAGCCAAGAGATCAACTTAAAATGAGGCATTTCAAACTTATGGACCAATTTAAACCAGGCCATACCAAACTTAGGTTCTAACTTAAACCGAGGTATAAAGATTGAGGGGCTAACTTACACCGAGACATCATAACCAACGCATCATAACCGAGGGAATAACATAAACCGAGTAATTAATATAGAGAGGCCAATGTGAACCTAGGCATCAATACAGCGGTACGAACGCAAACTGAGGCATCTTTACAAAGGAACCAACGCAAACCAAGGCATCTATACAGAGGATTCATCTTAAAACAAGGCATATCAAAGTGAGTGACCATCTTAAAACAAGGCATTTTAAACATAGGGACTAACTTAAACAGAGGCATCAAAACTGAGAGATTAACTTAAATTGAGGCATCATATCGAGGGACCAAATTAAAGCGAGGCATCATAACCGAGGGACCAAATTAAAGTGTGGCATCGTGATTGAGGGACCAAGTATATCCGATGCATTAAAACCAAGGGACCAACTATAACTGATGCATTAAAACCGAGGGACCATCTTTAACCGAGAAATCAAAACCATGGGAATAACATAAAACGAGGCATCAAGACCGACATCATGATTAGGGACCAACTATAACCGATAAATTAAAACCGAGGGACCATCTCAAAAACAAAGCATTTCAAACCAAGGGACCATCTTTAACCGAGAAATCAAAACCAAGGGATTAACATAAAACGAGACATCAAAACCAAAGGAGCAACTTAAAATAAAGCCATCAAAACCGAAGGAGCAATTTTAACTCGGGGCATCAATACCGAGGAACCAACTTTAACTGGGGCATCAATACCGAGGAACCAACTTAATCCGAAACATCAAATACCGAGACAACAACTTAGACCGATGCATCAAAATCGAGGGACCAACTTAAACTGAAGTTTTAAAATCAAGAAACCAATTTAAACGAGACATCAAAATCAAGGTGCCATATTAAAACTAAGTCATTGAAAACGAGGAGCCAACTTGAACCAAGGGATCGAAATCGATATAGCAATTTAAAAAGAGAACGGAGGCATCAAAACCAAGAGACCAATTTAAATCAAGCCATCAAAATGGTGGAACATCTTAAACGTGAGGTATTTGAAACCAAGGGACCAACTTAAACCAAGTCATTAAACCCGAGGAACTAATTGAAGTCATGGAATCATAACCGAGAAAGCAACTTAAACCAAACAGTAAAATTAAGGGACCAATGTAAACCGAGATATTATAGACGAGGGACCATCTTCAAACGAGGCATTTTAAACCAAGGGAACACCAACTTTAACTAAATCATAAAAAACGAAGTTCTAACATAAAATGAGGCATCATATCCGAACGAGCAACTTTAACTAAGGCATTAATACCAAAGAACCAACTTAACCTAATCATCTTAACTAAAGGGCCAACTTAAACTAAGACATCAAAAACCAAGAGACGTATTGAAACCGAGGCATCATAAGATTCATAACCAAAGGACCAACTTAAATTGAGATATTTAAAACCGAGCAACTATCTTAAACAAGGCATTTCAAGCCTAGGAACCAACTTAAGCCGATACATCAAAATCGAAAGACTAATTTAAAACAAGCCGTCAATATAGAGAAACTAACTTAAACTGAGGCATCATAATTGCGAAACCAACTTAAAACGAGACATGAAGACCGAGGGGCCATCCTAAAACGAGGCATTTCAAACCTAGGAACAACCTAAATCCAGGGGCTAAATTAAAACGCGCAATCAAAACTGAGAGGCTAACTTAAAACGAGGCATCATAATCAAGTGACCAGCTTAAAACTCTTCAATACCGATGCAATAACTTAAACCGAAGCATCAAAATCAGGGGATGAACTTAATTCGAGGCATAGGCATAAAATCTGAGGGTCCAACTTAAAAGGAGAGATAAAAACGGATATAGCAACTTAAACCGAGGGATCGAGATCAATTTAAACCTAGGCATCAAAACCGAGGGACTATCTAAAAAACGAGGCATTTCAAAGTGATAGACCAACTTAAATCGAGACATCATAACCGAAGGGTCAACTTAAAACAAGAAATCATATCCGAATGATCAAACTTAAACCGAGAGACCAACTTAAATCGATCGAGGCATCATGACCAAGAGACCAACTTAAACCGACGGAACATAATCGAGGGACCATCTCAACCTAAGACATTAAAGTCGAGAGAACAAATTTAATCGAAGCCTAAAAAACGATGGACCGTCTTAAAACGAGACATTTAAGCCGAGGGACCAACTTAAACCAAGACATCAATACAAGATTCAACTTAAAACGAGCTATCAATCTAGAGAAACCAACATAAACTAAGTCATTATAAACAAGGGGCCAACTTAATCGAGGCATCAAAACAAATGGACCAACTTATTAAACCGAGGTATCAAAATCGAGAGACCAACTTAAACCAAGATATTATAAACGAGGGACCAACATAGATAGAGACATCAAAAGCAAGTCACTCTTAAAATGACGTATTTCAAAATGATGGACAAACTTAAATCAAGAAAACAAAAAGAGTTATATTCAACTTAAAACGCAACATCAAAGTAGGACCAACTATTAACCGAGGCATCATAACCAAGAGACCAACTTAAATCGAGACATTGATACGATGAACCATTTTAAATCGAGGCAACAAAATCGATGAACCAACTTAAATTGAGGCATCCAAGAGACCAACTCAAAATGAGAATTTCAAACTTTAGGACCAACTTAAACCAAAGCATGAAAACCAAGGGACCAACTTAAAGCAAGGCATCAAAATCGAGGGGCCAACTTAAACTGAGGTCTAGGACATTAAAACCGTGAACCAACTTAAAATGAGGGATCAACTTCAAACGAGGCATTTCAAACAGAGGGACAAATTTACACACCAAGACATGACAAATAGGCTTTTAACTTAAAATAAGGCATCAAAACCGAGGAACCAACTTAAACCGAAACATCAAAACCGAGGACCAACTTAAAACAAGGCATTTCTAACCGAGGGACCAACTTAAAATGAGGCTACTAACACAAGGGACCAACTTAAACCGAGTAACCAATTTAAATCGAGGTATTCAAAATGAAAGATCAAGAGTAGGCTATTCAAGTATTTCTCAAGTGGATAATGTCCTAAAGAACATGACAGAAATGGAAACAAGAAGATAGAAAAAAGCAAAACTAATATAAAATTGAAGCAATAATAATTAAAAGAAACCATTCTTTTCGTGGTGCATCATGGATCTAAATAACAAAGTTAACTAATACGTAGGATATCAACATAGTAAATATATATACTCAAATTTAAATAAACAATTTTTATAAGGAAAATAGGCTTACTTGACAAGAGGTGTGACTTAGGTAAATTTTGAAATTGACTCTTCATGCTCCTTGTTCTCTATTGCCTTCACTATCACAGTGCGCCACAAGCCAAGGCTAAGCTGCATTTGTATTTCAGCAAAACACGTCATACATGAAATCACAACCAATTGCAAGTACTATTATATATAGGAGAGAATAGGTAGATGTAAACCTTGGAGAAAAATTAAAGTTGATAGTAAATATATATAATCAAATTTAAATAAACAATTTTTATAAGGAAAATAGGCTTACTTGACAAGAGTTGTGACTTAGATAAATTTTGAAATTGACTCTTCCTGCTCCTTGTTCTCTATTGCCTTCACTATCACAGTGCGCCTCGAGCCAAGGCCAAACTACATTTGAATATCAGCAAAACACGTTATACATGAAATCACAGCCAATTGCTAGTACTATTATATATAGGAGAGAATAGGTAGATGTAATTGCAAGTACTATTATATATAGGAGAGAATAGGTAGATGTAAACCTTGGAGAAAAATTAAATGTTGAGCTCTATGGATAGTAGAAGAAACCTTTGAGCGTAAATGACAATTGTAAGAGACGCCATTGTGGTGGACTTGGCATCAGTCGTTGCTGTTGAGGCTATGTGAATACTAATTGTCATTATGGTGGTCCAACAAATTTAAGCCTAAGCTTGAAAGCAAAGAATACAGGTAAATAAGGAAACCACTGCTAGTGCTTAATCAATAATCTAATTGCCAGAACAAGATAACAATAACTTGGGCAACATAGACAATTCCAATTTCGGACAGTGCAATTTGGCATTAAACGTCAGATATATAATATGGGAGATGTTCATCTTCTAAGCTTCAACAAAATTATTCTGATAGTGAACTCCGTCTAGTTCCCCAATTTTAAAGCGCTCATCAACATAAGCTTTTTAGATGACGAAAATTTGCTCATAACAAATATAATTCTTTTAATCAAAGGCAAATGAAATTCAAAAAAGCATTAAATCAACTAATTAAGGCCAGAGCGATCAAACAAGCCAAGATTGAATTGACCTAATAAGCAATTTGAGAAACTGCAAGCCAAATTAAATCTTAAATCGAGGCATTTCAAATTTAGGGACCAACTTAAATCGAGGCATCAAAACCGAGGCCAACTTATACCGAGACATTTCAAACTTAGGAACCAACTTAAATCGAGGCCAACTTATACCGAGACATCAAAATCGCGACCAACTAATACCGAGGCATCCAAATCGAGGGAATAACTTAAACTGAGGCATCAATAAAGAGGGGCCAATGTAATCGAGGCATGAATACAAAGGGACTAAACCGAGGGAACATCTTAAATCGAGGCATAGCAAAGCACCATATGAATCCACAGAGTCCATTGTGCAGTGTAAAATTACACCTCGCAATTATAGGATAACAACATAGACAATTTCAGTTTGTTTTAAGTTCTGATTTATTATACTTTTGGCTAGCAAGCCAAGATTCATCAGCAAGTTGTCCACCATAGAGCACTCTTGGGGTAAAGAAAGGCAAAAAATGAGGAATCAAAACCAAGATAGTTAAAGCAAGGCATCATATTCAAGCTACCAACATAAAACGAGGCATCAAAACTGAGGAACCAATTTAGTTTGTGACATCATAACCGAAGGATCAACTTAAATCAAAGCACAAAAATGAGGGACAACTTTAAAATGAGCCATTTCATAGAAAAGAACACATCTTAAATCAAGACATAAAAAATGAGGGACCAACATAAAATGAGGGATAAAAACCGATAGAGCAACTTCAACTGAGGGACCTTGAAAGTAACTTAAACTGAAGGACCTTGAAAGTATAGCTTAACTGAGGGACCAATTTAAATCGAGACATCAAAATCAAGGAACCCACTTAAGTGAGGTATTTCAAACTTATGGACCAATTTAAACCAGGCCATACCAAACTTAGGGTCCAACTTAAACCGAGGTATAAAGATCGAGGGGCTAGCTTACACTGAGACATCATAACCAAGGGAATAACTAAAGCAAGGCATCATAACCGAGGGAATAACATAAACCGAGTAATCAATATCGAGAGGCCAATGTGAACCGAGGCATCAATACATCAGTACCAACGCAAACTGAGGCATCTTTACAAAGAAACCAACGCAAACCTAGGCATCTATATTGAGGATTCATTTTAAAACAAGGCATATCAAAGTGAGTTACCATCTTAAAACAAGGCATATTAAACATAGGGACTAACTTAAACTGAGGCATCAAAACTGAGAGATTAACATAAACTGAGGCATCATATCGAGGGACCAAATTAAAGCGAGGCATCATAACCGAGGGACCAAATTAAAGTGTGGCATCGTGATTGAGGGACCAAGTATAACCGATCCATTAAAACCGAGGGACCAACTATAACTGATGCATTAAAACCGAGGGACCATCTTTAACCGAGAAATCAAAACCATGGGAATAACATAAAACGAGGCATCAAAACAGACATCATGATTAGGGACCAACTATAACCGATAAATTAAAACTGAGGGACCATCTCAAAAACAATGCATTTCAAACCAAGGGACCATCTTTAACCGAGAAATCAAAACCAGGGGATTAACATAAAACGAGACATCAAAACCAAAGGAGCAACTTACATTAAGGCATCAAAACCGAAGGAGCAACTTTAACCGGGGCATCAATACCAGGAACCAACTTTAACCGGGGCATCAATACCGAGGAACCAACTTTAACCGAGACATCAATACCGAGGAACCAACTTTAACTGAGGCATCTTAACTTAGGAACCAACTTAATCCGAGACATTAAATACCGAGATAACTTAGACCGATGATCAAAATCGAGGGACCAACTTAAACCGAAGTTTTAAAATCAAGAAACCAATTTAAACGAGACATCAAAATCAAGGTGCCATATTAAAACTAAATCATTGAAAACGAGGAGCCAACTTGAACCAAGGGATCGAAATCGATATAGCAATTTAAAAAGAGAACGGAGGCATCAAAACCAAGAGACCAATTTAAATCAAGCCATCAAAATGGTGGAACATCTTAAACGTGAGGTATTTGAAACCAAGGGACCAACTTAAACCAAGTCATTAAACCCGAGGAACTAATTGAAGCCGTGGAATCATAACCGAGAAAGCAACTTAAACCAAACAGTAAAATTAAGGGACCAACTTAAACTGAGATATCATAGCCGAGGGACCATCTTCAAACGAGGGATTTTAAACCAAGGGACCACCAACTTTAACTAAATCATAAAAAACGAAGTTCTAACATAAAATGAGGCATCATATCCGAACGAGCAACTTTAACTAAGGCATTAATACCAAAGAACCAACTTAACCGAAATAGAGACCAACTTATACCGAGGCATCAAAATAGAGACCAACTTATAACGAGGCATCAAAATAGAGGGAATAACTAAAACCGAGGCATCATAGCCGAGAGGCCAACTTAAACCGAGGCATCAATATAGAGGGGCCAATGTAAATCGAGGCATCAATACAAAGGGACAAAACTACCGAGGGAACATCTTAAATCGAGGCATTAAATCGAGGTAGCGTCTCAAACCGAGGCATCAAAATTGAGAGATTAACTTAAACCAAGGCATCATAATCGAGGGACCAAGTCAAAGTGAGTCATCAAATTTGTGGTACCAACTTGAACCGTGAGATCATGATTGAGGAACCAACTATAACCGATGCATCAAAACCAATGGACCATCTTAAAAATGAGGCATTTCAAACCAAGGGACTATCTTTAACCGATAATGAGGCATCAAAAGCAAAAGAGCAACTTACACTACGCCATCAAAATCAAATGAGTAACTTAAACCGTGGCACAAATACGGAGGAACCAACTTTGATGGAGACATTAAAATCAAGAGACTAACTTAAACAAGGCATCAAAGTCAGAGTACAAACTTAAACCGAGATATCACAATTGAGGGACCAACTTAAATCAAGGAATCAAATAACAAGACAACTTAGACCAAATCACCAAAATCGAGGGACTAACTTTTATCGAGACCAACTTATACCAAGGCATCAAAATAGAGGCCAACTTATACCGAGGCATCAAAATTGAGACCAACTTATACCGAGGCATCAAAATAGAGGGAATAACTAAAACCGAGGCATCATAGCCGAGAGGCCAACTTAAACCGAGCCATCAATATAGAGGGGCCAATGTAAATCGAGGCATCTATACAAAGGGACTAAACCGAGGGAACCTTAAACCGAGGCATTAAATCGAGGTAGCGTCTTAAACCGAGGCATCAAAACTAAGAGATTAACTTAAACCAAGGCATCATAATCGAGGGAACAAGTCAAAGTGAGTCATCAAATTTGAGGTACCAACTTAAACCGTGAGATCATGATTGAGGAACCAACTATAACCGATGCAACAAAACCAATGGACCATCTTAACAATGAGGCATTTCAAACCAAGGGACTATCTTTAACCGATAAATCAAACATAAAATGAGGCATCAAAACCAAAAGAGCAACTTACACTAAGCCATCAAAATCAAATGAGTAACTTAAACCGTGGCACAAATACCGAGGAACCAACTTTGACCGAGACATTAAAATCAAGAGACTAACTTAAACAAGGCATCAAAGTCAGGGTACCAACTTAAACCGAGACATCACAATTAAGTGACCAACTTAAATCAAGAAATCAAATAACGAGACAACTTAGACCAAATCACCAAAATCGAGGGACTAACTTAAATCGAAGCCTTAAAACCGAGAGACCAATTTAAACCAACACATCAAAATTGAGGTGCCATCTTAAACTAAGTCATTAAAAATGAGGAGCCAACTTGAACCAAGGCATCAGAATTGATAGAGCAACTTGAACCGAAAACAAAGGCGTCAAAACCAAGAGACCAATTTAAAAAGTGAAGACATTTTAAACCGAGAGACCACCAACTTAAAACCAAGTCATTAAACCCAAGGAACCATTTGAAACCGTGGAATCATAATCGAGGAAGCAACTTAAACCAAGCATTAAAATCAAGGGACCAACTTAAACCAAAATATCATAACTGAGAGACCATCTTAAAACAAAGCATTTCAAACCAAGGTACCAATTTTTAACCGAATCATCAAAACCAAGGTTCATAAAAAAAGGCATCATAACAGAACTAGCAACTTAAATAAAGGCATTAATACAGAAGAACCAACTTAAACTAAGACATCAAAAACATGTGACCAACTTAAACCAAAGGATCATACATAACTAAGGGACCAACTTAAACTTAGACTTGAAAAATCAAGGGACTTATTGAAACTGAGGCATCATAAGATTTATAACCAAGGGGCAAGCTTGAACCAAAGGAGCTAACTTAAAATAAGCCATCAAAATCGAGGATAACTTAGGCCTTGTTTTTAGACGAGTCTTAGTCTATTTTTTAAGGGAAGAGAAACACACCTAGATATAGTTTCCACAGAAGCGGCATAAGCAAGACTAATAGCACCCACACATAGGGCAACTATATTCCAAGTAGCCGTTATTCGCCGTCTCTGTTGCTTTTCTTTGTCTACAAAAATCCAGCATAAAACTTGATACACTCCTATGGCTAAAACAAGTATATCAGTATATGCATGTTCGCTGAATAATATTTTTTTGATGAAATCTTTGAATAATATTTTAGTTACCTTGAATTGTCTCCTTTTCTTGGACAAGAAAATGCATAACTTCGCCTTTGTCAAGAAAACGCTCATGGTCACTTCCATCCATTATAAACAAAACTCTTGTAAGATCAAGATCAGAGTCGCGGGCATGGCGACTAGAACCTTCTGAAAAAGAAGCAATTGCTACAATGGTGGACGCGAGCAGTGTACCAACACTGACCTGCAAAAAAAAAAAAGTAGTCACTCTTTATGGATATGGTGAGATTATATTCTAAGATTTAAGGGTAACACTGTAACAAGACCTAGCATAAAAAAGGTACCATTCCAGCCAATTGTGAAACATTCATAGTGAATGCTAAGCTTGCAGAAAGAAACCCAGTTACTATTGTGCTCTTCACTAGAACTTGTGTACGTTTGTTAATGTCTGAGAAGAACGATGGAAGTAAACCGTCTCTAGCCATTACCATCAAAATCCGGGGCTGAGGAAGTTAGAAACACTTGGTTGTCAATAGCTAATAAGTGAGTATGATACGTGTTTTTGTTTCTTTCTCGCTCTATTTTTTTTTCGTTTCTCTTCCTATGTTGATGCAAAAATATGTTTACCTCAGATGATCTAATGTACCTGAGAAAGAAGGGAACCGAGTAGAGATGCACAGAGAGCCATAACTGCTCCAGTTATCACAACATAACTGCAAATTCGAAAGAAATCAAAGAAAATTGAGAGGAAAACTAAAACAAATTAAATGTACTGAATGTAATCATGAGTATTTACAATGTAGCAGAAATTTCACATACGCTGCCCATTCCATTCCGTAGTCAGAAAATGTTGAGGAGATTGGAGTGTCTTCATCCATGACATTTTATGGTACCAAAACAACAATGACTACAGATACTAGCATATACAGAGTGCAACATATGTCTAATGCAATCCCTATACCAAGGGGGCAGGTCTCTTTGAGGATTCTTAACCTGTTGCCAAAATTCGAAATACATGGAAAAGTAGAATGAACTAAATTGGTCAGAGCTTGTGGTTGCGTTTCTTATTAACAAATTTCTTTTCCAATATAATCGGATAACTTGAGATTGCAATGCCATTTGCTACCTATGAAGCCTGTCATGATGACGAAAACGATGTACTAAAACAGTAAGTACCTCGTCAGCTCTGCTGGCAACTGAATCAAAACCAATGTATGAAAAGAAGACAGTAGCACAGCCCGTGAGAGCACACCCTTTAAGCCATATGGGAAGTACCTAAATGACAGAAAATGCCGAAAATCAATTGATAGAATAACAAGAAGAATATTGAAACTAATGCAGCATGAGGTGCAAATTATCCAGTAGAAAGCTGGTATCCTGGCCAGCCAACTTGAAAGGCAAGATATTCGTCAGCAACAATGATGAAAACCATGCAACAGACATTCATTGAAGTAACAACTGCTTGAACTGATGTACTCTATAAAGATCAGGATCTGACCGAGATTATTGGACAAACATTTGATTTATAACTAAAGATGATACTGAAAACAGGATAAAATTCTTCAAGATTAGACAAGGGTTTTGCTAAATTTACTACAGAAGCAGGAAGTTTACAATTAAAAAACTGAGATTGAAAATGGGAGGAATCTTATAGAGTTTGGAGACATACTTCTTTGACACCAATACACAAGAGTGCGGTGACAATGAAAACCAATACAGCAGCACATGGGTCGACTGTAATGCCAAATACTGTATGGCGGGCCAAATATGTTGGAAGATTATCCTCACCTCCAAAATATAACGCCTGAAAATAACAAATTGGTGTTTTAGTTCTTGGAACCCCAAAGCTTTGTTAATGAATAGACTTAACAGACATTTGTCTTCTAATCAGTCAGGCTGTGTCAATTTCTCAGCTCTCCACTTTAACACAAAGAAGCACTTGAAATTTGAAACTCGTTTTTAATAAGAATGCTTCACAAAATTTTATATCTCGTGGACAAAATTTAGCATACAAGTTCCATGCATCTTTTATGAAGAAAGAAAAAGAATAAACTACGAGTGAGGGTAAAAATCCATGAAGTAACCCACAGACAAAAACATAACACAGGACATGGAAATACATAAGATCTACAAACCAGATTTGGGGATATGCCACGAGCAACAGCTGCACCACCAATAGTGTACTCGAGTATCAATGCCCATCCGATCAGCCAAGTAGCACTGATAATTATGAAAAAAAATTGTTAAATGATTCTGATATAATCATAAACATACATACCAGAAGTATCAAAAGTAGGAAGAGAAATAAGAAAATGAATGAAATGGAATGGAGAGCATTTTTAGAAAGATCATATGAGAACTTCACTCAAGCTCTGTGTGACAAATGTATGAGTAATGATAACTGATAAGTGAGACAATACATCCAGATGAATTCAAAGAGTTGATTTGTGGATTACCCTTCTCCAACACAAATGTATGAGTAATGATAAGCACTTCCAGTGGGCAACGACAAGCAAGCTCCGGAAAACAAAACGCAGCCAAGGCAACAGCTATACCAGCAATCAGAAAAGCAATTGTAAGTGCTGGACCGGCATCTTCTCTTGCAACCGTACCCACAAGAATATAGACTCCAGCACCAATCGTTGCACCAACTCCTGATGGAACATCAAGAATATAACCGAAATCGGGATCACATTATAAAAACATTATTAATTCTAGCTACCTTGAATTGTATCCTTTTCTTGGACAAGAAAATCCTCGCCTTTGTCAAGCAAACACTCATGGTCACTCCCATCCATTATAAGCGAATCTCTTGTAAGATCAAGATCAGAGTCGTGGGGCATGGCGACTAGAACCTTCTGAAAAAGTTCTACCAAAAAAAAAAAGAAGCAATTGACTCCCTGAAAGATGATGGCATCGGCATCTCTTGTGGTGAACACATCTAAGAAATAGTACTAAGATAGCTACAATGGTGAAGGCGAGCAGTGTACCAACACTGACCTGCAAAAAAAAGTAGTCACTCTTTATGGATATGGTGAGATTATATTCTAATATTTAAGGGTAACAGGAGCTAGCATAAAAAAGGTACCATTCCAGCCAATTGTAAGACATTCATAGTGAATGCTAAGCTTGCAGAAAGAAACCCAGTTACTATTGTGCTCTTCACTGGAACTTGTGTACGTTTGTTAATGTCTGAAAAGAACGACGGAAGTAAACCGTCTCTAGCCATTGCCATCAAAATCCGGGGCTGAGGAAGTTAAAACACCTGGTTGTCAATAGCTAATAAGCTGAGTATGATACATGTTTTCTTTTCTTTCTTTTTTTTGTTCTCTTCCTATGCTGATGCAAAACTCAGGTGTTTTAACTTAAAATTAAAATGAGGCATTTCAAACCGAGGAACAACTTAAACCGAGTCGTCAAAACCGAGGAGCTAACTTAAAATGAGCCATCAAAATTGAGGCTAACTTAAAACGAGACATGATAATCGGCTGACCAACTTGTATCAAGACATCAATACTGAGGCACTAACTTTAAACTGAGGCATAGAAATTAGGGGACCAACTTTAAACCGAGCCATAAAACTGATGGACCAACTTAATCAGAACATCAATACCAAAGGATACATCTTAAACTGAGACATAAAAAACGAGGGACCAACTTAAAAGAAGAGAAAAAAACTGGATAGAGCAACTTAAACCGAGGGACCCTAAAAGTAAATTAAACCGAGGGACCATCTTAAAAATGAGGCATTTCAAACCTATGGACCAACTTAAATCGACACATCATAACCGAGAGATCAACTTAAGCCGAGGCATCATAACTGACGGACCAACTTAATCTGAGGCATCATAACCGAGAGACCAACTTACACCGAAACATCGTAACCGAGAGAGACCATTTTAAACCGAGGCATCATAATGTAAGGACACTCTTTAACCAAGACATTAAAGTCGAGGGACCAATTATTAAACGAGGCAGAAAAAACCGAGGGACCATCTTAAAACGAGACATTTCAAATCAAGGACCAACTTAAACCAAGACATTCAACATAAACCAAGTCATCATAACTGACGGACCAGCTTAACTTAGGCATCAAAAGAAAGGAACCAACTTATAAAATCGAGGTATCAAAATCGAGAGACCAACATATGATTGGGATATTATAAACGAGAGACCAACATAGACCGAGACATCAAAACTGAAGGACTATCTTAAAACGACATATTTCAAACCGAAGGACAAACCGAGGGACATACTTAAATCAAGACATCAAAACAAGTTATTCAACGTAAAACACAACATCAAAGCCGAGGACTACTTTTAATCGAGATGTTATAACCAAGGGACCAACTTAAATTGAGGCATCGAAACCGAAGAACCATTTTAAATCGAGGCATCAAAATCGAGAGGTCAACTTAAACCGAGCCATCAAAACCGACCAACTTAAACTAAGACATTATAACCGAGGGACCATTTTAAACTAAGCATTAAAGTCGAGAGACCAATTTTAAACGAGGCATAAGAAATCGAGGGACCATCTTAACAAGGGACCAATATAGATCGAGACATCAAAACCAATGGACTATCTTAAAATGATGTATTTCAAATCGAGGGACAAACTTAAAGCAAGACATCAAAATGAGTTATTCAACTTAAAATGCAACATCAAAGTTGAGGACACACTTTTAACCGAGGCATCATAACCAAAGAACCATGTTAAAACGAGGCATCAAAATCGAGGCACCAACTTATATCGAGGCTTGTAATGAATTGAGAATGAAAACAGTTGAATACCTTTCTACCACTTGAATCCGTTTGCCGTTAGCTCGTTGCGGTAAAAACGAGTAACTAGTCCACCGAAATTAGGGAGAAGAAAGTCCAAACGTGCAATTCAACGCTTTCAGATGTCGGCATTCATAATCATCCACAGTCGTCAAAATTAGGGTTTTGGGAACTGGACTAAAACAATTACCTAAAGTCCCCGTAGCCTGTTCTGACTGTATTATTAATTCAAGCTCCTCTTCATCAATTGCCTCAGTCACATCATCCTGATCGAACATAGTTCTCTTCGTTCCAAATTTGCGCAGTGAATAACTCGATCACAAGGAGTAAAATGGCAAAGCCGTGGGTTAAAGAAGGCTTTAGATATGGGATTTTCAAGAAAAATCCGAAGAGTTGGAGAAACCCTAGATATCGAAAGGAGAGGAGCTCGGGAAATTGGGATAGATCACCCATTGTCATCTGCAACGGCGCACTTCTACTCTCTGCGTGTGTAATTTTGGTTCTCAAGCGCTTTCGATTAAAAAAAAACCAGCGACCGCTACAATGCGCTTTTGATGCGTACATTTTTAGCTAATTACAACCTGCGTACTTTTCAAGCTAGTGCTGTAGTGCACTTTGGAATTTGGATGCGTGCGGCTTACGCTAGCAGTAGCAACGGGCAAAAAGATTTGCCTGGGTATTTTTCCACATTTATATTTTTCTCATTTTTAATGTTTTGTATAAAATACTTAAAAAGAAGATTGATTCTAACTTTCTAAGATATTACATCAAATCTCATGGAAATTATAAATGATAATTTAATATATTTTATAAGATATATGTCGTACAAAATTCTTACAAAATTCTTTTATTAATCAATATATATATATGATATATCAGAGTTTTTACAGCCACAACAATCTCACATCCTTATGTTCTAAATTTCTTTTTTGTCAATTTCATTTTTTAATTTTTCTAATTTAAAATCACAAGTTACCAAGTCGTAACTAAGATCTCATCAAATAATATTTTTTTATCTTTTTAAGAATACAACTAGCATATGTACTCGTACATGGTACGAATATTAGACCTGTCAATCGGGTCGGGTTGGGCGGGTTCGGGTTCGGTCATTTCGGTTTCGGGTTAAATCGGGTTCCGGGTCGTTATGGGTCACGGGTCAATCGGATCGGGTTGCAGCGGGTTTTCGGTCGGGTGGGTTGACCAGCGGGTCTAAAATATCCTTTTTTCTAATGATTATTAAATTTAATTTTTAATTAAATAATAATATTTAATTATAATATATTATTTTTATTTATTTTAATAATAAAATATATTAAAAGTTTCAAAATAAATTTAAAAAATTCTATAAATAAGCTAAATCGGTCAACCCAAGGGGTTTCGGGTTTCAACCCAACGGGTTCGGGTTGTAGCGGGTTCGGTTTATTTCGGGTTTCGGGTTCAAATTTTCGGGTCTTAACACTAAAATTATAGGGCGGGTCGGGACGGGTTAGCGGGTTAGGTCAATTTTTGACGGGTCTAACGAATATGGAAAAACATAAATGATAATCCATATATATTTTAATAATAATTTAAATTAAAATATTTTATTTTTCAAATCATTTTTATGTAAATAAGAAAAAAAAATTATCAATTGTTTTGATGTGATACCTAATATTTTAAATAAAAAAACTCCATTGTAGTACGAAATTAATTAATTAATTAAAGTGAGCATAATAATGTATAAATTTTATTTCATGTGAAGGATATTATTAAATTTTAATTCTTATTATAAAAACCATATAATTAATTAAAAAAGAGTTAAAGATTGATAGATTATAGATATAGTGAATTTATTATTTTTTAAGAAATTTAGATAAAGATAGATATATTTGAATATGATTATGATTATCTCCAATTAAAATTTTTTAAGTTATTTTTTAAAGGTTAAATGATGTGGCGCCACATATGCGAAATGAACTAAAGACCAACTCATATGCGAAATGAATGTGATGTTTACATGTGGCAAGAAGACTTCTTCTTTAGTAGATAGATAGATAGATAGATAGATGCCTTTAAGGGGAGCATTCTCATGCTCATTGGCTTTTATACAATGCCTATATAACCCTTATGTATGGTGCATTCTAACTAGATTCAGTTATTGATGTTGTTGTTGTATCAAAAAATACCTTTAAACTAATTTAAACATTTTATATAGTTTTTTACTAGAGAAACCCACATTTCGTGGTGAATCCCGGGTCTGTGAACTAGCCGGCAAAGCGCACTGCTTGCAGCGATCTAATGGTAGGGAGAATAGTGAGACTTGATTTTTCACTTAAGTGAAAATATGGAGGCAAGGATCAAACCTGAAACCTCCCAACATTCTAATGCCTCTTACCATAGGTCGTCCATATGGGACCGACTACACCACCTAGATAATTTAACATTTGAGAAATTCCGGTTAGTACCCTTGAGTTTTTGGCTTTTCCGAATGGTGTGCTGAAAAAAAAAACTTATTTCGAGTGGTATCCATGAACTTTTGCAAAAGTCTGGCTGGTTACTAGTGAATTTTCGTTATTTTTTAACTAAATAAGTATGTTTACTAATGAAAAAAATATTTTTTTATTTAATTAAATTAAAACAAAATTTTAGTTTAATAACAATTAAAATAAATCATATAAAATATTAAATTAAAAATATTATATCATATGTATTTGTCAAGTTTATTGTATGTTGTATAATTAAAATTTTTGAAGTTAAAACAAAAAATATTACAATATTTATATTAATAATTAATAAGTAAAATTTTCATGTAGGTTTTATGTAATAAATTAGACAATTTTTTAGAAAAACTAATAAAACTTTCGTCATGTTACTTTCAAGTTACATTAAAAAGTTTTTAGTTCTTTTAAGTTTTTAAAAATTTTAAAATTATTATATAAAATCTACATGAAAATCTTAATCATGCATTATTTTTAATTTTATATAAATATTGTAATTTTTTGGTTTTAAATTAAAATTATTTTAAACATACAACATAAAATCTACTTGACAATATTAATATAATATAACTTTTAATTTAATATTTTATATGATTTATTTGAATTTTTATTAAATTCAAATTGTGTTTAAATTTAATTAAATGCAAAAATATATTTTTTTATTAGAAAACATACTAAATTTGTTATAAATAAACGAAAATTTACAAGTAAGGACATCAGCCGGACTTTTTCAAAAGTTCAGGGGTACCACCCGAAATAAGTTTTTTTTTTCAGGACACTATCCGGAAAAGTAAAAAAACTCGAGGGTACCAACCGGAATTCCCTTAACATGTTATATGTTTGTTAATAACTTTGACGTCCATCTTCGAGTGGTGGGTTCGGTTCCTTGGAATAGAGGAACCGTACCGGAAAAATTACCGGAACTGGAAGTGGGCGGGTTCCGGTCCCGGTTCCATGGAACCGTAGAACTAGTGGTTTCGGAACGGGACCGGAACCGTCGGTTCCATCCCTTTAAAAAAATAGAAAATATCGATGGAAACGTAAAATTGTGGTCGCGGTTTTGCATTTTCTACATTTATTTTTATCTTTTTGAAGGTCCAGAACTGGAACCGCCCTAGAACCGAATCGCAAACCGAGAAACTGGGGGGTTCCCGGTTCCAGTGTGCGGAGGAATCAGAGCCGCCGGTTCCGGAACCGAACCCACCTCTACCATCTTCTAGTCTTATACTCGTATCACAAAGTTGAAAGTGGAGCCAATGGCCCTTACAGTTGTTGGGAACTTCACTTTTTTTCGTTTAGTTATTAGTTTGTCCAATTTTTAGAGTTGGGCAAAGTGATACCTTGGTTTCTTCACTTTCATTTCTGTGTTTTTTTTGGTTGACCACTTTCATTCTGTGTACATCCCGTGCCTGGTACCGCATGTCTGTTGCTGACTACGGTACTCTCTCTCCATACGAATGCAACCTAATTAGTAATTAGCTAGCTAGGAACATGATCGAAGAGACCCAAAATTGAAAGTGCATGTTGATATGAAGGACAGGTTTGTCTACAATTTTTTATTGGGTAAAAGGTTAGTCTACAATGTTAACGCAGATGATGAAGATGGTGTCTTAGGCCGCTTTCATGGTTTGCAAACCAAAGCTTCCATTTCAAAAAACATGTGTAAACTAAGGTGTATTCAGCATCATCCAATTACATTCCCGAGAAAAG
Source organism: Fallopia convolvulus (assembly GCA_964016875.1). Taxonomy (NCBI): domain Eukaryota; kingdom Viridiplantae; phylum Streptophyta; class Magnoliopsida; order Caryophyllales; family Polygonaceae; genus Fallopia; species Fallopia convolvulus. The sequence continues at coordinate 57,774,025 of OZ024719.1, forward strand.
AACCAATACAACATGAGGTATATAAGGCTCATTGATGGAAGAGAAAAAAAAATAGAAGCTGCAAATCCTTCTACGTATAGAATGTTGTTATGTACAGAGCTGTTGGTTTATTTCTAAGTGTGTGGATTCAGTATTGGAGTTGGGACAAGACCAATCAAGATGAGGCCAGGTATATCTCCGTAGCAAGAGCTGTTGGAACGTATATAGCATCAACAAGTGAGCTGTGTTTTCTCCCGTACAACAAGTACACTAACACTCCTATTCCAAGCCATACCGAAACCCGCATCCATGTGCCCCCGCTGTTTGAATTGATTCAGGTATACGCAACAATCAACATGTGTAATTCAGGATTCTTCTTAGCAAAGTACACGGAGCTTCAGAGGAAACATTATTTCAGGATACTCACCCGAGATTTAGTAGCAAGTATGTGTTGACAAGAATGCACGCAACGGGCAAGAATGGAACAAATGGACAGGTGAAACCTGCAAAGGAAGGGTTTTATTTATCTGTCAGATGAATTTGAAATCGTCCATGATATGTTAAAATCATGGCTTGGAAGGGTCTTTTCATTACCTCCTGTATATCCAAATTTGTGGCTTCCAACATCTTGGTCAAGGCGCGCAAGGATGCACAACCCAATCAAGAAAAGAACGCCACCAATTCCGCATAACATGAAGCGGCCAAAACTGTGACATGCACATGCAGAGTATCAAATAGGTGGAGCAAAAATGTACTAGGATGAAAAATACATCATGTTTAAAATATATCAACAAGATTCAAACTTTGTGTGGATGATGTACTTGTTTGTATAGTGTACTACCATCAGCTGTACTATAAATGCATCAAGTTCAAGCCTTGTTTTTTAGACGACTCTGAGCCTATTTATAAGTAGAAAAGAAACACACCTAGATATAGTTTCCATTGAAGCGGCAGATGCAAGAATAATAGCACCCACACATATGGCAACTATACTCCAAGTAGCTCTTATTCGCCGTCTCTGTTGCTTTTCTTTGTCTACAAAAATTCAGTATAAAACATGATACGCTCCTATGGCTAAAACGAGTATATCAGTATATGCATGTTCTCTGAATAATATTTTAGTTACCTTGAATTGTTTCCTTTTCTTGCACAGGAAAATCCATATCTTCGCCTTTCCCAAGCAAACACTCATGGTCACTCCCATCCATTATAAACGAATCTCTTGTAAGATCAAGATCAGAGTCGCGGGCATGGCGACTAGAACCTTCTGAAAAAGAAGCAATTGACTCCCTGAAAGATGATGGCATTGGCATCTCTTGTGGTGGAACATATCTAAGAATTAGTACTGAGATAGCTACAATGGTGAAGGCGAGCAGTGTACCAACACTGACCTGCAAGAAAAAAAGTAGTCACTCTTAATGGATATGGTGAGATTATATTCTAATATTTAAGAGTAACAGGAACTAGCATAAAAAAGGTACCATTCCAGCCAACTGTGAAACATTCATAGTCAATGCTAAGCCTGCAGAAAGAAACCCAGTTACTGTTGTGCTCTTCACTGGAACTTGTGTATGTTTGTTAATGTCTGAGAAGAACGATGGAAGTAAACCGTCTCTAGCCATTGCCATCAAAATCCGGGGCTGAGGAAGTTAGAAACACCTGGTTGTCAATAGCTAATAAGCTGAGTATGATACGGGTTTTTGTTTCTCTCTCTCTTTTTTTTTTTTTCTTCCTATGCTGATGCAAAATTATGTTAACCTCAGATGATCTAATGTACCTGAGGAAGAAGGGAACCGAGTAAAGTTGCACAGAGAGCCATAACTGCTCCAGTTGTCACAACATAACTGCAAATTCGAAAGAAATCAAAGAAAATTGAGAGGAAAACTAGAACAAATTAAATGTATTGAATGTAATCATGAGTATTTACAATGTAGCAGAAATTTCACATACGATGCCCATTCCATTCCGTATTCAGAAAATGCTGAGGAAATTGGAGTGTCTTCATTAATGTCATTGTATGGTACCAACCCAACAATGACTACAGATACTAGCATATACAGAGCGCAACATATGGATAATGCAATCCCTATACCAAGGGGCAGGTCTCTTTGAGGATTCTTAACCTGTTGCCAAAATTCCAAGTACAGGGAAAAGTAGAATGAAATAAACTGTTAGAGCTTGTGGTTGTGTTTCTTGTTAACCAATTTCTTTTCCAATATAATTGGATAACGCGAGATTGCAATGCCCGCACTAAAACAGTAAGTACCTCCTCAGCTGTGCTGGCAACCGAATCAAAACCAATGTATGAAAAGAAGACAGTAGCAGAGCCTGTGAGCACACCCTTAAAGCCATACGGGAAGTACCTAAATGACAGAAAATACCAAAAATGAATTGATAGAATAACAAGAAAAATATTGAAACTAAAACAGCATGATGTGCTAATTACCCAGTAGAAAGCTGGTATCCTGGCCAGCCAACTTGAAAGGCAAGATATCCGCCAGCAACAATGATGAAAACCATGCAACAGACATTCATTGAAGTAACAACTGCTTGAACTGATGTACTCTGTAAAGATCAGGATCTTACCGAGTTTATTGGGCAAACATGTGACTTACAACTAAAGATGAAATTAAATACTGGATACAATTCTTCAAGATTAGACGAGGGTTTCGCTGAAAGCTGAGATTGAATATGGGAGGAATCTTATAGAGTTTGGAGACATACTTCTTTGACACCAATACACAAGAGTGCGGTGACAATGAAAACCAATACAGCAGCACATGGGTCGACTGTAATGCCAAATACTGTATGGCGGGCCAAATATGTTGGAAGATTATCCTCACCTCCAAAATATAACGCCTGAAAATAACAAATTGGTGTTTTAGTTCTTGGAACCCCAAAGCTTTGTTAATGAATAGACTTAACAGACATTTGTCTTCTAATCAGTCAGGCTGTGTCAATTTCTCAGCTCTCCACTTTAACACAAAGAAGCACTTGAAATTTGAAACTCGTTTTTAATAAGAATGCTTCACAAAATTTTATATCTCGTGGACAAAATTTAGCATACAAGTTCCATGCATCTTTTATGAAGAAAGAAAAAGAATAAACTAAGAGTGAGGGTAAAAATCCATGAAGTAACCCACAGATAAAAACATAACACAGGACACGGAATACATAAGATCTACAAACCAGATTTGGGGATATGCCACGAGCAACAGCTGCACCACCAATAGTGTACTCGAGTATCAATGCCCATCCGATCAGCCAAGCAGCACTGAGAATTATTAAAAAGAAGTTGTTAAATGATTCTGATATAATCATAAACATACATACCAGAAGTATCAAAAGTAGGAAGCGAAATAAGAAAATGAAAGAAATAGAATGGAGAGCATTTTTAGAAAGATCATATGAGAACTTCACTCAAGCTCTGCGTAACAAATGTATGAGTAATGATAAGTGAGACAATACATCCAGATGACTTCAAAGAGTTGATTTGTGGATTACCCTTCTCCAACACAAATGTATGAGTAATGATAAGCACTTCCAGCAGAAGGGCAACGACAAGCAAGCTCCGCGTAACAAAACGCAGACAAGGCAGCAGCTATACCAGCAATCAGAAAAGCAATTGTAAGTGCTGGACCGGCATCTTCTCTTGCAACCGTACCCACAAGAATATAGACTCCAGCACCAATCGTTGCACCAACTCCTGATGGAACATAGAGAATATAACCGAAATCAGGATTACTTTATAAACACATTATTAATTCCAAACCTAAATTTCTAGGAGGGGAACTCTTCTTGTAGCCACTATAGCAAAAATAACTTTTAGTGCCATTTTGTAATCCAAGAAAAAAAATAACAAACATGTAGGCGTTTTACAGGAAGTTTTACACAAAGAGCTACATCAATGGTTGAAACATACAAACTCCTATTAAGAATTTTATGTTACAAACAACAATTTCATCTATTTTTTGAAGGCAGAGTAGGCAAATATATTAAGATCAAGTTTGCAAGGGCGGATAGACCCAACGGAAAATGAAGAACAAAAAAGAACATACAATCAGGAACACTGAATTAAGCTCCAAAAATGGGTATTTATTTAGCTCTAAAATAAAAATTAAAGTAATGAATTAAGAAGAAATACCAATGGCAACAAGATCAGGAACAACCAATCTCCTAGCCAATTCATGTCCTCCCCTCCTCAAATAAATTGAGTCAACTTGCTTCCTCCTAAACAAACTGTTCAACCCCAATGAAAATCGCCCACCAAAACTCTTCTGCATTGCCATAAAACTATTGTTAGACCAAAATAAATCAAGTTTCCAGATTGAGGGTTTTTCTCCTTAGCTATTTAACTGCCAATCATAGTAAATCCCCTACTACTACAGGACTCACTATCTATGAGAATCAAAGTAAGAGTGCAGAGAATGAAATAGAAGAAGAAAAGATTTGAAGAAGGTAACATAAATCAGAGGATAGATAGGGTTTAAATGGGGGGAAAGAGGGTTAGTCTGCAATGATTGAGAGATTGACATTGTAAACGGGAAGAGATTTCAACGGATTATTACGTGGTGAGAACTAACTTTGCCTTGCGCTTCATCTCCTTCCTTTGTGCAGGCTGAAATGGAGAAGGATTTTCTTCCATTTCCTTCTCTTTGTTCTAGTTCCATTGTTAAAATTCTCAAGATCTCAAAATAATCCTTATATAGCAGTTGACCATTCACTTCTAAAATCTAAAAAGAAAAAGTATCAGTTGACAATTCAACTTTTAGGAAAATTACACAAAACTGCCCGTAATTTTACATAACTAGTGCTATATTTTGTACAAGTACAAAATAGATAGCATAAAAAATGATTTTGTGTAGTGAATCTTGTGAAATCAACCGGAGTATGATTTATTGATTTCCAAATTCCAACAAGGTCCATACTTTTATTTTAATGACCTTCTACTGCATAAATGGAGTCTAATCTCATGTCAAATATATACGAATATAGTCTGTCGATAATATTTATTTAGAGAATGTATCCTACTGTGATTTTTTATGAGGTCATATTTTTTATGAGAAAACATTGTGCTTGCTTTTTTGTATCAATATGAGAATCAACAATGAAAAGGTATCTCTACATGCATGCATTATGCTCCCACACAGAGAAAATGTCAGCAAGTGGGGCGAATTACATGCGCATATACGTGAAGACTTTTTTTAGATATTAATGTAAAGCATCTTCCAAAGACATGGGAACAATGCACACATATTACAAAATAGACGCACACATTATACAAATAGATGTACATACTTTTTTTAATAGAATAATGGCGTTTTTTATACAATACAACCACACTTTTTTTAACGAGGGGTCCACTTTTAGCGGTAAATCCCGGGTTCATGAACTAGTCGGCAAATCGCACGAACTAGGTAAACCGACTTACACCGACCGACTCGACCTAAAGATAGACGAAATGGCGAGACTCGGTTTTTCAACCAAGTGAAGGGGCAAGGTCATGTTACAAGTTGATAAGGTCATGTTAGGATTTTCAGAAGTTAACTGGATAAGTGTAAGCAGATCTAATACAATTTGTGTCATGTCAAGCATGTAATAGAAGGAAGTGAAATTTTCAGAATCCATCCATTCAGAAGCCTTGAAAGTAGAAAATACATATAAAAATCAGTGATTGAGAATTTGAATAGCAGTGTAAATGAAAGTAGGTCTTATCAGCAGAACAGTAAACTGCAACAATGAAATTAACTTGCAAATCCTTTCCTCTTCATTGCAACATTCCAAGATTAACTCTACAACAAGACTCGTTCAAGCATCAAAATCTACAGCCAGATGCAAGAAAAGACAAAGGACCCAGACACATGTTCAACAACTTTGTTTGTTCTTCAACACACTTTACAGCCACGCATTTTCGACTGTGACATGAATACAACAGAGCAGAAAACAAATTGTTCTTTCCTTAATATACGCTTCGCTCGCAGCTTTCCTAATCGAAGCAATTGAAAGTCCTCCAAATCAACTAGGCGAAAAAATAGTATAAGATGAAACCCCAGTTCTACGTACCACCGCTACCATCACCGGGATTTCCAAGTGGGCCCCACAAGCTTGGACTCCTTCCATTGACAGTCAGAGGGCGCCAGATTTGTACCCCTCTGTTGTTTGCATTCCCACCATCAGAAACCTGAGCATATATGCTATTATTTTTGCCGGTTCCACTGCTGAGTTCATCTTCACCAGCTACCATTTTGAGGAGCTCCGATTGCAGCATTGGGCTGTTCTTTTTCAGGTACTCGAAGCCTTCTGAATTCATAACAGCTGCGTCCAAAGTGCCAGTTAAGGCAAGGAGGCGAAATACATACATATATATTAGCAGCCAGCAAAGTGGAGTCAAAGAGATGCAATTTTTTCAAAACCTTAGTCTCCATTTTGGACCTTGAGATTTTCAATTGCAGCTGTGTGCTATAATCAGATCTACCTCACCCTGAGATATATCTTACAGGAAAGTAATAAAGAGAGAATCGGCATGATTTAGCCTCAGTGCAGTTATTCAGGATATTTTAAGAGATGTAATCTTCTACTGATAGATTATGTGTTCCCAAGAAAATATACTTTAATTTTTGCAAGTTCTACAAGGAATAAAATTACTGAAGAAAGGACTCAAATCACATAACCTATACCTAAAAGGAAGGCAGAGGCTTCTAAGGAACAGCATGAGGAGGAGGAGCAAACAAGGCTGCATCTCTAAGAGTCACTTGACTCACCCAAGTTGAAAACTTTTTAGATTCTTCTTAATGAATCATAAAGGAAGAACAGTGTCAAGGGTGTCATTGTGAATGAGATGCACATAACCACTTAAACGGTGGCAAATCAAGATAACACAGCCTTGTAACAAGAAGCAACCGAGAAACTCTAAGCAGAACCATTCAATGACCTATAGGCATTAGGTCATACTTCCCAGAAGCCAAATATGAGACAAGGTATTGAGAAAACTGATTCAGCTTTGATATTGACATCCAACATTATTTGTGAAACACACTTTATAATTATAGCTTTTACAAGGAATTTGCACGTTGCAAAGTACTAAATGCTAGAACTTACCAACAAGGTTTTCAGCTACAAATTTCAGGCAAACGGATTTCAAATCTGAGGCACAGCAAAGATCAGCCAGGGAGAGAATATCAGCAACAGAAGCCACAGATATATGCTTACTGAGAAAAGACTCGCACATCAACCGAAGTCTGCTCAACTCATATTTATCTGCCACGGCTAACAATTTTGCCACTACTGAGTCACGGAGTGATGTCGTGGAAGATGAGGTTGATGATAACAAGTCCTCGTCAGCAACAAGACAGTCTTTGTAGATATAATGAAGCATAGCCTGCAGATGCAGAAAAGTTGTCAAATTTTGGTTAGAAAAAACTAAAATATCCTTCTTAGATTAAAGGGAAAAAAATGGTTACCAAGAAACCAACCGCACCTTAAAAACCTTAGGATCCATGTCAGTAACAGCTATTTTGACTTCCTCATCACTTTCCTCCATCCTATCCATATATTCAGCTTCAAATTTGGGGGATCTCGCAGATATTACCAGCTTATGACCATTAAACCGTTCTCCAGCAACAATGAAAACCATATCTGAATATTCATCATTATCTAACAGCATGCCAAAATGTGAGCCAATATCAGAATTTGGAACTTGTATAGAGGGCAATCTGGAGCAATCTGTTTCTGAAACCACAACTCCAACGGTACAATTAATTCTTAAGCAATCATCCTTCAGAAAATCTGATGTCTCCAACATAGCCCTCCGATAAAACCGTTTGTAACCCCTGTAAAAAAAAGGAGCAGAAAATAGCCATAAAGTCAATACAGTATATATATATATACACATATATATAGGCAGCTGATGTAATCATCACTGACATCCACAACTAGGATAAATTAAATGAGAACAAACTTCAGAGTTGAGACATAATTTTACCTTGACCTAATGAAGCATTTCCAACTTCTAATCAATGGTTACTAGTACATGAATAAAAAACGGGCATACATCTTGAAATGCTTATCAACACGAATCAGATACCCAGAAAAGTAAAAACAATACAAAATCACTATTCTTTCTTACTACCAGCAATTTACCACTTTCTAATGAGACACCTATGTCTTCAACTGCCTTAGCTGCCATCCTGGATTATGAGTCCACCCTTTCATCTTTAGGACAACAAAACCCACCAACACTACCAACAACTCACTGCCTGTGATGGGGATTCCAACTCTCCTACACTGACCCACTAAATTACTATCTCCCACTGTTAACTGTTGCCACAAACCACTGAAAATTCATCCTCCCTCCCAAAATCCCCACTACAGCCCAAACACATCAGTTTTGTCATCACTAAACAACTTTGCCACCCTAACTTAGGAGACACTAAGTATGATACGTGGCAATAATAAATTCCAGTGTTTGTTTGAGGGAAAAAAGTTCAAGAATGACCAATCCTTTACATGAACATTCCCCCTCCACTCATTCCTTAATTCCCCACTCCCACACCCAAGTATGAGCCAAACCTTTGCATCCAACCTTCTTCCTCCTCTGCCTTGGTTTGGGAGTGGTGGCGGTGGGATAGTCATGGTGTTTTAGACAGCAAGAAAGAGAGGATGATGGTTGTGATAGCTTTGTGAGGGTTTAGAAGAACAAGCACAAAGGAAGAAGAATTAAAGAAAGAAGAAGCACGAGGAGGGTAGGGTTTTAGGTCCTATACAGTTGGGGTTTCGGCTTTAATGGGATTTCATTTTTTCAGTTAGGGTTAAGGACAACGATAAGCACGTCTGGATACTGGATAGGGTTAGGGATGAAGAAGGACTGACTGGTGAGGATTCAGGGTTAATGGTTGCAACGATGGAGTGCAGGTGACAACAGCAGTTCTTGCCTTTGCTTATCATCATTGCTTAACAATTCTGGGACAAAAGAAGACAAAGAAGGTGGTGGAGCAGTAACAATGGTGGCAGCAATGGCGGTGGTGAGATGTCTACCAAGACCTAGTTGGATTCCTAAGAATCTAACTCTGGAATCGAACTAAAAAAGGCCTATAACCTTAAGGTTCTCCTCTAGAAAGTTCATTTTGGACCTGATTTTATCTTTCCAGTTAATACTAAAAAAAATCCACAATATCTTGCTCATAACTATCTTTCACATACAAGAATGAACAAGCTAAGGGCACTGTACATAGGCAAGTTCAATCGACAATCTTGAGACCAATAACTAGCAGAAAATAAAAATAGAAGAGCTGCTGCAGCAAAAAATTCAAGCTGAATTATAGAAGAGCTGCTGCACCAAAAAATTCAAGCTGAATTACAAGCCACAAGACAAAATCTCCCAAGAGAATCACCGGAACCAGCTGAAATTGATCCAAAACAAGAATGAAATTCTCGACATAAAAAGCAAAAGAACTAACCACATACTCCCTCTGTACTTGAGAGTATAGGGGCCGCTCTCCAAGGAGCGATCGAAATGGCTGTGGACCTTGTGCTTGCCTCTTCCACTCTGATCGAGGAGCGTCAGCTCGAACAAAGCCCTAACGTCAGTTCCCTCACTGGCAAGGGCGATAAAAACGGAGACATAGGTGGAATGATCCTCGGGGTTCTTGCCATCGGGATAGAAGTAGATCGCCCATTGGTATCCGCCGACGGTGAAATTGTCGCTGGCGATGTGTTTGCCGACGCCGATGCCCTTGGCTAAGGAATACCCCTTGATCACGAAGTGGTGGGAGCCATTGACGGTGTGGGTTACCGACCTCGAGCTCGACGGCGATGAGAGGGAATTAGCGAGGCCGGTGCCACCTGCGACGGTGGGTCTAGACATCGCTGATGAAGTACGGAATTAGGGTCGATTGCATGGAAATGGGGAAAACCCTAGAAGAGAGAAGCAAAATTGTATTGATTTGGGGCTAGGGAATTATCGGGGACGGAAACGGAAACTCTTGGGAGGAATTGAGGAAATTGCAGAATTGCCGGGGAGAGATTATAATTATATACGCTAGTTTTTTTGCTAGCGAAAATTACATTTAACCGGGCTTTTTTTAATAAGGAAAGAATTCGCATATTAACCAAACTTGCTAATCCGAAAAAACGGCAGGTGTGAACAACTGAGAAAGTCAAATCAAACAGGAAAAGTACAAATCTCCGCACAATCAGAACTCATAAGAGATTGAGATCGGGGCGAATAAAACACTATAATTAACCCTTTTTTATCTTGTTATATTAATTATCCCTTATATGTTTTTTTTATAGTTAATCACTCCTTACTTATAATTATGTGGCATTTAACCATCCATTTGACAAAAATAATTATTCTTTTTTATTAAGTCAAATAAATGTCTTATTTGCCCTTCTTCTTTAATTTAATTTACGAAAAAATAAGATGAATGAAATAAAAGAAGGTCGAACTAAAGAACAAGTTAGACGATGAACAGAGATAAGAAGATATTCTTGTGGTTCTCGGACTATCCAAGCGCTCAATTAGAAGAGAAAAAGGAAGATTCACAAGGTTGGTGGATTTTATTTTATAAACTACTTTAGGGTTAAGTGATAACTTAGGGTTTAGGGTTGAGTAATTTCGGGGTAGTTTGGGTTTTGGAAGAATGATTGAGGTGTTGAGGTCAAGCTAGTGATGAGACCCGAAATGAACCAGCGCTAGAAGACAAGAAACGAGATTACTTTTATTCGACTGTGCAAACACTTGCTTTTTAATTATATCTTTAGCACGAGATTACAGATTGCGAGGTTAAAACCAACGAGATTATAGATCACTGAGATTACGCCCTAGATCTCTCTTAGAGTATTCGAGATCTCGATCTAACAAGGTTCGAGATCTCCTAGTTACAACGAGGTTCTATCACCAACAGGTTATTTAGGGAGCTCTAGTAGCGAGGTCGAGGAGCTGATTTAACGTGCGGTGATTGTGGCTTGCGAGGTGGTGCAGCGAGATCTTTGATAGGAGCGAGGACTCTTTGGGTGACTTGAAGTCTTTTTGTGGACCTTCACTTGGCTGTAGCGCGGTCTTTAGCGATGATTCAACACGTCGATCTTCAACGAGCAAGATAGTTCTTGAGTTCAAGATGTTTTTCGACCCCTTGCTACCTACGAGGTTCTCCTCTATTTATAGAGGTTTGAGGAATCGGGTTTTGATGCTTGCTCGATGTGGGACGCCCGGAATCAAGCTCTTTGATTGGTCAAGAGTGAGGCAGTTGATTATTGGTTGGTAGAGCGGTGGTCGCTGAGTGGTTAGATGGGGCGGGGGTGTCAGCTTTTGAGCAACGAGGTTTAGACCTCGTGACCGAGGTCTTGAGGCCTCGCAAAGGTATGGATTTGTTGTTTTTTAAGGTATGTATGGAAATGGGCCTTGAGTTTAACCTCAGGAACCTCGCTAAATCCCGTTATTCCACGTATCCTGGTCCCACATCTTATTCCGCTATTTTGCGCACCATCAGCTAGGTTCTACTAATATGGATTGTGGCATGACCCAGGTGAACCGAAATAATTTCCATGGCATCCTCTTCTTGAGTGAAACTGAGCGTTGGAAACTATCCCCCAATTTAGATGTGGGTTCAGTTCTATTGGAATCGTGGAACTAAACCGGAAAAAAATCAGTAGTTTCGGTTAGTGGAATCGGGTGTCGACCGATCCTGGTTTCAATTCCATGTTTCTTGGAACCGATGGTTCCACCGTCTCCGAACCAACGGTTCCTAACGATCAGAACTGGCCAAACAGGTAAACTGTGGTCGCGGTTTTGCATTTTGTTTGAGATAGAATGCATTTTTTTCGAACATCGCGACCGCGATTTTGGATTTCCAACGACTATTTTTTTTTGTAAGGGATCGGAACCAAACCAGAAAGAACCAGTAAAACCGGGAACCGAACCGAGGAATGGAGGTGATAGGCCAAATCCTACCCCGCAAGTGTACGTGATCGGTTGTAATACCAAGGTGTCGAACTCTGGGACTAAGTAGTATCAATTGTAGTCAAATTAGTAAACTAAGTTGTAAAAATTAAGAAAAGATTGAGATGTGATTTTAGCTATGAAACTAATTATGACCAAGCAAATAAGTAATATATGAGAGAAAGCAATGGGGGGAAAGCTTCTAAGATCAACGATCCCCAAAACAATGCTTAGGTAGACTTTAAAGGATGATTGCACAATCTTAATTTTAACTTTGTTTGAAGGCAATTGTCTAATGTATCCGCTAAACTTTTTCGAATTTTAGCAAACGTATCTATACTCAAGTAAACATCCACTTTCGTGACTTGCAAATTAAAATCTAGACCTTTAAGCCCATAAACATAATACTAAAACAAGCAATACTAAACTAGCAATGGCTCAATATAGAAAGAATATTAATAATGGCAATTAAGGATAGTGGTCACGGTCAAGGGGTCTCATGTGTCAATATCTAGGTCGTGACAAGACTGTCGCAGCGCAACAAGGGCATTGGTGCGCTTGTGCGCGCGCAAGGCAGGTTGCGACACATTGTGTGCGGTGAGGCATGGCCTTGGCACTTCTGAGAACCTCAAGTGGTCATGCTGGGTGCGCCGAGACCGGCATGGTGCTGACGAGGCGCGTCAATTAGTCTGGCACGGTGAGGGCGAGATTCGCGGAGTCGAGGCTCAAGTCTTCCGTGGTGCTGATGGTGACAACGCACACAAGCGAGGGCTCGGCCGTGGGCGCGCTGTGGCTAGCGAGTGTGTGTACCATTATGGAGTTCGTGGTTGTGGAGATGGCGCGGGTTCAAGTTCTAGTGATGGGTCCTTTGGAGTGCACAACAAGGACTCCTCCTCCTGGGTTGCGTCCATAGATGAGATCACATCATGTACTTTCGTTGTTGCCAAAATTGAGTGCTTATGACACTTTATATCAGCCGAAGGGGTGAGCACAAATCCTTATAAGATCCAAGCTATTACAGATTGGCCTCCTCTTGTAACTCCCCCTCGCCCGAACCAAACCAAATCTGACATCGAGGAGGGTGACATAACACCAGTGGCCTCAGATTGAGCGCCTTCCTAAGTCGCCCAAGTCTTTTAAAAAGGGGTGGAAATATATACCATTTAACAATAATAGTGAATATTACAAATAAAAAGGCATAAACTTGTTGTATTACAAATTGTTCCATCATTGAATTCAAAAGTACGATAAATGATCGCTCAACATATGATAAGAGTCTTTTGAAAACAACAACGTAAATAAAAATACAAAGGCTAGTTTGAATACCGGGCAATTGTAGCAAAATTGATATTCCTTTATTTTGTTAAAAGTCTTCATTCGGTCTTCAGTCCTGAATGATAACTCATTATATTGGATCCTAATTGTTTCTTATTACAAGACGGAGGACACCAGCCAACCATGCAAGGGAATAAGGTGGTCAGATTAGTATAATGAAAGACTAAGCAAATGAAGAAACAATTAGTTCTTATAGTATTAATTGGACATGTTAGCATTGAAGCTCGAATGCAAACTGGTCGATAATCTAACCATTAGTCAGGCACGGATCTAGGGGTGGGCTAGGGTTTGCTACAACCCATCCCAAATTTTTATAATATATATACTTCTAGTTGTATATGAACTCATTGTTTAATTATCCCAGTGTTACTGGATTGTATTGTTTTTGTGAAAAATCTGTGTGTGCGGCCGTGCGGGTTCGATCCCCACTAATAACTTTTACTCCGTGTTCATTTTCAAATTTTTTGAAAGATGACTTGGGTATTTTTTCCCTTATTTTTTCATTGTTATTTTTTTTTTCCTTTTTTATTCTATCTAACTAGTACTTGTTTAATTTACCTCTTCTTTTCAATATAGGAAATATTACTTATTTGTTTTTTCTTATACATATGTACTATTAAGTTTATAATTTATATATTTTACTCTTATTAGTATTTTTATGCTTATTTTATTTTCAATATTATCGAAACTTATTTTTAATTTGTTATTATTCATTAATGTTGTTACTTATAAAACTTTTACCTTTATTTATATGAAATAAAAAAATTCAATGATATTTTTATATCAAATTTGTATAAATTATAGTTTAAAAACCATCAAAAGGGTTGGAAAGGTGTCTAAAGCTTCAATTCTAGTTCTTCCTCATCTATCGACATTTTATTGTATAAGATAAATCCAGCCCATCCAAATTTTTATTCCTGGTTCTGTCCCTGCCATTAGTAGTCCCATCAGAATAGAAACGATAGCCGTTGGCAACTTCATGTGATGGGGTGGTGGTGTGTGTAATTCTCCAATGGAGTAGTCATTGCCACTTGTGTTCACATTAAAATTGAATCCTAATGCGGCAATTTTGGCTCTGAATTTGCTCGACATTGGAGTTGCAGCGCGAGATTCTTATGGCTTTGTGGCGCTTGTTCGGTTCGCCGAGTACGGGCTCAATGGAATGTGCTTTGGAGGAGGTTCAAAGTTGTCTCATGGGTCTTCGGGTTTTGCAATCCTTGACCTCATGCATGGTGGAGGTTGAAGAGGATTCATTAAGCCTTATTTATGGTGTGAACTCTCTACATGTGGATTGGTTTCCTTTTGGTTCAATTTTAGTTGATATTAGGACTCTTGCTTTAAGTTTTAGTTATTGTTTTTTTTTCTTGCATGTTTGTAGGTCGAGTAATGGTCTTGCACATTTTATGTCTTGTTGGATTGTGTTGGATGATTACAAACTTTTTTTTGTTGGTGATATTCCGCAGGTAAAAATGGATTTGTTTAGATTTAATAATATGGTATAAGTTTTCCTTCAAATAAGTAAAAAATTTAGGATATTTCGAGGCTTTATGAATTTTTGCCTCCATATAATATCCCAAATTCAAGATATATATAACCCCTTTTCAAAAGTATTAAAGATAAGGTAATTTGGATGCCATCTTTTGATGGTATTTTCTCTATTTAAACAATTGCTCCTTTATCTTCTCTTAATTCTTCTTGTATTAATCAAGTTTCTATTGGATTTGGAGGAAACAATTACCACCTAAAATAAGAATCAAGATCAGATGCTTTAAATTGCTATAGTGAAATATGTGAGCATCTTTTAACCATTTGATCAAGATACATATACGGCTACGATTAAAACACGCGTTTAAGTGATTTTAGACACGGAGGGGAATTTTGGTCTTTCATCCATCAAATTAGAACAAAACTTATAGGGGTCATCTTCATCCTATTCTACGTCGAAATTTCATTCACTTTTTTTAATTTAATCTTCTCCATTCTTGTTACCTCTTCCTTCTTTCAATTTGGTTATGAACCTAACCATGTAAGGACATGAACCTTATTGACTTTTGTTATGAACTTAACTATATAATGAAATGAATCAACAAAATATCATTTATTAATACATGACACAAAATAGCAAATATTGTGAATTAAATTCTATGAACCTTTTTGACATTTGTTATGAACCTAACCATGTAAAGACATGAACCAATAGACCCACTTCTATGAAATAAAAGTCATGAACCGTGAGATGAAATATTATTAATATGTGCTATACAAAACATGAACCAAATGAGCAAATATTATGAACCAAAAGACGTGAACCAAAATAACAACTAGTATGACTTAAAAGATATGAACTGTAATATAAACTATCATGAACCTAAGCATATAAAAACATGAAACAAAAAAAGTATTACCATAAACCAAAAGACATAAATCATACAAAGAGTTAGCCTATGTGGGACTTGAACCCCACATTTATTCGCACATGCACATTGCTCTACCATTTGAGCTAATAGGTTACCAAATGACGTGATCATTCAAAAAGTTTGATGTCCAAACATTTAAAAATTTAATAAAATTAATCACCAAAATATGTAATGAACATGATGTTTATTATAACGACCTCTCCATATCAAGGCATGAACCAAAAGAATTATTATGAACCTATCTTACAAAAACATGAACAGAAAAAACAAGTACCATGAACCAAAAATCACAAAAGAAAATAATAACTAGCATGAACTAAAAAGACATGAACCATAAGTTGAACTTTGATGAACCTAAGGTTATTCAAACATGAACCGAAAGAACAATTGTTATAAACAAAGAAACATGGACCAAAATTTATGAACCATAAGAAGAAATATTGTGAACCTTACCTTAAAAAGTCATGAACAAAAAAAACAACTGATACGAACAAAAAGACATGACCATATCAAGAATTTGCCTATGTGGGATTTGAACCCACATCTATGCGCACTTGCACATTGCTCTAACATTTGAGCTAATAGGCTATCAAATATATAATTTGTCAATTGTCAAATACACATTTGTCATTTATTGATATAACAAAATCTATAGAAACTTACATTGATATTTCTCCTAAGATGACTTAGTAGACAACTTCAACAATGAACTAAAAATCTTCTATTCACTGACCAATACATGTGAAAATCAGTAAACACTTCTTCTACTTACCAACAACAAAGGGCTAAAAATTGGTAATTTGAGGATAATATGGTTTTAGTAAAAAAAAATACACCGTTGAGTTGTTTCTTTGCAATTTAGAGTTTTAACCTAGAAAATTAAACAAACTTGCTATCATAAACTAGAAGAATTTGTAGATTGCAAGAAGATTTTTACTAAACCCAAAAAAACAAACCCTAGAAAAATCCAATTCATGCATACCTTTCTTTATATCCTTCTTCATGGATTTGATGAATTGAAATCAACACTTTTGATTGAGTTGGAGTGCAAGAGATTGTTTTGGGCAGATTTAACACGTAAACGCGTTATCTGCTATAATGAGGGAACTCTAGTAAAAAATCAGTTTAAACACGTTAGTTCGCAAATAGTAAGTGATTCACGAAGAGAAATAGCAAATGAACTAGTAAACAAGTAGAGAAAAAGATATGAGTCTAGAATAGTGAAATAAGATTGCAATTACACTGTTGCGAGTTACTCCTTATGATTCAAGATAGCAATGATAAGTAGTAGACACATTAATTGGTAAAATAATAGATATCGAAATAAATAGGCCATAAATATAGAATAACGAAGGTAAACTTCACTATGATTCCATTCAGATGTAGAATAACAATTGATGAGTACGCCAGAGAGAAGATGAAGAGCAAAATAGCTTTTGAGATCGTGGATGAATAATCGAAGAATAAAAATACAATTGTATGTAGATTGCTTTGTTGTAGAGAGAGCGTATGAGAGTGAGTCCGAGATAATGTGTGTTTTTCCATCCCCTTTGCTGATGTTCTTCCTCCCCTTTTATAGGCTCATATTCTGGTCATTTATGAGTCAATCCCTAGAATCTCGCCTTGTTATTAATGTCTCCAACGGCTAGTTTTGTCCAGTGACCACTTCTGCTAAATCATCAACGCGTTATCATTTAAGGCGTCCGTGATTTTCGCCCATGTAGTTAATGCGTTCAAACAGCTCTTTGATACGCTCTTTGATTTCCTCCATGCAATTTAATGCTCCATTAATAGTGAATATTGTCTTTAATTTATTCTGATCTCCTCATATCAATGTGGTCCCACCTCATAAATTAGCCCAATATTTTAGGGCCCAACAGAGATATGTTAAGTTCTTGGTAGATTTTTCCCACAAGTTTGGAGATGGTGAAGAGATCGTGGTCGCTCAAAGAAGAAGATTGAAGATGGTGAGGAGTGTGAGGGTTGTATTTAATTTTGGGTGAGGGGTACTTTTATCTAGTCAAACAAATTTTACCAAAATTATACTCTGTGCTATTAAACCTGATCAACACCTATTTTTCATATTTTTTGCTAAATTATTTTATTTTAATCATGACCGTCCATACAGACAATCTAACGATCGAAAACTGCTCGCATTTTTCACCTTATAAAATACACCCACCAGAGCGTGACTTCCTAAAATAAACCACCCCCGTTAACAAATAACCATTTTTCCATACACCACCCGTTATATATACCCCATTAGTGCAAAAAAACATCTGTTATAGGATGAATTATTTTAAGCCACATGTTAAACTCATTTCGTTAACAAATAACCATCCTCGTCAATTTTCATCAAAAAAATCAGTTAAATTCATACAATTACTCTTTTACCCTTCACTTTTTAAGATAATTAATTATATGGATTTTGGATTTTTGGACGGTTTAGGACAAAATCAATTTTAAAAAACCGGTTTATCGTATTATGCAACCCTTAACACCTATGACATAGATTAGAAAAACCAAAGTTTAAGTGAAATATAATCTACTATATATATAAAAGAAATAAGGTTTGGAGCCACCACATTGCGCCACATCATCTTTTGCCACATGTCAATCCTACAATGTACCACATCAGATTTTGACACGTGTCATCTCCTCATTAATTCATATAAATTATACAAATAAATTGGTAGTTTTGGAAACAAATCTTATAATATCATTCAATATTTTAGAAAGAATCAAAATTATAATTTTGGAAGTTTCTCGCATATCTACTATATATATTAATTATTTTTTCCACTTCATATTCCACATGGCAAATTTTTTCCACTTAATTAAAATTTATTTTTATTTTCTAAATTTAGATAATCTCTTAATTTTTAGTAGAAGATAATATCTTAACTAAAAAATTTTAACTAATGGTTGTATTTTTTTCTTCTTATAAGCCAATAAAATATATATGTTCAATCTCATCTCTTCCATATTTTCAAAATATATATTTTTTGCTTTATTTTCTTCATATTTTATCTCCTTCTTTTAAATTAAACCTATTTATCAAATATTGCCAAGAAAAATGAGCAATGTAGATTATTTTATGTTAATAATGTTTATTCTCAATTTTAAACTTAATAATCTATATTCAATTTATTTTATTTGATTTAAAAAAATAATTTTTATACATATTACGGGCAATAAATTACTTACATTAAATTTTATAATATATTTTTATTTATAAATATCTTTTTATAGTATATCTAAAAAGAGAAAATTGCACTAAACCACCCGTTAAATAGGCGAATTTACACTTAACCACCCGTTATACACGAATTTGTTTTAAACCACCCAAAACTTTGATTCCGTTAACAAATAGCCACCCATGGCATGATTCCGTTAGAATTTCTGTTAAATCGTGTGAATTTACTACTTTGCCCTCAACTGTTCCAAACATTTACACATTAACAAGCATCGTCATCATCACCACAGCCACTGTTATCCGCACATTCATGTCCACCAACATCGCCAGATCTGCGCTCCACTACCACCATCAATTCCGTCACTGCAGAAGGCCAGATATGCGAACCGATCTCCGACGGCCGCTCACACACCAGTCGTTGCTACAACTCCCAACGACGACCTCACGAGATCTGCTCCGCCACCAACTTTGCTTCGTCGCCCGCTCGCTGCACCGGCGTCTACGCGCTAGTCGCACCAGATCTGCAACCAACGCCTTTCCTTGCCCACCCACCAGATCTGCGATCACCCTCGCCCGCGTCGCCCTCGAAAACCTACAGCCCACCGCCACCACCTTCGCTCCCCGCTCGCAGCGCCTTCACCATCACAGATCTGCGCGAGTCGCAGCAGCAACCACACCATCTTCCTCGTGGCTCGCCGCCCCTGCGTCGCCCACCGTCAAGAGCCCTAGATCTAGGCGAGGGTCCCCCCCCCTTCGCGAACTCCTTCCGCCACCAGCACCCCGTTGAAACCCTAGATCTGGGCTACGCCACCATCCAGAGTCTTTGCAGGGCAAAGTAATGTGTAAATGTGTAAATGTTTGGAACAATTGAGGGCAAAGTAGTAAATGCACATGATCTAACGGCAATTCTGAGGGAATCATGCCATGGGTGGTTATTTGTTAACGGAATCGAAGTTTTGGGTGGTTTAAAACAAATTTGTGTATAACGGGTGGTTAAGTGTAAATTCGCCTATTTAACGGGTGGTTTAGTGCAATTTTCTCATCTAAAAAATATCGAGTTATAGTCGTACAGGGCACGACGGGGACAACTAGTATCCATCTAAAATATCATGAATGGAGATGCTCTTTTCTTATATGGTCCACTCGTAACCTTGCACCAGGTATAAAGAAATAAGGTTATGACGTGGTTACTTTTGCATCAGTCTGGATCGTCTGAAGCGTAAGCTACTACAAAAGTTGTTACACCAATTACATCTAGCCACGTTTCAATTTATCTATTTATTTTTAATTCAATTTAATTATAAAAATTAGATAATTAAATTATAAAAATCAGGATTAAGTCCTATCGAAACATCATTACGAATTGGAACTCCATTCAACAACTCCTTATTGAAACTTATACAGTTATACCAATCGAAAATCTTTTCTAAATTCAAAACCAATCTTCTCTCAATAACTCTGTTCTCGTAGAAAGAGGTCCACATCCCTTTTTTCATCCTTTTCTTTCCTTGGTTTTTTCCGGGAGTCGTTGTTTTCGTTCTGGGTGTTTGGCACTCTACTGAGGCGAAAGAAGTGGTGCTGAGGAACTAATTGCAAATTTTGTAAACAAGTTTTAAGTAGGAATCATCGTCAATTAGGATTTCAGAAAACAATTCAATTAGGAATCCCTTGCCAATTGCCATGTCCTCTAACATTAGATTTGAGCAAATTAGAGCTTAATTTTGGATCAATTTTTTCCTTGATAAAAGAAAAGAAAGCAATTTTTTTCAAAATGAACAAAAAACCTAAATTGACGACGCTAAAGCTTTAGATTTTACTTTCATGGAGGTCATCAAAACCTAAGAGCTTTTGGAAAAAAAAAACCTAAATTGACGGAGCTAAAGGTTTAGATTTTACTTTCATGGAGGTCATCAAAACCTAAGAGCCTAAAATGGTTACCGAATGTAGCAAATTCAATGTACTAATCTCGTGTCCGAACCGGAAGCTCAGTTTGAGGCGGCCAAAATATCAACGCCATAGTTATCTCCGAAGCTGAAGAACCTAGTGTCGGTTTGGGGAGCGTACACCCCCCCGATCGCTGACGGCTGCCACAAGAACTGCTCGAGCTCCATCTGAACGGGCGTTGCTCCATATCTCTCGCCACAATTGGGCGAGTGACAAAAAAGAAAGAAAGCAGAAGACATGTTTTTTTAATTGTCATTTTTTTTGTTTAATTTCTATACTTTAACTGGGTTAAATAATAATGAAATAAATTGACACGTGGCTAGATGTAATTGGTGTAACAGCCTTTTGCATGGTTTTTTTTTTCCCCTTTTGGCGCCACTAGATTGCTTTCCTTTTCACATTTTCCGAACACTACATCAATCAATTTGTACAAGATCTGAAAAAGTGAGAGACAAACATACCTACCTACATACGTACCCACACGACATAACTTGAACAAGAAAAGTATAAAGCTGTTGGCTAATCCACTTGTTTTTATACCCTTTTTTTTGTAAGAAAAATGTAGACACTAGCTATAGAAGCCATTGTTTTCTTGAAAAACGCAAGCAGCCCTGTGGTCTTTTAATTACAATATACTCCATACGAGACTTGTACATAGCTTCGAAGAAGGGCATAAAACGCGAGCAAATTAAAAAGCACAATCGAAAAAAACATCTAGATTAATTTAAAAAAAAACTACCATACGTTGTCGATGATACGAGGACCTAAGTATAGTATCCCGTCCATCTTCGAGTCCTCTGGCATCTCTATTTCTTCCAACCATCCATACTTGCTCCCTTCATCGTTATCTCTAACCGATTGATCAACCATCCCAGAATCTGAACAAGATCCAACATGATTGAGAATCAATCGATCAGTAAATAATTAATGCACATGATAACGAAAGGGAAACTAATTAGTATGCATGAATAACAATGTCCAAGTCATGCATTATTTATCAGTATAACATGCACAGTTTGCGCTTAAGGGTCCGTTTGGTAATCATACTTATTGCTTATCAAACTGTTTGTTTGGTAATCATTTGATCACACATTTAACTAAATAAGCCCCAAATTATAACAATGTACGTGCAGAGATGGACGCCTTAGCCCTTATATGGTGCAATTGACTTTGCTCATGCGATTACAAAGACAAATGAATTAATGTTCTTGCCAAACAGAACCCAAGCCATATATGCATTTGTTTTCAATTGGTGCGATCAATATATGTGTTAAGAAACCGTTACTAGCTAGCTCAATTAATGGCTTGCCTTGGTTATAAGCAGCGGCGTCAAAAGGGAAATCTCTGTAGTAGGTACAGTCTCGGTCGTCTTCTTTCGAGTAAGGCGGTCCGAGGACATCGAGCACCACGCTCGGTTTTATGGCGGTGAGCTGATGGATGTTTCCTCCAGTCTTCGGATACAGAACTTTGGTGTCGCATGGCGCCGTATAAACGGTGTCACTTTTCACTCTCGCCAGCCTCACTACGTACAAATCAAAGTTAATTAATTAACTAATGCAATGCCATGATAAACCAAACCAACTTAAGTAAGCAGGTTGATGCCGGATTGATAACCAAATCATATGAAACACAAGATTAATTAATTGTTAACAAACTTACATCCAGATGGATGATGCTTTTCGTCGTTATTCCCTGAATCGACCAAATCGTAAGACTTGACGTGAATTTGGCCCAAGAGAAGCTTGTTGAAAACGGTCATGTCTGGGTGATTATGGAGGGGAATCACAGCTGTTGCCGGAAGAAAGAACAGTACTAACTGCAAAATTATCCAATAAGCTATATAAGGGATCAATTATATATTTACCTAATTGGTAAGTCAACAATCAAAATCAAAGAAAATCAAGGTTGGTTCATTTTCTATACCATATAACTAAATTAATTAGAGCCATGAATATATACATGCATAACTATTCATACGCCGTAAATCAGACAGCAAATTGCATAAATTAAGAAAAGAAACAAGTACGTATTCTTACAGAAAAGTTGTTGCACTTGTACACATTTGTGTATGTAACTCGTACATTTTCTTTGACGGCTGCATTGCCTGAACAAGGGTTAAAGAACTGCAGATTCTTACTTAGCCCTAGATCTTCTGGTTCCATCCTATCTACAAAAATAACAACTCTGAAATTAAGCACTTCAACACTTGAAAATTTCTCATATATATGCATGAAGGCTGAAGCCATGTATGAATCAAGCAAGCCATAAATGCCATTAATGTACATACAAACAGAGTTGAAATTCCTCCAAATAGGCATGAGTGCATGACCCAAAACATATACATCCACAACATTTTAATGAAAAATTACCAAATGTACGTTGTGTCACAAATCACAATCATCAGAGATTAAGATAGATAGGGACTAATTACCCAGAATTTTGCAGAGGGATTGAACATCAGAGGGAGAAGGAACAAACCCAGGGCCCTTAAAAACAGACTTACAAGAAGCATACAACTCTTGCAAGATCACACAAATGGGCAATTTTCTCTTGGTATGCCTCTTTTTCACCTTCCTTCTCTTGATCAAACTCTTATTGCTGTTCAATTTCACTTGCCCACCCATTTCAATTCTTCTACCTTGCTCTGATTTCATCCAATTAATTTCTAGAAAAACAATTTACAGCACACACTTATTTTCCTCAGATGCACATATATGTATATAACTTCTTTTAGAGAAGAAACCCAGAACAAATTAAGCAGTGAGAAATTCAGCAAAAAATGCCCACACCCAGAGATCTGTGGATCTGTAGAGACTTGGTAATTAACAACAGGAGGAAGAAGAAGAAAATACTAAATAAACAATCGTTGTGTAGAGAAAGAAGGCCATGAAAAGATGGGATGATATAATAAACAAGGGAGAAAACCAGGGGCCATGGATAGTAGAATTAATTTGAAAATTCAGCGAGAGAGAGAGAGTTAAGAAGGGGGGGCTCAAGATTTTTTTTGAAGAAAAAAAGGAAAAAATAAAACAGGATTGGCTTTGTCGCCCCCAGAATTGTGAAGAAGGCGGGGACAGGGAAAAAAATTAAAGTAAAAATGATCTACTACGTCGTACACAGTTTCTTTCATCTCTTACTAATAACGTGGCTTCTCTTTATTCACTGTGAAACAATAAATATTGCCCTTTGTTTCCTTGGATATTTATTATATTTGTTTGGATATAATATAATAATTTACGTGTTGTATGTAATTTAATTTGTTTTAACATAAAACTAGTTACTATATGTATTGAGTATGTTTTGAGGGAAAAGATAATTTAAAAAAAGAAAAAGAAAAGAAAAAAGGGGTGGTTTTGATAGAGTTGATTGATCTTATCAAGTTGGGCATTCATATGATAACGTGAAGGTTGGCAGAAGAGCGGAGAGCAGAAGAAGGTGGATGGGTTTGGGAGTGTCTTGGAATGTGAATCTGTTGTGACGAGGATAAGCCACGTCCCCAGTTTGAATTGTACGTTGGTTGAGGGGTTAACCTTTGACGGATTCATGTTGGAAAACGTTGTATTTTGAAACCATACAATGCATTATATTAGTATGTAAAAGCGATATGCGGAGCATTGTTATATTTTGACATTTGATGATTCAGAGTGCTTATAATTTATTTCTGTAGAAAATTTGTAGCATTAGACTAGTAGTATTCTTAATTAAAAGAAAAATATCGCTTAAGAGAAAGAAAAGAGCGTGCAACACGGAATAAGTTGGAGTGGATTAGATTGAGATTTGACATGTAATTCTAATCACTACTATTAATTGGTCAAGTTTGAAGGGAAAAGCAAGGAGAGTAACCCACCAATTAATTACGTTCATGATATAATCATTATACGCATGATATTTACAGTCCGTGAGAAAATGTCACTTTTGCCCTTTCATTACTTCCACATATTCAACAAAGGAAAATCATGTATGCCTGGCAAATTGAAATAATAATTATCGATACGTTGATTAATTTGCAATATTTTAAGGTGATTTGTTTTTTACGTACATACATTACGTGACTGTAATAAAATGACGAATTTAACCGCTAATTTAAAATATTTGATTAGTGTCAATTAAATTTAGATTTATTTAAGACTCTATTCTCTAATTCGTAAAAATATATTAGGTTGAATTGTAACGACCTAATTCTTTCCTACTAGAAAATGCATGCATGTGATGTGAACATATTTACCAAATATCGACTAAGGCTGTTGTTGGCATTTCAGGAGTACTTACATATAAAGGAATAAAAAAAGAATAAGATGGGGTTGAGGTGGAAAAATGAACCCATGTGGGTCCCCACTTCTAGAGCAAAAGAAAGCATAACAAAGAACGAACAATGAAAACAATGTACTCTCTTACATCTCACTTTCTTAGACGCAAAGAACCATTCTCATGACTATATACACTATTTAAGTAGTGTTAGGGTCTAAAATATCGGACCAATTTCGATATGGGACCACGATAATATGAAGAGATCGGAAGTAAATAAAAACATTATTTATTATTAATGAGGCATTAAATTGCATGAAGAAAATCAAGAAACATAAATGAGCAGTTGGAACGCATTAACTACAGGGTGAAAATCACGGACGTCTTTAATGCCTAAATGCGTCGACGACTCAACAAGAGTGGTAACTGGTCAAACTAGTCGTTAAAAACATTAATAATAGGGCGAGATTCTGAGGATTGATACTAATAAATGACTAGTACGTGAGCCTATAAAAGGGAGAGAGGAACATCAATAAAGAGAGTCTCTCTCGACGACAGAACAATCTACATACAATTGTGCTTCTATTCTTCGATTATTCATTCAAGACCTCAAGAGATTTTTTTCTTCTTATCTTCTCATTGGTGTACCCCTCAATTGTTCTTCATATGAATGGAAATATAGTGAAGTTTATCTGTTAGAAAATCTGGAGGCTTTGATTTTGATGGTTCCAAACGTCTGCCACGTGAACGACCTCGAGCCTTTGAACAAAATCGCCAACGTCAGTCAGGCCGTCGACGTGTGTTGAAGGCAAATCTCGGAGATATATCTTGAAGACGCGTGAGATTTTTGGAGTTTGGATAGTATAATCTTGTTTTAGGAAAGATCTCATGAGGATTACATTGTTATCCAATTATTGCCTTTGCCCTAAGCCATATTTTATTGTAATCTTATATTTTGCTTATGATGATTTTTTAAGGATAAAAGAAATAATATCTTGCCATAACCGAATTGGAAGATATTATTCTCTTTTATCTGACCTAGTTTGTGTGTATTAAGTTAAGACTTTAGGTTAGAATAGTCAAGAACTCATACTCCATTTTTGTGTTAAGAAAGAAAGAAAAAGAGAACTCGAGAGACGTAGGCTTGTTAGACGGGTTGAGGGTTTGACGAGCACTTGTATGTCGCGGTAAAAGCGTTGTCAAAGAAATATCCTAACTTCCAAACCTAAGTATAGTGGAAACAAGGGTCGAACCTACATGGACTCATATTACTTGTATTTAAATAATATTACTAAATGAAAAAGGGTTTTTTTTTTATGATTTCATACAATCAATCTAAATAAATAAAGCAAAGCAAATAAATTAATTGAAGATTCAAATATAGAGAAAAGCGTCCAATTAGTTTCGTATCCATTGCATACATGAGTTTTGATCCTTGATTATTCGTATTTCAATTTCCCTTTACTAATCTATTGTGAATTTATGAAATTCAAGCTTAAGGTGGTTATTAATATACACCGTCTTTAATAACCTTTTAATCAATTAACCTAAAACCTTCTATGTCAAATTGATCATGCAAATAAGTTTAAAGCGTTCAATAGAAACATAGAAGTTTTGTAATTGAATTCTTCTCCTTTGATTAATCTTATTCCACCGTCTATAAGTTTAAGCAAAGAATTCATCCATGAATAACCAAATTCCACCGTCTATTTAGTTACTCTAGTTGTAATTCAACCTAGAAATAGAATAGGTGATCAAGCTATTATAATCCTAAACGAATCTAAACAATTACGCATGGAGAAAATTTATCTAGTCAAGGCAAACTGAAATAAATTAAATCTCACAAACTATCATGCATACAATTTCAACTAACTAGTTGAACATGGGAAATTTACCTAGAATAAAACATTAAAGAAGAATTAAACTTACAAGAGTTCAATTTCTCTTCAATATTGCAAACTAGGTTTTTGTCTCCCAAGAGTTATCTTATTCAAATTAACGTCAAAGCCAAAAGCAATAGAATAACATATATCTCCAAAGAAACCCTAAAAGAGTATTTATATGATATAAAAAACATC
The DNA here is from genome assembly GCA_964016875.1 of Fallopia convolvulus. Classification (NCBI taxonomy): domain Eukaryota; kingdom Viridiplantae; phylum Streptophyta; class Magnoliopsida; order Caryophyllales; family Polygonaceae; genus Fallopia; species Fallopia convolvulus. Next base: position 57,801,157 of record OZ024719.1, read on the forward strand.
CGAAATACTAATAAAGTCGCTCCAAAAGATAACACGGAAGCCCGAGTCAGCGTCAGATTGACACATCGAAGCGCGATCAAACTCCCCAGAGCGCGATCGCGCTCCCACTATCCTTCCCGCGCTCGGGCCTCAGCATTCAAGCGACACTTCAGAGGCTGTTTTGACTCCCTTATAGTTGGAATTTGGACTCGGAGTAAAAAAATAAAATGTAGCTCTTCGAGTTAGCTTTCCATTGATACCAATTCAGCTTCATCCGACCTCTATAGCTCCCAAAACAAGCATAGCAAGATAGAGGTGTCAAAATAAGACTCCAATACATGACCCGGGTTTAAGTGCTTTTATCCCTCAAACTCTTAGGCCTTAGTGTAATATTCGGGAATATTTCGATTTTATTTTATTTTTTTATTCTATTTTTACGCTCCTTGAATTTCATGTTGGGATTACTTAGCTTATAAGTAATCTCGGATATATCAAAGTATTTAATTTTTAATTTTTAATTTAAAATAATTATATTTTGAAAGGTTTTTAAGTTAAAAGTAATTAATAATAATTTCAGGGTAAAGTTTGTAGTAAAGGAGATATGAGGGTGGAAAGCACAAATTTTACAAATATAAACCGACTTTTCATTGATATATATATCTTCTTGATCTTCATTTGTAAGTTTCATATGCCTTTGAGAAAATAACGTACAAGGGGGGGGGGGGGGGGGGAGAGAGAGAGAGAGGATGGAACTAGCCGGTGTTGGGTTCGTTCGTCGGGTCGGATTTTGGAGTTCAGGCATTATTTGGTAAGTTTTAATTAGTTAATAGTTTGTTTAGATTTTACTAATTTTTCCAGATCTGGCTTTATAATTGATTGGATTTAAAAATCAGTCGATTTAAAGTTCTCAGAGGATATTTTTGATATCGGATTTATAATCGGTAAAAGATTTGAGAGTAATTTTAGGGTATTGTTTTGTAATGATATTAGGGAGACCTTTGATCCAGTTTTTCAGAAAGGTTTGAACTAGAAAAATGTTCTTTTATATATCTAGTATATTCATGTCAAGTTTTAAAGGATTTGGAATTATACAAAAGAAGTTATAAAGCATCTTGGCTTTTTGTTGTTTTTGGGGTTAGAGTTTGTAAGAGTTTAAAAGCTATTATTATTCATTGGGGTTTATATATGCATATAGGAGCGTGAGTCCTAGGTTGTGATCAGAAACGAAGGGCAAAGACAGGCTATCTGTCTTAGACGGGGTTTCGCGTTGTATGATAATTAGTGGTTTCTTGGCGTAGGAAATTCGTCCTCAAGGTAAGTTGTTTACGACTTGCTCAGTTGCTGTTCAATACTTGTTAGACTTCATGTGGTGCTTGTAGGATTGGTTTTGGGGAACTAGTCCCTAGATGATTATTTTATGAAAAAGGTTTACTTGTGTATGATATGTGTGAAAAGAATTTCATTGGGCTTTCATAGTATGTGAAGTTTTCGAATATTTTCTCTATGTTGGTACCGTTCTCGGCATGACCATGTGCGTAGTCCTCTGGATTGAAGTGACGGCTACGTATGGTTATGTGACAGAGAATCATGCCCCTTCAAAAGTAAAGCTATCTGTGTTTTGGGAAAGTGCTCCCAAGGAGGCTTGACCCGGGGTTAGAAGGATGGAATTGTGAAGGGTGGGAGGTAGCGCCTCGGCACCGTGGGCGTAGGGTTGATAAGCGCCATGGAACGGAACGATGGAAGAATGGTTGTATTGTTTTGCTTGGACTTGTATGTGTGAATGTGTATGGAAGTTTGATATGTGGTTTGTGTTTATGATCTATGTTTATGATCTATGGGAAGTGAAGTATGAATTTAGAACTGATATGTGTTGTAATCATGCGAACCTTGTTTGTGTATATGTAGACACTTGATTGGTTTTTAAACGTCTTACTAGTATCGTATGGATTCTAGCTTGTATTAGAAGGGTAGTTGACCCTTCGGGGACTTGTTTTTTTTAGTTTCAGGTAAAGACAAGGGACCCATGATGGAACCTCGACTGAATGATGGAACAGGTCGTTGAAGGTCGTGTCATTAGGATGGGTTCAGTTGGGAGAAATGGTGGTTACTTTTTGCTATCTTTTATATAATGTGTGGTTTTGATAAAGAAAGGGTAGTGGTATGTTAATGAAATGTTTCCAGGAAGTGTTGTAAATTATGTTGTTTTGGGTTTCATGCATGTTTTATATACTTGGGTTTTATAAATATCGATTGGATGTTTTATTCATGTTTTCTTGTCGTGCCCGAGTTGCAAGATCCAAGTGAACTCGTTGTCAAACTAGCCTAGGTAGTACCTAGTAAGGTCTACTACCGAGTAGCGCCCGGTGTAAAGAGGGGTGTTACAAATTGGTATCAGAGCGAGGTTGACAACAAGGGCACATGGAACTGAACAACGAGTGTACTCGAGGTCCAACCTAAAACTAAAACCGGCCGGTTATTTCAAATTATTTCAATGGGGTAGTCATATTGCATTTACAAGGTAGATGACACGCCTCGACTCTGTCGTCATCAGTCGAAGGACCTCATGTAGACTAGTAAGTTATTTTGTTAACTTTAGTTAAAGATATTTTAAATAGTAAAACATTCGTTTATAGATGGCTCCACAAACTAGAGCTGGAGCACCTAAAGCAGGAAGGAAAGGTAGTGGTAGAGGACGTGGTAGGGGACGTGTTGGAAACAGAGAAGAGGCTCCTGCCGTGGGAGAGCCACACCCTCCTCAACAGGAGGTTGTTGAGAATGTTGGACTGCAGTGAATGACCATCAAAGGGAAATTTTTTTGGTTGTTGGAAACGGGCTCCCTGCTAATGGAGTCAACGATAGGGCAGATGGGGAAGTACGTGGGCCAGCTCAGGTGCCACCAGTTGAGTTACCACCAGAGACGACTGTTTTTATCCGAGCTACACTTGTCGAGCTATTACAAAATCTGGTAGGTACTGGATTTTTGCCTAATCATAATGCAACCAATTCTGGATATCAAGGGGCTGAGGTTAGGGCACCAAGACCAGTTTTTGCACAATCGGTTCAGTTAGGGAGACCACCACGTATTCCAAGGCCAGTAATGGCTGATGGCATGGCTGAGCAAGGAAGAGGGTATCACGAGCCTCTTCTTGATAAGTGGCTTGCAGAATTCTGGGGTACCAATCTTTACTAGGGATCAGGAAGCTGATGTTGAGCAGTGGTTGAGGAAAGTGGCATCTGCTCTCGACTCTATCCAGGCACCAGAAGAAAGAAGGATGTCTCTAGTACAAAGTTTGTTACAGAAGGATGCATTTGATTGGTGGGAGTTGAGTCGTGATCACCAAGTAAATGTTACTTTTGAGGAATTTCAAGAGAGGATTCGAGATAACTATTGTCCTGAGGTCGTGAGAGCGGCTCGTGAGATTGCTTTTCGGGATGCAGGGCCTGAGAACATTACCGTAGGTGAGACTATCAAAAAATTTCAACGAGGTTTGGCAGCGGTGCCCAATGCCGCTCATACAGAGAATCTGCGGATTGCAACCTTTCTTAAGCGCTTGCAACCCCAACTACGTGCATACGTATCTGGACTTCAACTCAAGACTTTGAAGGAGGTTCAAGATTCTGCTTTAGCTTATTCTATGTCCACCTTGGGTCCGGAACAATTGAATGTACAAGCTAGTAGAAATAAGAAGCAAAGGTTGTTTGCTCCATCAGACTCTAGGAGAGATAATCGTTCGGGTGTGTCTCAACAAAACCGATCTGGATTTCAGTCACAAGGTCGTCAAGACCAACCTCAACGAAGTCAGTTTACTGGAGGGTTGAGGGAGTGCTTCAATTGGGGAGACACTAGTCATATGAGGAATCAATGTCGGAAACCAGTTCGTAATTGTTTCATACGTGGGAAGCCAGGCCACTTACAAAAATATTGTATGGTTGGAACACCCTCACAGGGATCTTCGTCGGGGTCGGTGAACCAAGGGATTCTTCGTCAGTTCCAATAGACTCAACATGCACCAAGCCAAAGTAGAGGCCGTGGTGCGGGAGCTAGCACTACCGGGGCAACTAGCCTCGGGTATTTGAGATGAGAAGGCCTGATGCCTTGAATGCTCCGACTGCCACAAGTACGATTTGGATTAAGTCTAAACCTATGCGTATCTTGTTTGATACGGGTGCTACGCACTCTTTTGTGTCCTCTACATGCGTTGATAGACTAGGGTTGACTTGCTCGGAGGGTACATCCTTTATGGTGGGATTGCCCGATGGTAGTAAGGTGAGAGGAAATAGAGAAATACTTCATTGCCCTATTAGGATTGGGGGTAGTGATTGGTTTGCAGACTTTATTGTGATACAGTTGTCGCCTAGTGATGATGTTATTTTTGGGATGGACTGGATGAGACGTTATAAAGAAGTATTAGATGCACATAAGGGTACAGTCACTGTGACTGCAGATGATGGGACAATACATGTATGTCAAGATCCAGAGCAGGAGGGTCCAGGATCAGTGATCAATATGGTGAAAGCCGCTATGTTGCTTAATGATGGGTGTGTGGGTTATTGGTGTTATGTTCTATAAGGAGACAAGAAAGGACCGTGTATTCAAGATATACCACGAGTGTGTGAGTTTGAAGACGTTTTTCCAGATGAACTTCCAGGGCTGCCTCCTCAACGAGAGGTGGATTTTAATATTGAGTTAGATCCAGGAACAAGACCAATCTCAAAAGCCCCGTACCGTATGGCTCCAATGGAGATGCAAGAGCTGAAGTCTCAGTTGGAGGAGTTACTAAAGAAGGGATATATACGTCCAAGTGCATCACCGTGGGGAGCTCCAGTTTTGTTTGTAAGAAAGAAAGATAGTTCCCTACGTTTATGTATTGATTACCGGGAGCTAAACCGAGTTACTATTAAGAATAAGTACCCTTTGCCTCGTATTGATGACTTGTTAGACCAGTTGCAAGGGGCTATTGTGTTCTCAAAGGTGGACCTCAGATCAGGCTATCATCAATTGAGGATTCGGGAAGGGGATATTCCCAAGACGGCTTTCCGAACAAGGTACGGGCACTATGAGTTTGTAGTAATGCCATTCGGATTGACTAATGCACCTGCGGTGTTCATGGAGTTAATGAACCGGGTGTTTATAGAATATTTGGATAAATTTGTGGTTGTCTTTATTGATGATATACTAATTTATTCTCAAAGCCCTGAGGAGCATGCAAAGCACCTTAGATTAGTTTTGGAAGTGTTAAGACACCACCGACTATTTGCTAAACTGTCCAAATGTGAGTTCTGGCTACCAGAAGTTACTTTCCTGGGTCATGTTGTATCCGCTAAGGGAGTCATGGTAGACCCCTTAAAGATTGAAGTTGTGAAGGCTTGGGAACCCCCGAAGAATGTGAAGAAGGTACGGAGTTTCTTAGGATTGGCAGGGTACTACAGGAGGTTTGTGGATTGGTTTTCGCGAATAGCTCAACCACTTACCAACTTGCTAAAAAAGACCACTCGTTTTGACTGGAATGATGCTTGTTAAAGGGGCTTCGATGAGTTGAAGGAGAAGTTGACTTCAGCTCCAATACTTGCTTTTCCTCAAGGGAATGAAGGCTTTGTGATTTACATTGATTCCTCAAAAGTAGGCTTAGGTTGTGTATTAATGCAGAATGACAGGGTGATTGCATATGCTTCCAAGCAGTTGAAATCAAACGAGTTGAATTACCCATGATTTAGAGTTGGCAGCAGTGATTCATGCTTTAAAGATATGGTGTCATTACTTGTATGGAAGTACATGTAAAGTAATGACAGACCATAAGAGCCTTAAGTACATTTTTACTCAGAGAGAATTGAACATGAGACAACGAAGATGGCTTGAATTACTGAAAGATTATGATTTAGAGATCTTGTATCATCCCGGAAAGGCGAATGTAGTTGTTGATGCTCTTAGCAGAAAAACGCCACAAGAGCATATGTTGTGTCACTTGACTGCCCAACCAGAGTTACAAAGAGAACTAATAAGGTATAGATTGAGGTACAGATTCAGCACTATCAAGGTAGACTAGGCCGTATAGATTGTCAGCCAACCTTAATTGAGGAAATACGACTTAAGCAGGCTGTTGTGGTCCTTATCGGTCGACTACTTGTTTGATGATTCAAGAGTTGAGGCAGAAAGTGAGCCGTGGAGAGGCATCTGCTTTTGAAGAACATGTTGATGGTACTTTGAGATTGAATGGTCGATTATGTGTACCTCGAGATGAGGAGTTGAGACAAAAGATATTACAAGAGGCTCACGCTACTCCTTATTCAATCCACCCGGGAGCTAGTAAGATGTACAAGGACTTGAAGCAATATTACTGGTGGGATGGAATGAACCCTGATGTAACAAAATTTGTAGCAAAGTGTCAGGTGTGCCAGCAAGTAAAAATAAAGCACCAAAGACCAGGTGGAATGCTCGAACCACTTTCAGTTCCAGAATGGAAGTGGGAGGACATTTCCATGGATTTTGTTATCGGACTGTGGATTAGTAGAGGACATGATACAATATGGGTTGTCGTGGACAGACTGACTAAGACTGCTCGTTTTCTGCCCATTAGAGAGGCTTGACAAGTGAGTAAACTAGTAGAGGTGTTCGTGAAACAAATAGTGAGATTGCATGGAGTGCCCAAAATGATTGTTTCTGATCGTGATGGACGGTTTACCTCCAAATTTTGGCAAAAAGTGCATAAAGCTTTAGGCACCAAGCTACATTTCACGTCTGCTTATCACCCGCGGTCAGATGGCCAATCGGAGAGGACAATTCAAACACTAGAAGATATGTTGAGATCATGTGTGTTGGATTGGGGAGGAAACTGGTCTGATCACTTGGAGTTAGTTGAGTTTGCATATAATAATAGTTGGCACTCTTCGATTCAAATGGCACCATATGAGGCTTTATATGGGAGGAGATGTAGGACACCTCTATGTTGGGATGATCCATCAGATGTTGTAGATGGAATGCCTCAGATGATTCAGGAAACAGTTGAAAAGGTGGCTTTGATTCGAGAATGTATGTTGACAGCACAGAGTCGTCAGAAATCTTATGCAGATAAGAGGCGACGACCATTGGAATTCGAGGTAGGAGCACATGTTTGAGTGAGGGTATCGCCAACTCGTGGGGTTAGAAGATTTGGAGTGAAAGGAAAGTTGAGTCCTCGGTACATCGGGCCATTTGAAATTATCGAGAGGGTAGGCGAGGTAGCCTACAAGTTGACACTACCACCAGCTTTAGAAGGAGTTCATTCTGTTTTTCATGTGTCACAATTGAGGCAGTATGTGCCTGATCCTAAGAGTTGGAGATTGAACCAAATCATACTTTCCAAGAACAACCAATAGCAATCCTTGGTAGACGGTTGAAAAAGCTGCGAAATAAGGAGATATTGCTTGTGTCGATTCAGTGGTCTCGACGAGGAGTTGAGGAGGCAACTTGGGAGACTGAAACGAGAATAAGTGAGAGCTACCATGAGTTGTACCCAGTTTTAGTTGAGGCGTTTGAGAATAAGAGTTAGCAGTGATCAAGGGTTATAGTTATGGGTAGTTGTAACTATTTGTGTGCTTTGTTCGACTTGACCTTGTGTGCTTGACTTGTTTGGTAGTTGCTGGTAGTGTGTTGATGGTATGAATTACATGGTGTAACTTTATATGGTTGTTGTTTGTAGTATACTAAAGGTATATGATCTGCGTGTTGTTTGATTCATGTCAAGGATTTTAAGTAAGTGTTGTGAGTTTATTTTCATATATGTCTGGAAGTTTCGGGGCGAAACTTTCTTTAAGGAGGGTAGAATGTAATATTCGGGAATATTTCGATATTTTTTTATTTTTATTATATTTTTACGATCCTTGAATTTCATGTTGGGATTACTTAGCTTATAAGTAATCTCGGATATATCAAAGTATTTAATTTTTAATTTTTAATTTAAAATAATTATATTTTGAAAGATTTTTAAGTTAAAAGTAATTAATAATAATTTAAGGGTAAAGTTTGTAGTAAAAGAGATTTGAGGGTGGAAAGCACAAATTTTACAAATATAAACCGACTTCTCATTGATATATATATCTTCTTGATCTTCATTTGTAAGTTTCATATGCCTTTGAGAAAATAACGTACAAAGGGGGGGAGAGAGAGAGAGAGAGAGAGAGAGAGAGAGAGAGAGAGAGAGAGAGAGAGAGAGAGAGAGAGAGAGAGAGAGGATGGAACTAGCCGGTGTTGGGTTCGTTCGTCGGGTCGGATTTTGGAGTTCAGACATTATTTGGTAAGTTTTAATTAGTTAATAGTTTGTTTAGATTTTACTAATTTTTCCAGATCTGGCTTTATAATTGATTGGATTTAAAAATCAATCGATTTAAAGTTCTCAGAGGGTATTTTTGATATCGGATTTATATTCGGTAAAAGATTTCAGAGTAATTTTAGGGTATTGTTTTGTAATGATATTAGGAAGACCTTTGATCCAGTTTTTCAGAAAGGTTTGAACTAGAAAAATGTTCTTTTATATATCTAGTATATTCATGTCAAGTTTTAAAGGATTTGAAATTATACAAAAGAAGTTATAAAGCGTCTTGGCTTTTTGTTGTTTTTGGGGTTAGAGTTTGTAAGAGTTTAAAAGCTATTATTATTCATTGGGGTTTATGCATATAGGAGCGTGAGTCCTAGGCTGTGATCAGAAACGAAGGGCAAAGACAGGCTATCTGTCTTAGACGGATTTTCGCGTTGTATGATAATTAGTGGTTTCTTGGCGTTGGAAATTCGTCCTCAAGGTAAGTCGTTTACGACTTGCTCAGTTGTTGTTCCATACTTGTTAGACTTCATGTGGTGCTTGTAGGATTGGTTTTGGGGAACTAGTCCCTAGATGATTATTTTATGAAAAAGGTTTACTTGTGTATGATATGTGTGAAAAGAATTTCATTCGGCTTTCATAGTATGTGAAGTTTTCGAATATTTTCTCTATGTTGGTACCGTTCTCGGCATGACCATGTGCGTAGTCCTCTGGGTTGAAGTGACGGCTACATATGGTTATGTGACAGAGAATCATGCCCCTTCAATAGTAAAGCTATCTGTGTTTTGGGAAAGTGCTCCCAAGGAGGATTGACCCGGGGTTAGAAGGATGGAATTGTGATGGTGGGAGGTCGCGCCTCGGCACCGTGGGCGTAGGGTTGATAAGCGCCATGGAACGGAACGATGGAAGAATGGTTGTATTGTTTTGCTTGGACTTGTATGTGTGAATGTGTATGGAAGTTTGATATGTGGTTTGTGTTTATGATCTATATTTATGATCTATGGGAAGTGAAGTATGAATTTAGAACTGATATGTGTTGTAATCATGTGAACCTTGTTTGTGTATATGTAGACACTTGATTGGTTTTTAAACGTCTTACTAGTATCGTATGGATTCTAGCTTGTATTAGAAGGGTAGTGGTATGTTAATGAAATGTTTCTAGGAAGTCCTTAGCTTCACATCCACCATGCTTCACCTTCCAACCTGCAATAAAGCAGAGAAACGCGTAGATTCCGAATTAAACCGAAATAAAACTTAAACTACAACTTAAAGTAAAATTCTAGCTAGAAATGCATAATAAGGGAATAAAACATGCTCTAAAACCTATACCTATATGCTTTATCAGGGTTGTAGTTACTCGGTTCACAACGAGTTTTAGAGTGCTTGGGAAGTAGGTCTAGATCCAAGGTGTTCTTGTAAATAATCCAAAAGATCAATAAAGCAAGTTACGGATTTTAATCCTTCCAAGCGAGAACTTGGAAGAGAGTGGTTTTCACACCTGATTGATTGAGTTCATCGATTAAGTGTTTCCACTATAAAAAATCATTATGTGCAAGTAAGTCTTTCTTGTAGTTTATTTCGGTTGCATTTACTTAAGAGGTCGACGACTTAGTTGAGGTCGACGACCTAGACTTACTAACGATCCTACATTATCTTATCTACATTATTTTATATTTCTGCTTATTTATTTCGATATCTATTATTTTATCAATTAACGTGTCTATGAGTTGCAATTGGTATCCATAATCATAAAGGAGTAACTCGCACCAGTGCAATTGCAATCTTATTTCACTATTCTGAATTCATATCTCTTTCTCTACTTGTTTACTAGCTCATTTGCTATTTCACTTCGTGAATTCCTTGTTATTTGCACATTAACGTGTTTAAATTGATTTTTTTTACTAGAGTTTCCTCATCATAGCAGATAATGCGCTTACGTGTTAAATATACCCAAAACAATTGGCGCCCACGGAGGTCGCTAATAATTTATTAATTTTTATCAAATAATATATATTTTCATTATTTAATAAATAATGATCGAATATTGTAATTGTAAAAAGAAAAACTTCAAAATACAAATAATATAGTCAAATTATTTTTGTGCTAATAAATTCATTTTGCATACATGGTTTAAAATACAAATAATAAAAATTTGTGATTAATAAAAATTTTGATCATGTAAATAATTTAATATTTTTATAATTACATTAATTATTTGACGAGCAAAAAAAAGTTATACAAATACTTAAAATTTCATTGGTGAATGACTAAATGATAATCAATAATTGTTTAAACAAATTATTTAAATTAAATATGTGAAATATTTTTTTTTTCATATTAATTAATATGTAATATAAAAATAAAGATTGGAAAGAATTAAACAAAATTATTTAACTACAACATTTCATATTATAATAAAAAATAAGATTTAATTTAATGCTAGTTTGTGTTGTGTGTTTAATCAATTAGGGTTTAGGATAATTTGGTCGAGTCCGCAAAGTGCCACGTGCAGTGATTCAAAGTGGCCCCGACTTTGCATTGATTGACAGATTTTAAGCAAAGGATCGGTCAAGGTGATCGAACTTATGGTTTTTTAAATGAGTTTAGTAGGTTTTATAGAAGATTTTGAAAGGGTTTGGTCACCTTGACCGAACCTATGGTTTTTTTTTAATTAAGTTTAGTATTTTTTTATAGAAGGCTTACTTTGTATTTGTATGTTGAATTTTGTATTTTTAAATTAAATTTTAAAGTTAGTTTTGAGATTTTTATTCGTATTGATCTGTTAATTTTCGGGTTATATACATATAAGGATTTAAGTTTTATTTTTCAAAAAAAATTAATTAAGGGCGTTAATTTAATTTGTGAAATAAAGTTGTTTAAAAACTGAAAACTATATTGTTCACCGTACAAAATTATGGACTTCTACAAAGCATTACAAATAAAAAAAATTCAGCGTCGAGGGTCTAAATCACTATGACGATCGGATTGAATATGGGGGGGGGGGTGAGAGCGGTGAGTTCGCCAAGCTGATAGGGCTTTCATTGTTGGGATTAAAGGGGTTGTCATCGTGAGAATTATGTGTAGTCCATCTACAAATCGTGCTGCATCGCCGCCAAGCTCTCTTTAATGAGAATATTAACGCACCGGGCTTCAGATATGATTCATGCGCTGTCAAAGAAAATAATAATTTATGAGAAACTAACAAGACCAATTATAATATATAAATAGCTTAATATTAACAATTAAATAATTTCGCACACTGTAACTATCCATTGTAGTCGGTGCTGCCGTTTGCTGATTGGCCATGATTTCGACCGAACTTGTTCGATCGTAATGTGTTAGTAACCATACAGGGAACTAACAATGTTCCCTGAGCAGCGGAAATAACAAAAACAGGAACATGGTATTTAGAGATGAAAACTTTCTATCCAACTAACAATTCGTAGAAAGAAAAACCTCTACCCCTGAGACTCCTCCTCAGAGAATTTCAATAGTTCACTAATGTATTAAGATTCAATGGTTACAAGGCAAATCAAGTTCTCAGGTAACTTCATCACCAACCGAATTTCAACCAACTAGACTTCTACCACTACACCATTATGCAAATTTAACGACTATATTTTAGCGACCAAGTGGTCACTAACTCCAACAAAAACATTAGCAACCACGTGGTCGCTAAATTAGCGACCACGAGCCCTCTGGTTGCTAAAATTGTGCGGACAATTTTGGCGCTAGATGTTGGGGACCACTTGGTCGTAGAAGTTAGCGGCCAAGTGGTTGCTAATCTCATGACCCAAATTAGCGACCACTTAACCAGCCAATTTTGGCGGGCATCATCCCGCAGATTTGGCGACTACTTGATCGATGAATACAATAATCGGCAAAATTGACCATCGCCGCCGCTCGCGCCCACGGTTGACGGTTTGGTCTTTCGGGACAAGGACCTTGCGTCAGTCTAAGTCATGCACAACGATCCCTTGGTCCTCACAATCAAGCTTGAGGGCTTCAAGGTGCGTTGGGCTTTAGTAGATTCGGGAGATCGGTTGATATCATGTATTACGATGTATTCAAGCTCCTAGGAAAGAAGAATGAACACTTGATCCCGGTCAAGATGCAACTCACTGGACTTGGTGGATACTCGACATTCTTTTATCTTTTTCTGTAAATATGATATTTATTATGGTAAACTTTTATCTTCTTTATTATGGTAATTGAATCGCTACAGTGGAAGATTCTATCTTAGTCGAAAGATAGATTTTTCGCGTGGATTGAGGAGAAAGATATCGCTTGTTTGGGTGACAAGGCAAATAGCGGCTGGTCCTAGGGGAGGATTTTCGACTCCCATACTCCCTTTCTTTCGCTATAAATACATGTCTTCGCCATGTATGGTAGGCAGATCTTGGATATACTCATATTCGATGAGCTCGTTAGCAAATCTTACTATTTATCTCGACGTTCAATCGACAAACTACTCTTTTGACTTAGACATCGGAGGTAGATTAGGACTTAGGAGGACCTCACCCCTTGTGCCTACTGTTTTGTAGGTTCTAGGTTGAGGAAAGAATTTGGAACGAAAGATCGGATCATAGGTCGAGTCAAGAGGAGAATTCAATTAGGACATAAAGACGAATTTTTATGTACTAACAATAATCATTGATTGATGATAATCCAATGCCACCCATTTTAAGTACACATTTCATCCTAATTTGTATTACTCCTAAAGGAGATTGGGTTGATTTACACACGACGAATATTTTTTTAAGTAAGAAATTAATCTATACTAATACATTATAAAGCAGAACCCAAGTCTGTTGTAAAATTTGCGCCACGTGGCATTTTTGAATAAATTAATATAAAATTATATTTTAATAAATTTTATAACAACTTATAGTATTCTTGCTATATATACTAAATAGATAACATGTTTATATAATAATTTTTATGTTTATAATTTTCTATCTATGAATTATGAATTAGTTTACTACAATAGATAACATATTTATATAATTTTTATATACATAAAGTACTATGAGATGATATTTTCCATATTTATTTAATATTTTTATCTCTTAATAAGATTTAGGGTTTTAATATATTTTCTTATCTTTTAACAAGACTTGAGCTCCAAGTATAAAATTTATATCTATATAATGATAATTTTAAATAATAAACTTTTGTTATGTTGATATATTTTTATTTTGAGAAAAAGATATAATTTTATGTTGATGACTAAAACTATATGTAAATGTTAAAAAAAAATTCGAATTTTAATTTAAATTATAAAATTAGATTTTCTTTATCTTTTTATGCATTTGTCTATTGCATAATTTATTATGATATTATATAAATATATTTAGTATTTCAAATTAATATCGTATAATTATATAGTTTTTAATAAAATTATCCCGCGAATATCACGGGACTTCAACTAGTTGTGTTTAATTCATGGAGGAGGAGGGGTTGTCGTGGTGTTTAGCGTGCTAACGATCGGGCAAGCAGGTGGGCTCGGCCCGTTAAAATCTGGGTTGATTGGGCCCATACTCGTCAAGATTCGGGAGTCGGTCCCAACAGTAACGTCTGAGATACTCGAGTACTCTTGAGTCAGCAGCTTATGCAAATTGCTGTTGGAAACTATGCAAATTGGTTTCATTTATAATAAAATATTTTTTCTAATCAATGCATAGGTCAGAATTTATAAATTTTCAAAATTTTGTTCGTACACTTTTTGTCCCAAAATAAAAAAACAATAGATCTATTCACAATTTTACCTTATGTGTGGATATTTTGTAGGTAGAATTCGCAACGAACAACAAAGTATAAGGTATTATATAAAATTTGAAAATGTTGGGGTAAAGAGCACAACAACCTCAAAAGATTGGGGTATTTAGAATAATTTTTCCTTATTTATTTCTTTTGAGTTTTTAAAACAAGAATATGTAGCTATTTGAGCATGAACAAACAGGAAGGGAAGAAAACTTGTGAAATGAATATTTGTGGTAGGCAATGATTAGACTTGTGTTATAATTCACGAAAATTTGACTGAAGAAATGTAGAGTTAGGATCTATGACTATTCCAGCCATAATTCACTTGGTAGGTGGCCAGAACTCTTACAAATAACTTGCCTTTAAAATACAAAAACGTGAGATGATTAAAATTTTAATATTGGTAGATTAGCTCAGCCTAACTTTATATATTAAAAAGTTCTAAATCAAAGCTTTTATGCTGATGTTTCACCAAAAAAAAAGCTTTTATATATTGACACGTGCATGATGCGTCTTATAGAGAAGTACTTTATTCGTAAATCTAAACATTACCAGCATTAGTAATTTAGTAATTTCATAAATCATATCATGCAAGCCACCATTACGACTTAGAAATTGAGGCTGCGGGCCAATCTTACCTACTCCCTACTGAATCTTTTTCTTTCTTCCCCCACTTTGTTGGACCATCCAAGTATTTGCATTTAAATCTTTCATAGTCAAATTTCGTAGCCTTTAGATCTACGACTGAGAAATGAGAAATGAGAAATGAGAAATGCATGGACAAAACATGTATTTCGACCCAAAAAAATGGACAAAACATGTATTAAGAATGAGAAATGATTAATAATCAATTTTAGAGAAAAATAGACAAACTATCACTCGAGATATTAGAAACAATAACTTTAAAAAAATAAATACATAAAAGCATACAATAATAATATCGTTAATATACTTACATGCTAAAGCTATAATTTAAGAAATGGAATATGTTTGATTTAAAAAACACGCACACTGCTTTTCACCAACTATGTGGTCAGTGGTCCATCTTCTCACCATTTCACCAACCACTCTAGTTCAGTCGCAAGTACGGCGCGTGGATATTCATTTTCCAGTGCAGGCCTATCATAAAAATCAATTTTCTTAATGAAAATTTAGGGAAGGGAATGAAGCCCCACTTCAAGAACAAAAAGACCAAGTATTCAAAAAACTCTTATAAGAAAATTTATATTTGTCTCACCTCAAAAAATCAATGAGAAATCATACTTAATCTGTCAGATCCGATTTTTATTAGGCCAACCCTTTAAGATTGTCTATCATAAAATCTATATCTTCTATACAACTATAAAAGTTGTCCCTCTCAAGTTAAATAAATATTCCACATTTATGTATTGATTTTTATCAATATTAAAATACAATAATTGAATATTTATTTGAAATACATTATACACATATTTATAAAATGACTATTTATCTTATTTCAAAAACTTGAGATTTTCTTTTACAAAAAAATATAAACACTATTTATGATATAAAAACATACAAACACATAATATCATTTTTCTTAAAAAAAGACAGAATATCATATATTATGGGTACGACTTTTTGCACACTAATTTTTAACTTTTAACACCGCGCTATATAATAGCGTAATAATTTCACACTATATAATAGTGTGATATTAAAAAATTATAAAATATAAACTTTTAGTTTCAGCGTTACGTGATTCTCAAAATCTCACGGCATTACATGCCGTGAAACAACGTTTTTAGAAAGCGTAAATTCTCTAAATTTTTATATTATTGTGGTCATGCATGTGGTGGGTTATTGTTTAATTATTTATTTTTGGTAGAAAGTGGGTTATTGTTTATTAATCTCACATGATTCTATTCCTATTCATATGTACAAGAACTACATTAATTTGAATTAAAATAAATTAGTTATAAAAAATAAACCTACAAAATCGTTGTACATTGAGCAAATAAAATGAAAATAATACTTGAACTACCAACCAAATTTATATAGAAAAGAAATTTATTATATCTTAAATTGCTATATAGTATATAACGATTAAATAATCAAATAATTTATTTGTATATAATTTGAAATATTTTTTTTAGTTATATGATTAATTATAATATTTTATAATGCAATTTAATAAAATTCGAATTTAGTATACTTAATCATATGTTGTAATATTTCAAAACTTAGACATTTAAAATAATAGCAAACATAAGGTTCATTAAAAAAAAGTTATACTCGTAATAAAATGAATGGGACCCCCGTAAAGTTTACCTACCACGAACTCCAGCTTCTATAAATTTACAAAAATAGACCACCATTTTCCTTCGTCTTTGCCCCTTCTCTCCCCTTCGCAATCCACTGCGACCCCCCTCTTTCTCCTCATCACTCTCGGTACATTCGCCCAAGGTATGTATCGTCTTTTCTTTCTCTCAATCTCCTTTGATTGGCCGGTGTTAAGAGTAACGGAGATGGAGCTTGATCTGCTATATAACCTATATGATTACCATGTGCCAATGTAGCGATTTCGTTGTTTTGGTTAGAGTCTTCTGCCATCAGAAAATCAGATCTGTGTTTATTTGGACGAACGTTGTAATGTTGTCGAGGATCTGATTGGAAATAATGGGGATTTTACTAGATCGGTCATTGAAAACTTATTAAGTAATTTGTCGCGTTCGGATACGGGAAATGTAGGCTGTCCTTCAGTCTCAGTTAATATTTCCTTTTATCTTATTTGCGGCTGACCCCAGCTTATGCTGTGGAATTCAGAACTTGTTGTTATCGTTATCTTGTCATCAAAATTATTCCTTGGTCACTATAGATCTAATTTTGTGGAATTCAGAACTTGTTCAAAGTAGATATGACTATAAAGTGTACACATGAAAGAAGTTTGTTAGTTGGATTGACTTGCTTGTATTATGTGAGATTTTGTTCATCCCTGCATGCTTATGATTTCTGAGGTCTGATAAACTCCGAGCCTTATGATTCTACTTCTTATTTTTCCGTGACATATGAACGGCCATCCAGATTTGGTTGCATCTGTAGTTTCTTATCTTGAATGCCATAATTCTGCAAATATGACCAAATGATTAACTCAAGTATAATAGTTTTCCAGTGCTTAATTTGCAGATTTATAGTATATTTAAGACAGAACTGTAGGCCAAGGCTTACTAAATTCATTAGTATTGTGCCAACAATCTGCAGCTAAATGGCATCTCACATTGTTGGGTACCCCCGCATGGGGCCAAAGAGAGAGCTCAAGTTTGCTCTGGAATCATTCTGGGATGGAAAGAGCAGTGCTGAAGATCTGAAGAAGGTGTCTGCTGATCTAAGGTGCTCCATCTGGAAGCAGATGGCAGATGCTGGCATTAAGTACATTCCTAGCAACACCTTTGCGTACTATGATCAGGTGCTGGACACCACTACCATGCTAGGAGCTGTACCCCCCAGATACGGGTGGAAAGGCGGTGAGATTGGATTCGATGTCTATTTCTCCATGGCCAGAGGTAATGCCTCCGTGCCTGCAATGGAGATGACCAAGTGGTTTGACACCAACTAGTAAGTGCCATTATCTCTTTTTTTTTGTAAAGAAGCTCATTTGTCTCCCTGTTACTTACACTATAATGTGTGATTGATATTGCTATGTAGCCACTACATCGTCCCAGAGTTGGGACCAGAGGTGAACTTCTCCTATGCTTCTCACAAGGCTGTTAATGAGTACAAGGAAGCTAAGGCGGTATGTACAAATCATTTTTTCCTAACCATTTTATTCAAGATGAGAAGAATTTTTAGTGAGTACAAAAAATTATTGTGGAATGCCACTTGTAATAATTCCTGCAATTATGAGATGAGTGATTTACTTTTGTCCTTTGGCATGTTTCTGGAATAGACTGTCTTCACTCTTCTAAGCTTTATATATTTAAAAACCAGAAGGCTGGCATATAGAATAACATTATGAGAAGCCCCTTTTTTCAGCTGCATTTGCTCTCCTTCATTTTGCGCATTGATTAGTTATCACATCACTTTGGATAAACCACTTTTGAGTTTTGATAGTATTCAAGTCAAACCCAGTTGGCTTATCCTGTTGAGGTTTATGTACAAATATTTTCTTTTTCAAAATTTAACTTCTTCCTTTTCATGCAGCTTGACGTAGATACTGTTCCAGTTCTTGTTGGACCTGTCTCCTATCTGTTGCTATCCAAGCCTGCCAAGGGTGTGGAGAAGTCTTTCTCACTTCTTTCTCTCCTTCCCAAGATCCTATCAATCTACAAGTAAGAATTAGACTAGTCCTTGATAAATTATCATATTAAGATTTCTGCTGTTTGCTGACACACATTTTATCTGCAACAGGGAAGTTGTGTCTGAACTGAAGGCTGCCGGTGCTTCATGGATTCAGTTTGACGAGCCTTTGTTTGTGATGGACTTGGAATCCCACCAATTGCAAGCATTCACTGAAGCTTATGCTGAACTAGAGTCAACTCTGTCCGGTTTGAATGTTGTGGTTGAAACATATTTTGCTGATGTTACCCCAGAGGCATACAAGACCCTTACCTCTCTGAAGGGTGTTACTGGATTTGGATTTGATTTGATCCGTGGTACAAAAACTCTTGAGTTGATCAAGGCTGGATTCCCCTCGGGAAAATACCTTTTTGCCGGTGTTGTTGATGGACGCAACATTTGGGCCAATGATCTTGCTTCATCCCTTGCTACCCTGGAGTCCCTTGAGGGCATTGTGGGGAAATGTATACTTTATTGTCAATTCTCAATGCATTACCACGGTTTGTAATTATTTATGATGGTTTTGGCTAAATCACTTATCATTTGGTTGCAGACAAACTTGTGGTCTCCACCTCATGCTCACTTCTTCACACTGCTGTTGATCTTGTGAATGAGACTAAGTTAGATGATGAGATCAAGTCATGGCTTGCGTTTGCTGCACAGAAGGTTGTAGAAGTGAATGCCTTGGCAAAGGCTTTGGCTGGTCAGAAGAACGAGGTATCTTTCTGGTTTAGTTGCACAGCTCTCTTGCATTAGGTTCATAATTAGGAATTAGTTTATTGCTCTCTCTGAACCTAGAAGTAACATAAACGAATTTATGCTACTTCAAGGTCTTGCTTCTCTTCTTTCTGTCTATTGTGTGATTCTTGATCACATTGTTGCATATCTTCTAGGCTTTCTTCTCTGCCAATGCTGCTGCTCAAGCTTCAAGGAGGTCTTCCCCAAGGGTGACCAATGCAGATGTTCAGAAGGCTGTAAGTCTTTTTTTCAAACATTTCTTACTGGTATTCTTGTTCTTGTAAGTCGCTTTTCAGTTCAATACATTTTGCCTTTTCCGCAGGCTGCTGCACTGAAGGAGTCTGACCACCGCCGTGCAACAAACGTCAGTGCTAGGTTGGAAGCTCAGCAGAAGAAGCTTAACCTCCCTGTTCTCCCAACCACCACGATTGGATCTTTCCCTCAAACTATTGAGCTCAGGAGAGTCCGCCGTGAATACAAGGCCAACAAGTGAGCGCCTTTCAATATCTATTCCTAGACAACATAATCAATTCTCCATGTTATCTAATTTTTCATATGTCATGTACGCAGAGTCTCTGAGGAAGAGTATGTCAAATCTATCAAGGAAGAAATCAGCAAGGTTGTCAAGATTCAGGAGGAGCTTGATATTGATGTCTTGGTTCATGGGGAGCCTGAGGTAAGCTCTCTACTTAGCATGTAAGATACAAAATATTTGCAGGGCATTATCCATCGGCTAAAAGATTAATGTTTCTAATTGTGCTTAATGCTTGTCATTCCAGAGGAATGATATGGTTGAGTACTTTGGGGAGCAATTGTCTGGTTTTGCCTTCACTGTCAATGGATGGGTGCAATCTTATGGTTCCCGCTGTGTGAAACCACCAGTTATCTATGGTGATGTGAGCCGCCCCAAGGCAATGACTGTTTTCTGGTCATCCATGGCTCAGAGCATGACTTCCCGCCCAATGAAGGGTATGCTTACCGGGCCCGTTACCATTCTCAACTGGTCCTTTGTCAGGAATGACCAACCCAGGTACATTTTCCTCTCTAACAAGAAGAAAGATTAAAATGATATAGCTTCTTGTTTTTAACTTTATTCTTACATTGATGCTCATATTCTCACGTGTATACATTCCAGATCAGAGACCTGTTACCAGATTGCCCTTGCTATCAAGGATGAAGTCGAGGACCTTGAAAAGGCCGGAATCAATGTTATCCAAATTGATGAGGCTGCCTTAAGAGAAGGTCTGCCACTGCGAAAATCTGAGCACGCTTTCTACTTGAAATGGGCTGTCCACTCCTTCCGCATCACCAACGTCGGCGTTCAGGACACCACACAGATCCACACCCACATGTGCTACTCCCACTTCAACGACATCATCCACTCCATCATTGACATGGACGCTGATGTCATCACCATCGAGAACTCTCGCTCTGACGAAAAGCTTCTTTCAGTATTCCGTGATGGAGTCAAGTATGGTGCTGGCATTGGGCCAGGTGTGTACGACATTCACTCTCCAAGAATACCGTCCACAGAGGAGATTGCTGACCGTATCAGGAAGATGCTTGCTGTTCTTGAGACCAACATCTTGTGGGTCAACCCAGATTGTGGTCTCAAGACCCGCAAGTACACAGAAGTCAAGCCTGCTCTTCTCAACATGGTGGCTGCTGCCAAGCTTCTCCGCCAGGAGCTTGCCAGTGCCAAGTAAGTCATTTGTTTAGTGACAAAGAAGAGGTCAACAATCCATCTATATGCTTTGTATACTGCCGGAGAAAGGTCAAAGTTTGTCTTTCCTCGTCGGATGAATAATCATTTGATTTTATTAGATTAGATAAGAGAGTTTGTGTGCACAATGTGCATTTCTTAAGGGGGGCATTGTGATCTCTGTTCTTTGGTATCTTTCCCCCCGCATTTTTCATATTCACGTTTCTCAGTCATGTTCTTTCTGAGTTGCTTCCATTGCACTTGCTTGGGCTGCTCTACTCGGTTGTAACTTTTTACTAATTTGGGAACTCCGATATATAGTTGTGACCAGTGTACTAGAGAGCATTAGGCGACTGAAATTTGGATGGTGGCTGGTATACGGGTGGCTACTCATCTCAAATTTCAGGTGCTGCCAAACACCAGCAATAATTGAAACTACCGGAAAAATAATAAAAAAATATTTTAAATAAATCCCCCTTAAACGACCTAAAAAATGCCATAAAAAACTATCCTTCAACTTGATAAATGGAACCTTATTGTTCTACCTAGGGCTGTCAATCACCCCATGGCTGACTGACCCACCCAAAATAAACAGGCAAAACTCAAACAAAGTCGGTGATGGGCGGTTCGGGTGACGGGAGGAACAAGTTATGAGTTGGATAAGGGTGAGATTTTATCACCTAATAATCCGATCCGACAATCAACCCATCACCCGTTTCACCCAAACCACCCGTATAGCCCATTTCAGTCCATAATTCTAATATGAGTGTGGGTCACCCATATAATCCATTTCGGGCCTTTGATAAATGAACCCATTTGTTTTCCAAATAACCTATTTATTTGTTTTCGTTCTACTTTCTAAGTATTTCTTACTTTATTATATATTTTACATGATAAAGATATTGTCGTCACCCTAGTATATGTTTGTTTCCCAGATGACATGATGTTTTGAATATTATTGCTTATGAGATTTGTTTTTGTTTACGTATGGATTATGAATATTTGTTTTAGTTTATGTATGAAAATTTAATATAGACATAAAATATAACATTTATATAACGGTTATATGAGTGAACGGGTCACTCAAATAACCAGTGGGTGACGGGTGGATTACAGGTAGAATATTTTACGAGTAATGGGTGGGTTGGGTGGGGCGTTTTAACTTGTGGGTCGGGTGCTAAAAGTGAACACCCACCTATAACCTAACCCATTGAGAGTAGTTTCAATTGAACTTGGATGGCCCATATGCTACCTAAATATGACCTTTCTCAGCTTCGTTATAAAATTGCGTGCTGCAAATCTCGTCTGATCAACATTTCATACTATCAAAAGTAATTATTACTGGGTGTGCATAGTTATCTTGGTGTTTTCTAGCATACAGTATATAGATATGTGCGCTACCAAATTTGAACACATGTCCTTGTAGGCGTTTACATTTGTGTTGCTTGTGTTAGAAGATAGAGTTTTGATGGTTCCAGAGTCAGTGACTCCGAGTTTACAAGTCGAGTCAGCGACTTGGCAAAGTCACTGACATGATCAGCTGGCGAAGTAATCTATTTAAGGAACGAACGCACAGTGTCTGTGCGTGTATTTGGAGACAGTTGCGTCGTTCAATTTAAGGAGAAGATCATCATAAAAGAGTGCTAAAATCAAGATAAAAACGATTTGATTCTGCTCGAATATTTCATTGTATGCGTTAAATGTATATTTGGAAAGATATGTAAAAGATTGAGTGTGTATCATTTCCCTAATCGAATGGGAGTTGATACACACGAGATCTCTCTTACCCTAGCTTAAATACCCTAGTGTTTAGGATAGTGGCAAGTCTTATGAGCGTCATTTCATTATTTGTGTAAGAAAGAAAGAGTGAATTTGTGCGTGAGATTCGTACACGTCATGAGTCAAGTATTCTTAGGCATAGCGTGAGATTGAGAGTGTGAATGCAAAGGTAGAGCGTGGTTCAAAGGTGTGGGATTCATTCTTGTACACGAGAGAGCTTTGTAAACACTCAAGAAATCAATAGAGAGAGTATAAGGACTCTTGAAATCCGACCAAGCGAGAAGCTTGGAAGGGAGTGGTTTTTCTCTAAGTAAACTAGTTGATTTACGAGGAGTTTTCCACTATACATCGCTTGTCATTGAAAGTTGGTAACGTTCATTTTACTGTCTAAATATTTCGCTGCTTTATTACTCAAAGTCGACGACTTCTCAGGAGTTGCCGACTCGTTAAGTACTAACGATCCTACAATCGTATCAGAGCCTGAGGTTCTAGATTGCGTCTTTAGTACTTTTATTGCAGGAAAATGACGTCCACCAACACTTCTGTGAATGACTCTTTCTGGAAGCCTCCAATCCTCAAGGCTGGAGAGTATAACTGGTGGGTTGAACAGATGAAGACCCACATCTGCTCACTTGATGGTCAACTATGGACGGTGATTAAACTGGGTCCAGAAACATTGCTTGGAAAGGATGGAAAGATCGAAAAGACCACAACGGAGTATGATGACGTGGATTTGAAGAAGCTTGAAAAGAATGCTAGAGCAAAGAAGGTGCTTCATCATGCTCTCACTGACGGTAACTTCAAGAAGGTGATCGGATACGCGACGACAAAAGAAATCTATGATGCTCTTATAAGACTTCATCAAGACAATGATGATGTAAAAAAGGACATGATCATAAGTCTTGAAGCAGAATATGACAACATCTTTCAAGGAAAAGGAGAATATCTTCGTGATTATCACTTCAGGTTTTAAACGCTCGTGAATCAATTGGAGTTTCTTGGTGAGAAGATTTCTGAATGGAAACAAACCAACAAGTTGATCTCAGGATTGAACAAGAGTTGGGACAATACCACTTCATCTCTACTCACTCAAAAGTAAACCAAGTCGCTGACCTTGGAAGATCTTGTTGGGCAACTCACCATGTATGGAGGCATTCAGTAAAGAAGAGTGGAAAAAATTGACTCTGAGAAAGTCAAGAACATTGCTCTTAAAGTTGAAAGAGCCTTTGACTTGGCTCAGGGAGACGATGACACTGAAGGAGTAGATGAGGATGTGGCGCTCATCTCTAAGGCTATGAAGAGACTATGGAATCGCAACAAATCTCCTGTCAAAGCTCCTGAATCAAGCAAGGAAGGGAAGGATATGAAGGATGTCATTTGTTATCAATGTCAAGCTAAAGGATACTTTGCCAAGCAATGTCCAAAAAGAAAAGGTGGAGAAGCTGGCAAAGGAATGATGGCAACTTGGGACATGTCCTGATGATGATGATGAAGTGGCGCCAGCAAGAGGAAACTACTGCATGGCCATTGCAGATAAATAGTCCCAAGAGGTAAATGAATCTGAAGTCTGAACTCTCTTCTCTTTTGGCTAGAAGATCGAGAGAACAGTTGGTTGCTATCATCGAAAAGCTTGGAATCTAGGTCATTGAGCTAAGAGAAAAAGTGGAGGATAATGAAGAAACAATCTCCAATCTTTTTGATGATAACAAATTCTGGTCCACTAAGGCTATTGAATTGGAAAAAAAAATTGTCTCCTAAGTCAATGACTTGTAAGTCCTGTTCGGACTCAAAAGCCCAAGTCGTCGACTTGCAAAAACAAGTTGAGGACTTGGAAAAACAAGTCACTGACCTAGAAGGTGAAATGCTTATGCTTAGGCTCGGTCATGCTAAGCTATCTAAAGAACTAGAAGATCAAAAGATTGATGATGAGAGTAAAAAAAATTGGCTGGATGAGTTTGTTACTGAAAAGACCCAAGAGGTCAGAAATGACTATAAAAAGAAATTTGTGAAGGAGGTTGATAGGTCTGGGATTGGATATGCTCGTGCACCCAACACTCAGGGTATCAAACATGTTTCCTTTTTGTCTAATGGTAAAGCCTATATGGGTAGTGACAATGCAAGTTGTTCTACTCATGTGGTGGCCAAGCAAGACAAAGGGAAACAACAGTGGTATCCTGATCAAAAGGTGCACAAAATATGGCAAAAACAAACCTAGAACTCGGCTCCCTCACAAATTGACTTTCAATCTCGCATCAACAACAAACCCATCTATCCCGGATGCAACAAGTATGTTGCCCTAAAGTCTCACAGGACATTTTGGTATTGTGGCAAGCCTGGTCACTACCAGCATGATTGTCACAAAAAGGGCAAGAGATGATGAAAATACAAGGTCACAGACTCTGAATGACAGTTCTGGCAGAACCACTATCACTGACTGTCCTCTAGGATCCGTGTGTGCTAATTGTGATAAGTGTTGCCCTAGAAACTACTATGTTGCCAAACCCAGATGAGTTAAAAAACTCTGGATTCATAAGAACTAATTCTTTCAATGCAGCTTGAAGTGAGTGACAAGGAGCACTGGTTTATTGATAGTGCATGCTCAACTCATATGTTTGGAAGCCCTAGGGATTTCGTCTCACTTCAAGAATACAAGGGAGGTAAGATTACCTTCGGCAACAATAGTAAAGGTGGTATTTCTGGTATTGGTACGGTAAGATTTCCAGATAAGTTATCAATAGACAATGTTAATTTAGTGGACAATCACAGTTTTAAGCTTTTAAGTGTTTCCCAAATCTGTGCCAATGGAAAATATCAAGCTGTTTTTGATAGGAAGGGTTGTCAGGTACAAGAAATTAACTCAGGGAAGATTCTTCTGAAAGGGGTGTGTGAAAACAATCTTTACAAGGTGGACCCTTGTTTTGAACCTGAAGAAAAACTGTGTCTTAGGACAGCTGCAGACGTCGCCGACCTCTGGCACAAAAGGTTTGGTCATGCGAGCTTTCAACTCCTTGACAAACTTTATAGACAAGAGCTGGTTAGAGGGCTACCTAACATAGATCCAAGCAAGCATGAAGTTTGTGAAACATGTGTAAGAGGTAAGCAAGTGAAGTCTTCATTCAAATCCAAGAAGGAGGTAAGTACCACTAAACAATTAGAGTTGATTCATATAGATTTATGTGGTCCCATGAGAATCCAAAGTCGTGGAGGAAATAGCTATATTTTTGTCATTGTTGATGACTTTTCACGGTATACTTGGACAATTTTTTTGTCTTCTAAAGATCAAGTCTTTGAAGAATTTGAAGCATGGGTAAAGGTTGTCGAGAAAAAGCTTGGAGTTGTTCTTGTTTCTATAAGGTCAGATCATGGAACGAATTTGACAACTTTGAGTTTTTGGTTTTCTTCAAGAAGAATGGCATAAGTCACAACTTCTTAGCGCCAAGAATTATGACAAGGATCCAGAAGTCAATGCTACTATGTATTGGGGTATGATTGGATCATTGCTCTATCTCACTGCGAGTAGACCTGATATTGTGTTTGGAGTATGCCTATGTGCCAGATTTCAAGCTGATCCAAAAGAGTCCCACTTGAAAGTTGTTAAAAGAACCATTCGCTATCTTAAGGGGACTGACAATATGTGTTTATGGTATCCACGAGGATTTGATTTTGAACTTGTCGACTACACAGATGCTGATTTTGCTGGAAATCGTGTTGATAGAAAAAGCACTTCAAGGATGGATCGATTTCTTGGGCCTTGCCTTGTGTCATGGGGTTCTAAAAAGCAATTTTTTTTTCTCTATCAACGGCAGAAGCAGAGTACATTGCAGCTACGATATGTTGCTCTCAACTCTTATGGATCAAGCAACAAGTCAGTGACTATGGTGTGAAGTGTGGGTCAGTGCACATACTATGTGACAACACTAGTGCAATCAACATCTCAAAGAATCCGGTGCAACATTCAAAGACAAAACATATTGAGATAAGGCTCCACTTTCTTCGAGATTGCGTAGAAAAAGGCATGGTCACTATGGAATTCTGTAGAACAAGTGATCAAAGAGCAAACATCTTCACAAAAGCCCTAAATCGTGAACCCTTTGAACAACTCCGCATGGAACTAGGTATGATCTCTCTTCAATGATCTATTTCCCTACATGAATTCCCTCGATGATTGGATATAATTGATTACTTTGAATATGTTTTGAAATCATGCTTTTATGGTATAATTCTTAAAATTCTTGATAGACTTTATATTTAGGAAACCCCATGTATTTGACTTGTCGATTACTTTTACTTCATTCAATATGTGTGCAACCTTTTTGAGATCTTTGTTTTAGCCCAAAAGAATCCAACCTAATGATCTTAACCCTCATTACAAGCCGAAATGATGGTTGATTCTAATGCATGTCCCTGACCTATCATGTTTTGAGAGTCTCTATGAGCCCGTTTTGAATTTCCTTATGAAACGGAGACTTATCATCATGATCGACAAATCCTCAAAATAATGCTTCATACTTAGTTTGTTTTGGCACTCCCTGTGCAACCCCAACGCCAAGTAAGTTCTTTAAAGAATAGGTCATGGAATGTGCAAAAGTCATGGACATATGAGAGGAGCAGTTTTTATGATAGAAGTCGTCGACTTAATCAAGGTCAGTGACTGTGTGTTTTTGGCACGAGAAAAAGATCATGGCTTAACAACATCTTTTGAACTTGGAAAGTTTTTTCAAAAAGGAGGAAAGAGAAGATCTTATGATTTGACAACATCCTTAATGATGGAAGTGTACTTCTTTATTATGCCCCAACCATCAAAGGCAAAAGGTACACTTTCTCAAATCTCTCTCTCTCTCTCTCTCTCTCTCTCTCTCTCACCCTTAAACCTGCAAACCTCTTCAATGCCGTCTTCTTTCAACAATTCAAACCTCCCCACTTCCACTAAAACTCAAACTGAGAGTCCAGAATTGGCAAAGAAGAAGATTCTCGCCCTTTTCAGTGATGATTTTCTTCATGCACTTTTGTCTGGGCACTCGTCTCCCTCAACCGCTCTCCCAACCTCCATTGAAAACCCTTCTCTGAACCCATCCTCCTCACAAGACCAAAATCCAAACCCTTCTCCTCCAAAATCAACTTCCTCATCTCCCATTCCCACTGAAAAATCCCAAAACCTTTCATCCCCACAAAACGAAACCGAAACCCTAACCCTCTCACCAGAATCTGGAATACCAATCCAAACGGCGCAACCGGTGGCTATTCCAGAAACCGGTGACTCATCTACACCCAAACCCTTAGAGCGAGAGAATGTAGAGGAAGAGAGAGTGAAAACTCCTATTTTGGAGTCGATGGAGTTTGAGGAAACGGAAAAGGTTGTCGCGTCATTTGAGGAAAAGGAAGAAGAAAAAGCTTCGGAGGTTGGAGTGGAAGGCACACAGGAGCAGACTAGAACAGAGGAGAACCAACGACTATCTCCTAAAGAGCAAACAAAGGCTATCAATGACTCTTCCAAAGTCAATGAAACAGATGCTGATGTGGAGAAGGATGACAAGGTCTCTGACAAGGATGTTACTCAGAAGGAACAAGTTGAAACATTTGAAGAAGGTACTCATTCTGATCCAATCTTGGTCTCTAGAAAATCTAAATTCGCTTAATCTATTAAGAGAAAATTAGAGAAAGATTTCTTTGGAGATGATTCTAAGTTGCTCAAAGATGATGAAAATAAAATGCCTCCTCCTTTTCGCCCTAAGACTAGATCTGCAAGTGCTAGAGCCACGACTGTGGCTCTTAAAGCCAAAAAGGGCAAGGGGTTGGAAACCCTTGAGACTACCTCAGAGGGCGGTGAATCTTCTTTCTTTGAGAAGGGCACAAGGAAGAAAAGGGGTCACCAAAATCTGTTGTTGGTTCTAGCAAGAAGAAGAAGTTGAGTATGATTGTTGACATGACCTCTAGGGAGTTTACCAAGGATTTACTGTGGGAAGTGTAATATCCGCAATATTCCAAGCTTTTTATAATATAATGTTTATTATCAATTATTTTCTCTAATTAAAAAGGATAATTTCTTAATATCAAATTAACTTCTAAAATAGATAAAAATTCAATAAAATAACTTGAGGGGCATAGATTAATAAAGTGAGGCCAAATAATAGAAAGAGCATTAGATAAAAATAAGGTCCTTTAGATATTGAATTTATTTCATAAAATAGATTACACAAAGGCCTAAGAACCCAATTTAAAAGCTTTGTAAAAAGAATGCAAGAGCCGGGATTTGAACCCGAGACCTCTTGCAAACTCAAGCCACACGCCCCCCTCTATTCCTGCTAGACCAAGTGAACTTTCTTACTCATTCACCCAACCTTTTTATCTAATATCAAATAACTCTCCTTCATCTTCCAAAAAGACATCAGAATGATGTCTGATTGAATTGACGTAGATGTGAAGGGAGCCAATGCATGCTCTTCTCCCACCTCCTTTGCCTTGCAAGACCAACCTTCCTATATCATCTTCTCATCACCACAAGAAGCACACAATTGAACATAAGAGAGCTTCTCCCCCTTCCTCCATTTATCTACTTCCATAGACATGGATCACAAGCATCATCAATTTGCCTAAAAAGGGCTTTCATTCACAAATTCAATCACACAATGGTCTCCTCTCCTCTTCTAGCACTTTTGCTTTCAAACCAACACTCTAATTCAACACTTTATTATTTTTAAAGAAAATAACTTTCTAAATTATTATTATAATAATTTAGAAATTCAAATCCTCTTATAAAGACATTATAAGAGGTAATCCGAACTATAGTTGGAAAATCGTGTTTTGAGTCTTCTCGTAAATTCCTTATCAATAGGTCGAAATACTCGTTCGTAGCAAGGAATCACTTAAGTTTCGTCAAAGCTCGTTTGCTAGAACTCGTTGCACTAAGGCAAGTGGAATTTCCCCTTGTGCCCTTTTATATCCGTCTTTATGATATCTCTCGATGTTGGGAACTTCTTGTATGTTTAATAAAAATGAACCTAGGAATTATCGATTGTTAGAAATAACGACCCTTGTTAGTGTAGTAGATATTATATTCCTTGCTAGGATTATATTTGCTAGTGTGGGTACTCTTGATTGATTGTAAATCTCGTTCAGAGATTTGAATTGAATAAACTAGAAAGGGGTGCGAGTTAGTCGACACCTCTATATAATCTTACTAAGTCGTACGTCCATACGACTTTCGGGATCATGATCTCCATCCGCTCCGATTGCAAGGAGGGATTGAGCGCACTCTAGCTAAGTGCAGGGGAATTGATGTTCTCCTTCGGGTGGCTCGGTTTATCCGTGTCCCACCACTCTCTCTTGTAAAAGTCATCAACAAGATTGAATATTTTCGTCACTATTTAAGATAAGTATGTATGCACATCTAAGATACCAAAACCGGACCGGTCTCAAATGATCGCTCCGGCTCTCGGTCCGCTCAAAAGCGCGAGAGGTTTTCACTTGTATGAATAAATAAATGTTCCCAACATTTTATTGAACTCCTAGAGAAGTCTACAAGCTAGTAGTTCTTCTATCGCTTTCGAGTTATCTGTGCTTAAGATATACTCTTCTTCGAACCATCAAAGCTCCACATAATCAAGCCTTATCGTATAGCCTCATCGTAAACACAACCCGATTATCTCTTTCGACAATAATTAGAAGTTACCGAAATTACCCTCGGGAAGTTCCATTCCCGCTTGCTTAGTCTCTTAGACTAATTCTTCTTTTCCGCATGTTTGCCTGGCATTCTATCGCCCCTTGCGAATTATGTTAGAATCTAGGAATCCCCACAAGGCGTGAAGTGAAGTGAAGTGAAGTGAAGACGAAGGAAGAACAAGGATTTTCAAGATGTGTTTCTTATATCATTTTGTTTTAGTTTCGATATGTTTCAAGGACAAGTTAGCTTCGCATTTCAACCTCTGAACAACTTTATATTTGAAAGCAATGTAAGATGGTTTGTAAGAATTAAGTCTCCCTCGGGAGCACCTTTTCTCATTATGTATTAAGTTTTATTCCGCATTTTAATTGTTCTATATCATTCTAAAAGCCTTGGGTGACTTTAGACGGTAAAGTCTGAGGTCACTGGCGGTAATACCCAGTGTTGTAAAATAGGAGTGTTACAGGAAGAAAGTTTCTTAAGAGAGTTCAAACTGTCTAAGGTTATTGACTGGCTGAAAAAGCAAAAATGGGATAAATTGGTGCAAGGGGAGCATGAGTACAACCCTCAGATGGTTAAGATGTTTTATGAGTCTTTAGTGATTGAGGACATAGGGGACATGACTATAGGGAGATACATGGTTGACAAGAAGACGTACTCTTTCACTAGGAGATACCACATGAATGTTTTACTGAGTACTTCAAAGGAGCTTGGCCTGAAGGTGTTGATGAACGTGATATTATTAGAACTGTCACTGACAGTGATGATAATTTCACCGGTCCGTATCTGGTCAACAAAATGGGAATTGAGAAGAAGGTGATGTTCAATTACCTTATCTGCAACTTGCTTCTGAGAGAACTCAAAATGAATGTTGCCTCTATTCAAGATCTGCTGGTTATGGACATGATTATCAAGGGAAAGAAGATGAACATGCCCTGTTTGATGATGCTTCACATGAAGCGTGTGCTTAAAACTGCTAAGCATGTTGATTGCTTTGATGATGGCTGAACATATATAAAGTATATGTAGATGGTGGTGACGTCCTCAACACCAGGGCTCTGAACAAGGAAATGATCAAGAAGTTTTGTTGGAACTGGGTTGATGGACAATGGGTGTCAAAGACTTCAGAGGTCAGTGACAAGGATCACCAGGAAGAGGGAATGAAATCTGCTCAAGCGAACGATGAACTGAAAGATCTCAGGGAGTAGAATATGATTCTGAAGGGGATGCTCAAGAAACTTCAGAGCATGGTTGGAAATGTGCTTACAAAGATCAGTGCAACAAAGGATTGGCTCAATGATTTTGGAGCCTGATGTCAGTGACTATCGCACACTCATGGCCTTCTCTACCCCTCTCTTTCTATCATTACCAAATTATCCCTGTAGTTTAAAAGACTTCTCTTTTTAGTTCAATATGGTTGTAATACATTTCTGAATTGTTTGTGTTTGCATCGTACTTCTTATTTGCCATGGGAGATGACTTTTTATGACTGTTTTGATATTATGCATTAAGTTTCTATATTTGCCTCTGATTTCTTTACTTGTTTTAGCAATCTTTTTGATGACGCCAAAAGGGGGAATTAACCAGGGGAATAGATTTATTAGGGGGATCAAAATACTGAAATCATGTGGTTATTAAGCTTAGGGGGAACTTTTTATGGTTTTTGTGCTTTGCACTTTTTATTGTGATTGTGTTTTGTATGCTGCAAAGTTTATATTAGAACAGGTTGTTTGTCACCATCAAAAAGGGGGAATTTGTTAGAAGATAGAGTTTTGATGGTTCTAGAGTTAGTGACTCCCGAGTTTGCAAGTCGAGTCGGCGACTTGGCAAAGTCACTGACATGACCAGCTGGCGAAGTAATCTATTTAAGGAAGGAACGCACAGTGTGTGTGCGTGTATTTGGATACAACTGTGTCGTTCTATTTTAGGAGAAGATCATCATAAAAGAGTGCTAAAATCAAGATAAAAACAATTTGATTCTGCTAGAATATTTCATTGTATGCGTTAAATGTATATTTAGAAAGATATGTAAAAGATTGAGTGTGTATCATTTCCTTAATCGAATGGGAGTTGATACACATGAGATCTCTCTTACCCTAGCTACGAATGTATATTTGGAAAGATATGTTACTACGGGTTAATATATAAACTCTTAATGAAGGCAAAAGAGGTTTAAATTACACGTTGGTATGTTCAAGGAATCAAGGGGCGGCTCCACATATGGTGACCTATTATATTACATATTGCTACTGATCTTACTCTAAATAGATTTCATCAGAATGCTATTTAAATAGATTTCATCAGAACGCACAATGTGTGTGCGTGTATTTGGATACAACTGTGTCGTTCTATTTTAGGAGAAGATCATCATAAAAGAGTGCTAAAATCAAGATAAAAACAATTTGATTCTGCTAGAATATTTCATTGTATGCGTTAAATGTATATTTAGAAAGATATGTAAAAGATTGAGAGTGTATCATTTCCCTAATCGAATGGGAGTTGATACACACGAGATCTCTCTTACCCTAGCTACGAATGTATATTTGGAAAGATATGTTACTACGGGTTAATATATAAACTCTTAATGAAGGCAAAAGAGGTTTAAATTACACGTTGGTATGTTCAAGGAATCAAGGGGCGGCTCCACATATGGTGACCTATTATATTACATATTGCTACTGATCTTACTCTAAATAGATTTCATCAGAATGCTATTTCAACATATTCTGCTTTTCTTATGCTTTCATAGTTCTCTCAATTGCGCGTTTCCGTTTTACCTTATCTTTGTGCATGGATGTTTGTTGAAGGAAATCAAGGTTATAAAATTCATAGTCTTGTTAACCTATGTGATACAGGCTACTGTAAGCTCGTACAATGAATAACTCGAACCGATAGAGGAATGGTGAAAAGCCTTACGGCTGAGGGAGAGAGACAAACGAGAGTTGAGGTGAAGGAGATAAGAATTAGGGAAATATTGTTTATTTTCTGGATAATGAAAAATATAACATCAGGAGAGTATTTATACTATGTCTACCACTAAACCCTAATCTAATTAATAAGGGAAAACATAATGCTAAAATATTATCCTTACTAAAATATAAAATTATAGCCTTAAATAAAAGGAAACAAACAATATTCTAAATCGTAACAATATAACTAATAATAACAACATAATCTCCTAGTCATAATTGTAGCGTATCACTATGTCACTAAGAAGTTTGATCTAAATTGGAATGAGAGATTACAATTCCGAAACCGAAACCAGCTGATACGGTACAATATAATTTAGGAATTATTATTAGGATTTTTATTAATCTAATCTTTTTAAATAGAGTTTTATAAACTCCTTCGTGGATTTTTTTACGGTTTTTTCCCATATTGCCTTTATTGATCACATTTGAACTGCTAGGACAGTATTATAAATACCTTATATTGTATTTCAGAAAATAACAATCAATCAAGAAAGAAGAAAATAGTTTGCCCTAATCTCCTTCTTCTCTATCGTCTGTCTTTCTCAACCCTGGCCATCGGCCCTTCTTCCCTTCACCGGTTTCTTTGTTACTGTTACAGCTTTCTTGGTACGAGATCCTAAGGATCATTGTATCACCAGCAAATCTAGTCAGTATTCTAAGGTATATGTTTAGCCTTTCGCACTTATTATGATCTTGTTCAGCTGGGGTTTGGCCTGGCCCTTCTTCCTCAGGCGTAGTTAGTGGTGTAGCTAGGAATTTATTCTAGTGGAGTCTAAATTTCTTTGGGTAATTTTTTTGGCTACAAAAATATTTCTCAGGAATTTTTTTTTGTATTTTTTTAATAAAATATAAAAAAATTGTATTTTTCTATATATAAAAAAATTATATTAAAATTTTTGGTATTTTTATGTATAGAAAATCATTTCAATTTATTATATATATAGATATATAAATTAATCTACCTTATTCTAACCAAATAAATTAGTTTTTATAAGTAAACTAATTTTTTTAATTATATTTTAAATTATTTTTTTTGAAAATCCCAGTGTAGCCCCCACTGGGCACACCTTACCTTCGCCCCTGGGCGTAGTTACATACTTGTTCCGTTTCACAATAGATGCCTATAGAAAAATTTACACAAATTAAAGAAAAAAGTTCTCCCAAAATTACTTATACTAGTCTGAGTTCCCGTACCTTGTACGGGGTTTTATAAAATCATTGTATTTTTTTATTTATATTTGTTAAATTCTTATTAGTTTAATATAAGCAAGAATATGTTTAAAATGTATATCTTATCTACAAAAATAATTATTTTTAAAAATAATTAGTAAAAATTGATAGAGGTAACGATATTCTTAAAAAACTATAAGTACGTATCTCAAATACAATTTTTTTTTATCATTTCTAAAAATAATTATTAAAAATTGATGTAGATAAGGATATTTTTTTTGTTTAATGGTTATTTTGCCAAAAATTACCAAATCCAAATCTTATACAATATTTCACATGAATATAAATAATAATTTTATTATATGTGGGTCTACAATTATTTTTTACCAATAAAAAAATACCCAATTAGATTTCAACCAATCATATTAATTTTTAGAAAAAGGTGGTTTGGTCCAATCAAAAAACGACATGTGTCGTTTAATAATTTTTTTAACCTCCGCTTTAGTATATAGTTATGATTACTTTTATTTAAAAAACGTGCATAATATATATTATAGTCAAACAAAATCTTCTTCATAGAATGGTACAAAATTGTATATATGAACCCAAGAATATTACCAAATCATGGATAATCACAAAAAAAGATATGGAAAAGATCATAGAGTAGTTTGTTTCTATAGAAAAATATTGGAAATTGTATAAAGATTATAAATTATTTCTTTTTTTAAAATATTGTGGGATTTGGTGGAGAAAGATATATGTTTTTGAGATATCGGAAGATTAGTTTTCTTCTTTTAAAGGATCTAGACGATCAATTTTTTGTTTAATAGATTTGGAAGATTAGTTTGTTAAAACAGTAATTTTTTTTTAAATTAGATTTTATGAAAATAGTTTCATAAAAAAATTCATTGCGTCTTTTTGTATCAAAAATTAAATTATTCTTGTATGAATGATCTATTTTTAAATTACTTAAATAGATTTATAAATTGAATCTTGTTAAGAAACTAAATAAGGAAAATATGAAATTTTGTATAAGAGTGTAGTGTAAAATTGACTTAGTATTTATTCACAAAAAAATATCATAGTTTTTTGAAACAAATCTTCATTATATTTCTCTTTAATATCTTTAAATGTAAATATTTTGACAGTAAATAAGATTTGGTTTTTTCAAATTAAGTTAATATTTATCCACATTCATCAGATAGTTAAAAGCTTATTATAATTTTTTTTTTAAAATTTTTTACAACAAAAACGTTAATATTTCCTTTAAAATTTGAACAAATTAAAAATTAGTATAAATATTTTTAATTAGTATTCTATTGTGTGAACGTAACTATACTAAATATTTATTCAATTTAAGATTAAATTTTATTAGGTTCACTTAATGTTGATTTGTACTAAATTTTTTAATGAAGATTTGTAGGTAAATGTAAATCTATTTAGGAAATTTGTTATAAAAATCTTTCATTAATGAAAAGATTTTCGTATTTAAAAGGCTTTTATTTCAAGAGATTACACAATGACAGATTTGGTAAAAAAAATCTTTATTGAAAATTGCCAAAAGTAAAAGAGGTTTAAATATGACATGTAAATGACGGGGCAGAATAAAGTATGACTTGGCATATGACATATACAAAATATTATGACTTGGCTTAATGAAAATGTGACATGTGGAAAAATCCGATGTGGCATATTCTTGAAGCGACATTTGGCAAAAGTTGAGGTGGCGCAACGTGGAGGCTCCAAACCTTATTGCTTTTATATATATATAGTAGATTAAATTGTACCCTCTACTTCTAAAAATTATTTTTGGAAAAGTGTATATGATTAATGTGATATAATTATTAGGGGTATAAATAAAAAAATGGACAATTTTTTTATATAAACATCTATTATAAAATAAGAAAAAAAAAGTATCCGTAGGCATCGATTGTAAAACGGCTGAAATGCCAAATTGGTATAAAAAAATACCCCTTTTGGACATTTGGGTATTAATAAAAAGTATTTGGACAGATGGGTTTTAAAAAACAAAAATTTGGACATATGGGTATTAAAAAATCAAAGATAAGTCATTTTAGTACAATTCTACCAAAAAAATCAATTTATAAGCACAAAACACTTATGTACTCCGTATTATTTAAAAATATTTTTATAGGCTTAAACTAGATTTATTTTTATTTATAATTAATAAAAATACTCACATTTTATTTAAAAAAAATTGAATAAGGACATGATCACGCATTTAATAAAAAGTTTGACAATAAAGTTTTGTGTAGATGGGAGTTTGATTTTTTTTAAAGCATAATTTTATTATCCCGTCAAAATATACGTATTCTTTTTTTACAATTGACAATAATGTCTTTGATGTTGCTAATTTTGGAGATATTATGGAAACATATATAATGATAACGAGTTGTTGCACTTTAACATAAACAATTAAAAAACTTATTTCATCGAGAAGTTTTATTTATTAAACAAATGTGAGTGTGTCTTTATTTGAGAATTTTAAATTTTTATTAACAAACTTTGAATGACTTCATTTGAAAAAAAAATTAATTTAAAATTTTAAAAAAATGTGACTATTATTTATTACTTAGAAAGGAAAACAAAAAATCTAGTTTTAATAAAAATGAGTTATGTGTATGAAAATCAATTTTTTAAATAAAAAATACTTAAATGACTTATTTTTAATTTTTTAATACCCAAATGTCTAATTTTGTATTTTTTAATATCCAAATGTCCAAATTTTTTTTTTAAATACCCAAATGTCCAAAGGTGACACTTTTTAATACCAATTTGGTATTTTGGCCATTGTAAAACGAAAAGAGTAGCTATTAATTGTTGACCTAATCATTATAAGTACACATCACACACCTACTAATATACCACCGTGGGTTAGTAGACGATTTGGGACTAAGATCTAAAAATCTCACCAACCACATTCGTTCAGTCGCCAAAAACGGCGCGTGGACATTCACATCCCAGTGTCAGCTTTCCGCCTAACATAAAATTCAGCGCAATCAATAACAAAATAAAATGAAAAAATGGCAGCTCAGCAAGGAGCCTGGGACCCACGGCAGCATCACTTACCCACCACCACCCACCTCAAGAGTCAAGCCTTTATAAATTTAGATAAACGGGCCTCCTTTCTTCTTCGTCTTTGCCCTTCACTTCTCTCTCACCTTCTTCTCTCCATCACTCTCGCTCGCTTCCTTCGCTCCTAGGTATGGATCATCCTTTCTCTCTCTTTATCCCTTTGATTCGCTGGGATGGGAGTTGCGGAGATGGAGCTTCATGTGCTAATTAAATAAACCTAAATGGCTATGTGTTTTGATTTAGATCTGTGATTGACGGAATTGTCTTAATTAAAATTTTCGAAATGCGCCGTTATTTGGTTGCGGTGCTCAGCTACCAGATCTAGGTTAGTTTTGGACGAAATGGTGTATTGGTATGAAGGACCTTCGACATATGGGGAGAAATTTAATTTTACTAGATCTATTTATGGCAATTTGCAAGCTAGAAATTGGAGCGAAGTGACTTGTCGTGCTTATGATACGGGAAAGGTAGCTTTCAGTGTCAGTTTGGATTTGGTTCTCTTATCTGCGGTTATGGGGCTGACCTCGGTTTATTGTGTGGAATTCAGGACTTTTTTAAACCTTCTACTTATCTTTGAAGTTGAATTTACCAGCTTTCAAAATAAAAATAAAAATAGAAAATTTATTCCATTGTCCACTCTATAGATGTAATTTTAGATTGATCACACTTTTGCTAGTTCACATAGATTTGACTTTTGAGTACATAGACTGATAGACGTGGAAGAGGATTGATTTCCTTGTATTTATGCGGGATCCTGTTATTAGATATTATATATATGTCTTTTTAATTGATCATGCTTGCATGCCAATGGCATGTTAGATATGTGATTTGGCAAAGGGCGTACATGGGATTTTCAAATAAAGTCCAGGCCTTACAAATATGTCTCTTTTTTTTTTGTACACAATTCTAGATATTGGGTGGATCTGTAGTTTCTTTTCTTCACTGGAGAATTCTGCAACATATAAACAAATGGTTAACTCAAGTGTAATAGCTTTCTTGGTGCTCAATTCGCGGGACCATAACTTGATGTGTAGGACAGAATGTGAAGGATTGCTACTTCATTTGTGCATTGTGTGCAGATAGCAGCTAAATGGCTTCTCACATTGTTGGGTACCCCCGTATGGGGCCTAAGAGAGAGCTCAAGTTTGCCCTGGAATCATTCTGGGATGGAAAGAGCAGTGCTGAAGATCTGAAGAAGGTGGCTGCTGATCTCAGGTGTTCCATCTGGAAGCAGATGGCTGATGCTGGTACCAAGTACATCCCTAGCAACACCTTTGCGTACTATGACCAGGTACTTGACACCACTGCCATGCTCGGAGCTGTACCTCCCAGATATGGGTGGAAAGGTGGTGAGATTGGATTTGATGTGTATTTCTCCATGGCCAGAGGTAATGCCTCCGTGCCTGCAATGGAGATGACCAAGTGGTTTGACACCAACTAGTAAGTGCTGCTACTCAGTCATCAATTTTTTTTTAAAGGAGCTCATTTGCCTCCCTATTACTTGTGTAGTTAAATGTGAATGTTATTGCTGTGCAGCCACTACATCGTCCCAGAGTTGGGACCAGACGTGAACTTCTCCTATGCTTCTCACAAGGCCGTAGATGAGTACAAGGAGGCTAAGGCGGTATGTGCATATTGTATTTTTTTTGCTTATCATTTTAGAATGTGCACATAGTTTTCATTTCTTATCATTTTAGTTGTAGTTTCATGCTTATTCATAAAATCCTGAAGAATTTTATGAGCATATATACCCTACTTTTTGGATTTCATACTTCATACTGAAAAATGTTTCACTGGTATCAATTCTCATATATTTTACTGAATTACAACCTTGTCTTAATCGTTTCAACTTTTTTGACAAATAAACATGGAATTTTACATTAAGTCTTTTCTTGACAATTAGAGAAGAGTTACAAAACAAATGAAACTAAATTATGTAACGATGGCAAATAAGAAGGAAACCTCTTTGTGCAAGCTGAGATGGGAAAATCTTTATTCAGGATAATAGTTATGAAAGGACACTTGTAATTTTTTTCCTGAGACCTTTATATGTATAAATAAAACAAGGCTGGTATATGGAGTGGGATTTGTGAGAGTCTTTTATTTCAGTTTCTTTTGTTTATCGTCCATTTGGAGCATTGGTTTGATACAACATTACTTTGGATACTACCAGTTTTTTATTCCTTAAGTCAAACTAGATAGCTTATTCAGGAGATGATAAGGTTTCTGTTGCATATATGTATCAATATTTTCTATTCATATTTTAAATTCTTCCTTTTCATGCAGCTTGGTGTAGACACTGTTCCAATTCTTATTGGACCTGTGTCCTATTTGTTGCTGTCCAAGCCTGCCAAGGGTGTGGAGAAATCTTTCTCACTTCTTTCTCTCCTTCCCAAGATCCTATCAATCTACAAGTAAGAATTAGACTAGTCCTTGATAAATTATGTTATTCAGATTTCTGTTGTCTGCTGACACACATTTTTTATCTACTACAGGGAAGTTGTGTCTGAACTGAAGGCTGCCGGTGCTTCATGGATTCAGTTTGACGAGCCTTTGTTTGTGATGGACCTTGAATCCCACCAATTGCAAGCATTCACTGAAGCTTATGCTGCACTAGAGTCAACTTTGTCTGGTGTGAATGTTGTGGTTGAAACTTATTTTGCAGATGTTACCGCCGAGGCATACAAGACCCTTACCTCTCTGAAGGGTGTTACTGGATTTGGATTCGATTTGATCCGTGGCACAAAAACTCTTGATTTGATCAAGGCTGAATTCCCTTCAGGGAAGTACCTTTTTGCTGGTGTGGTTGATGGACGTAACATTTGGGCCAATGATCTTGCTGCGTCCCTTGCTACCCTGGTATCCCTTGAGGGCATTGTTGGGAAAGGTGCATACTTTATTGAACTCAATGCAGCACCACAATATGTAATTGTCTATGGGGATTTTGACTAATTCACTTATCATTTGGTTGCAGATAAACTTGTGGTCTCCACCTCATGCTCACTTCTTCACACTGCTGTCGATCTTGTCAATGAGACCAAGTTAGATGACGAGATCAAGTCATGGCTTGCCTTTGCTGCACAGAAGGTTGTAGAAGTGAATGCCTTGGCAAAGGCTTTGGCTGGTCAGAAGAACGAGGTATCTTTCTTGTTCAGTTTTCCAGTTGTCATGCATTGGGTTCATAACCTCTTGATTTTGCTTCTCTTCTTTCTATCAGTGGTGAACTTCTTGATCACTTTGCTTCATTTCTTCCAGGCCTTCTTCTCTGCCAATGCTGCTGCCCAAGCTTCAAGGAGGTCTTCCCCAAGGGTGAACAATGCAGATGTTCAGAAGGCTGTAAGTTTTTATTTGATAGACATCTGTTACTGCTACTCATATTCTTTCAAGTAATACCCAATTTTAAAACATGCTGTCATTCTCACAGGCTGCTGCACTGAAGGAATCTGACCACCGCCGTGCAACAAATGTCAGTGCTAGGCTGGAAGCTCAGCAGAAGAAGCTTAACCTCCCTGTTCTCCCAACCACCACGATTGGATCTTTCCCTCAAACTATTGAGCTCAGGAGAGTTCGCCGTGAATACAAGGCCAACAAGTGAGTGACTTCCAATATCTATTCCTCAATAACATTATCGATTCTTCATGTTATCTAATTTTTCAAATTTGTAGAATCTCCGAGGATGAGTATGTCAAATCTATCAAGGAAGAAATCAGCAAGGTTGTCAAGATTCAAGAGGAGCTTGATATTGATGTCTTGGTTCATGGAGAGCCTGAGGTAAGCTTCTTTTTTAGCATGTAACTTAAGGCCGGATTCCTCAGCTGAAAGGTTTATTTCACTAATTATGCTTAAACGTCTCTCATTCCAGAGGAATGATATGGTTGAGTACTTTGGGGAGCAATTGTCTGGTTTTGCCTTCACCGTGAATGGATGGGTACAATCTTACGGTTCTCGCTGCGTGAAGCCACCGGTTATCTATGGTGATGTGAGCCGCCCCAAAGCAATGACTGTTTTCTGGTCATCTATGGCTCAGAGCATGACTTCCCGACCAATGAAGGGTATGCTTACAGGTCCTGTCACCATTCTCAACTGGTCCTTTGTCAGGAATGACCAACCCAGGTACATTTATGTTCTCAACATGTAGAAAGATATTGTTGCTTGTTTTACCTATGTTATAACGCTAATAGTCATGTGTATCTATTCCAGATCGGAGACATGCTACCAGATTGCCCTTGCTATCAAGGATGAAGTTGAGGACCTTGAAAAGGCCGGTATCAATGTTATCCAAATTGACGAGGCCGCTTTAAGAGAAGGTCTGCCACTCCGAAAGTCCGAGCACGCTTTTTACTTGAAATGGGCTGTCCACTCCTTCCGCATCACCAACGTTGGCGTTCTGGACACCACACAGATCCACACCCACATGTGCTACTCCCACTTCAACGACATCATCCACTCCATCATTGACATGGACGCTGATGTCATCACCATCGAGAACTCTCGCTCTGACGAAAAGCTTCTTTCAGTATTCCGTGATGGAGTCAAGTATGGTGCTGGCATTGGGCCAGGTGTGTACGACATTCACTCTCCAAGAATACCGTCCACAGAGGAGATTGCTGACCGTATCAGGAAGATGCTTGCTGTTCTTGAGACCAACATCTTGTGGGTCAACCCAGATTGTGGTCTCAAGACCCGCAAATACTCCGAAGTCAAGCCTGCTCTTCTCAACATGGTTGCTGCTGCCAAGCTTCTCCGCCAGGAGCTTGCTAGTTCCAAGTAAGTCGTTTTATCAGAAATGAAGAGGAGCTCAGCTTATATATATATATATGCTCCATATGCTACCGGAAAAAAGGGGGAAAGTTTTGTCTTACCTTCTTGATTGAGGATTTATGGGTAGATGAGTCTGTGAGCACAATGTGCACTTCTTAGGGTGCTTTTTAGTGCGTGTGTTCCTCGGTGTTTTTCTCCCTCCTGTTTCCGCCCTTCTTTGGTTTTCTTCTAGTGCATATCAGTCTTGTGCTCTTTGGGTTGCTTTCAGACCACTTGCTTGGGCTCTTCACATGTGTACTCCCTATCTTTTAGTCAAATTGGAAATTCAATATATTCTAAGTTTTTGCAAGTGATCGGTTTGATGTTTGTCTTTGTGGGTTAGATATGAAAACGGCCATCAAAGCATTCTGTTTAATATGGGAAGGTGTTTTATTGCAAAGCCTCGATTCGTTTATTTGTGGATTAAAATGTGTTTTAGTTGGTTTGGAAATTCATCGAACAAATTAGGAACGCTGTGATCTCAATCAATTGACACAAAACAATTGACGGATCCAAACTAGATTCCAACCACGCTTCTTCGGGTTTTGTTATACGAGACAATGAAGCAAGAATTATCGATCTAGGAACCAGGAAATAAAGATCAATCTCAATTGTGAAGGCGGAAGCTCTTGCCCCAGTTAATGTTACTGCTGAGGCACTTCGTGTTTTGCATTACTCCATTGTTATTGGACGATTGAGTTTCGAATCATACTAAGTTACTAACTAATCTACTCTAATAGTGCCCCAGTCCTCAAAAAATTGTCTTGTAATTATTTTTGGACGTCTCAATAAATTTGTCCACATTTTCAACTTTCTTTTTATATATATATACATTTATTACAATAATACCCTTATTCAATCACAATTTGTAACCCCAATAATCTCCCCATTACTCTCTTTTCACCTTTTTTATCTAGATTAAATTCTATCAACCTCGACAATTTATTGCCTAAAAAATCTCCATTAAAAATCTCCAATAGAATCTCCATTTTAGTGAAAATGGTGAAAATGATAAAAAGACATGGTGGTAGTATTGCAAAAGAAAACCCAACTTGGAGAGAGTGTGAGAACATTGAGATTAAAATATGGTCTTCCTTTAAAAATGACCAAGTATTGCAATTTGCAACTATACATTTATTCAATTACTTTTCTTACAAAACAATGTTTTAACTGATGACGATTTCACGCCGAACAAACATTAAGTTTAAATAAATAATTTTTTTTTCAAAAATACTTTTAATAAGGATAAGTGACTTCGACATTTATAAATATTTGATTCAATGACTAAATGTTAATAAAAAAGATAATAATACTATACATAAGTTAATTGATAAAGACTTCTTGATAGAAAGTCTCTTATTTTGTCATTTTATTAGCAAATTAGTCGAGTATTTGTTTTATTATCTAAAAAATAGCTCAATTATTTGTACAATCTTTCTAAAATAGGGAAATTTTGGTTAGTGCCTTTAGTATAAGGG
Source organism: Fallopia convolvulus (assembly GCA_964016875.1). Classification (NCBI taxonomy): domain Eukaryota; kingdom Viridiplantae; phylum Streptophyta; class Magnoliopsida; order Caryophyllales; family Polygonaceae; genus Fallopia; species Fallopia convolvulus. The sequence goes on from OZ024719.1 coordinate 57,844,881, forward strand.
TATTTTTGCTCGCCTTATTAATACATTAAGTTGCATTAAACTCGTATTTTGTTTTTACTTGATGCGTTAAATGGGACGATTCCAGCACACCTTAACTTTTATCGGTTGGTGACTTCAAATTTATTGGTTTATTTACTCCGTAATTAAAATTTTGGTTAAGAGGTTTTTAGGCTACTAGTACGTGAATCAAATTGGCTCATTTGGGTGTAGCTCTAGCGTGACTTGACTAAAAACATGCCACGAAAGTAAGAGACGAAGACTCAACAATAGGAGGTGGCAAAAAGGCGACAAACGATTGCTCTAAAAATTGTTTCAAGTCCGTTGACATCTAGAAATTTGTGTAGTGAAAATGGGTTATTGATTTGAACTCAAATCACATTTGGATATAAATTTAAGTGTTTTAATGGTCAAATTATTTTCTTTTAAGGATGAGAAACACCGTGATTTAGAAATCTAGGCAATAAAAATAGATTATTGTCACAAAATTCATATCCAAACCCTTAAAAAGAATAATTTGATCCCTAAATCACCCAAATCAATACCAAAACATTATTCAAATATGACTTTGGGTGTTTAGAGTCAAATCCTATACTTTTAGGGTGAAGAACATATAATATGTTTGCATGGATCAACTCAAACAAAAAAAAGTACAAATCTGGGAAAAAATTATCCTAATTAAGCCCCCTCGTAATATATTAAAATACATTATATATATTAATGCATTAACCAAATAAAGCCTGTTTGGAGTACATTGACCAAAATGCATTGTATTATTGTATATTTTCAATGCATTAACCAAATAAAACATTATCTCTCTTATTATCTATAGTTTCAGTTCCTTCCTCTCCCGACCATGTGAAGACGCCCACGAACCACCGAGTTCGCCGACCACCATATCCTACGAGCCAACGTCGCCCACGAGTCATCGCCTCGTGGCACGAGCCACTGTCGTCTGCGCTCACCTCTGTTTGTCATCTCCAGCGCCATACCTTTCTCGTGTTGTGTTTCCAATAGCTTCTCCCACAGTAGAGATTGAAGGTATTTTAGTCCCTCCCTCCCTCCCTCCCTCCCTCTCTAGTCTGATGTTGATTTGGGGTTTATAAGAGTATAAATTGGTACCTTTCGATTTTGTCCTCACTCTCTCTCTTTGCCCTAATACCTTGGGTGATTTAGCACAAATTAGTGTTGGTTTTGGTTGTTTTTTGTTATCGTCATTTACATGACATGGTCAGATATTCAATTTTCTTCGATATGTATATGTTTATCTTTTGAATCAATGTTGGTTAGGCATTCATTTGTGTAAATAATTAACTATGGCCCTTGAATGTCTATTCCTCTATATTTTTAGCAGCCTAAAACATCAGTAAATGAATTTGAGGGACTAGATTTCGCTTTTAGTTGTTAATTAATTTTTTGGTTTTTTCTAGTTGTTTGGTCCAAATAAAACATTTGTGTAATGTGAAATGTGGTTGCTCCTGCAATGTGAAATGTGATTGCTCCTGCAATGTGATGTTTTGAGTAATATATTCTAAAATTTAGGAATCAGTCAGGTATTTGCTTCAGTCGTTCGGTCCTTGTAGTGAATGGAAAAACCTTCATAACTCCAGCTTTGGTTGGAAGGGTTTTCAGAATCCATCAACCCTGGTACTTTCTTGCTCACGTGTGTTTCATGAGTTGCTTGTTATTTCCCAATAAAAAGGTCTGCTGAAATGTTTTAGTGGAGAAGGAAGTAAGAATTTGTCTCTTGATTTGACTGCTCTGCAACCTGCTACATTTTCTGCCTTTGTGTGGTACTTTAGGAGTTTGGATTATCAAAATAGGAACCTTGTTGCTAGATGATTGATATTTGGAGTCATTTACATACATTAAAACTGTTGGTGCAGTATTACACTTACAACCAATCATCTTTTTCTTTGTCCAGGGAATCCAAGTATGAATATTCGGTGGCCGAGGCTGCTTAATCCCACCCAGCTTTCTCAGATTTTAAGGCTTCAGAAGAACCCATTGACAGCTTTACACATCTTCAATAAAGTGAAATCAAAGCATCCTTATTATCGACATAATGGAGATGTCTATGCCACCATGATTGGCATCCTTCAGAGCTCAGGTAGGATATCTGAGATGAAGGAGGTAATTAATCAGATGAAAGAGGATTCTTGTGAGCTCAAAGACAAGGTTGCTGCATCGGTGATCAAGACATTTGCAGATGCTGGGCTGGTAGATGAAGCTGTCTCACTGTTCAGGAGTCTCCCTGACTTTAACTGTGTGAACTGGACTTCCTCCTTCAATACTATCTTAGAGATAATGATGAAGGAGTCAAAGCTTGAGAATTTTCATTGCTTATTTGTGGAGAATTCTGGTGGGTGGGAAGTGAAATCCCGAATAGGGTCACTGAACTTGCTAATGGATTCCCTGTGTATGATACACTGTTCAGACCTTGCTTTGGAAGTATTCCAAGAAATGAGTTTGCAACACTGCTATCCAGATAGAGAGAGCTATAGGATACTTATGAGAGGCCTCTGTAATGATGGCAGGCTGAATGAGGCCATCCATCTTCTATATTCCATGTTCTGGAGGATTTCTCAGAAGGGTTCTGGTGGTGATATTGCAATATATAGAACTCTCTTAGATTGCTTGTGTAATCATGGGAAGGTTAATGAGGCAGTGGAGATTCTTGGTAAGGTTCTATGGAAAGGCCTTAAGGCTACTAAGAGTAGACGTAAGCTCCCGGATTTAGACAATATATGTGCTTATGAAGACCCGCAATATGCCAAGGCCCTTATTAATGAAGCTCTGATCAAATGTACTACCCCTAGTACAGCCAGCTATGGTGCTGTGATCACTAATCTCTATTCTGAAGGCAAGATAAGTGAGGCTAACAAAGTGCTAGTTAGGATGAGAGAGAAGGGCTTTGAAGCATCACCGGCAATCTATGAAGAAAAAGTAGCTGCCTTTTGCAGAGAAGGTCTAGTTGATGAGGCTGTCAAAGTGGTTGAAGAAGAGATGGTGCAATGGAGTTGTGTTCCCACCACAAAGGTATTTAATGCTGCAGTGAAAGGCTTGTGTGAAAAGGGAAGGTCTATTATGGCTGTTAAGCTTTTAGATAAGATGGCTAAGCAGCCAGGTTGTGCTCCTAGTAGGGAGACCTTTGGGTTTATAGTTGATGGGCTTTGTCGTGATGGGATGATTGATGAAGCAAGCAAGATTTTGGAACGAATGATGAACAACTTGCATAGGCCTGGAATTAACACTTTTGAAGCTGTCATTAGAGGGTTTTGCTCTGTAGGGAGGAGGTATGAAGTGGTTTTGTGGTTGGAAGAGATGATCAGCCACGGAATGGTGCCTAAACCCTCTTTATGGGATGTGTTGTTGGGTTTATTCTGTTATAACGTGGTCGAAACTGGTGCTCGATTGGAGAGTATAATCGTACCATCTTCTGAGGATATCTAAATGTACGAGTACAAAGTATGACAAAAGTTTAGCTGTGTAGAGCTCCTTTCCCATCATTTGGATTCTCAATGCTGTAACTTTGCAAGACTCCTTGAATGGTATCATATTCTGTTTTGATAAGATATGTTCGCCTCCCATCCATTATGGCAAAACTTCTTGCTGATAATGGTAGCCAGGAATTTGGTGATTTTAAGCTTATGATACTGGGAATGATTGGAACTTGCGGATTTGAAAGAAGGATTCTGGTAAGCTTGAAAGTCTTTCTTGCATTTATACACTATTGCGGTCCTCCATTTTTTTTCTTCTGAAAACTGGGATTTTGTTTCATGATATTACTTTTACACTTCATTAGTTCACTCACTTCTCTTCCTTTAGCTATAGTTCAAGATGCACCTGACATGTCGATGATTTGAATAACCCAATAGTAACATGTTGGCATCAGATGAATCCAAGTAATACAATCATTAATTCCTTATGGTCGGCCATTGACTGAACTCTCGTTTATTCTGTTAGTGTAGGACACAGCAAAGTTCTTAATAGAAGATGATACCTTTGTACACTCTTTTGAGTGTACTCAAGAAAGGCGCCTCTCATGGGTACACTCCTAGAAGCTCACTTTGCTGTATTTATAACTGCCCTTTCAACAAGTCTTCTGCTGTTAGAGTTTTTAACTGTAGTCACATAACACACATGCAATGCGAGCACAGCGAAGAAGGCACTTCTAGTCGAAGCTTTTCTACTGGGTTTCCCATTTGCGCACCCAAGAAGAAAATCTACGACTCCAAAAGTAAAATGGTATAGAGCTTGAACAGGTAAACCGAGCTCCATCCAGGCCACAGAAAGGACAAGGAGCCTCTATACGACTTGCATATGAAAATGATGGCTCGGATAACAACCGTGGAATCCATCAAATATCACAGGTATCTGATTTTCTGGTCTACACTATTAGTCTATTATTACTGTTTTCGTTGTTTATTATAATGTTTAGATGACATTTGTGTGCGTTTGCAGTTTGAGATCTTAAATAATCTTCAGAGGAACCAGAGACTAATTCAGCTCGAAAACGCTCCTCAGCTAAGGCTTGCGCCACCAGCTGTATATCATGAGAAAGTCGTCAAAGGCGAAGTCATCTTCAATTCGGTTTCCTTAAAAATATTTGGTACACTCTCTCCCCTTTCTGTAATGAACATGCCTTCAATCGGGAAACTTGTGATGGATTGCAAGTAACTCTTTTCGACCATGTCTTTCTTGTTGGGAAGGAGAAGTTCGTTGTAGTGTGACAGGCACATGTAAAACTAATGTGAACATGATCAAGCACAATGGAACAAACGGGGCGACTGATCATTTTCTCATAACCAAGCCTTCTTTAGGCTATTTTTGTTGTACACAGCTATTGTAACTCTTTGTACATAGCAAAGTTAGATATAGATAACGCAGCTTTCAAATTCATCAAATGTCAGAAGTATCTAGTGAAAAGCTGAAAGCTAACGTCATGGGGAGATTTTTTCCCCTTCTTCTTGCAAAGATCAATGAAGTAGTTGGAAATTTTGGATATAATATTACATTATTGCGGCTTGCTTCTATGGAAATAATCTCTAATCCTTGTTTGCGAGTTTGATGAAGATTTGTAGCTCTGGATAGTGTGGTTCGAACCAGTGAGATTTTGATACCCTGAGCTACGGATTATTCAATGACAAATTATTAGCTATAGTTTGTATAAATCCGTTGTTAAAAGAAATTACATATTCACATTAAAGAAATTTCGCACAACCTCAGGAGTTTTATTCCATGTGCATATGATAGTAATTAAAAAAAAATGTTTCAAATATCATGCTACCATAGTACCATCCGCTCATTAGTTGAGACCGGATTTGAGCCTTATAAACAATTGCTACAATAACAAATTATTTTGTACAAATAAAGAGCTTGTGAAAACTGCTTGATGACAACTAAAATATTTGATCTACATTCATTGAAAGGAAATTACAATAGAATACAACTTATTTTTTACGAACAAAAAAATGTCTCTTGCACTAAGTCTTAGTTAGAGACCAATTTGCAAGAGTTTACATTAGTAAATTGGAAATGAAAATAATACTGAATTTTATAATGTTCTGCATTTTGCAATTATGGGTGCTGGGTCGTTTCAAGTGTCGAGTATAATCCGGCTGGGGTTTTTCGGGTTTGGGTTTAATTGGGTGTCTAGTATAATCGGATTTGAGTTGTTTCAGATATCGTGTGCAATCGGGTTCGGGTTTCTCAAGTTTCATCGGGTTGGTATTGGGTTCGTAGATTCTGACCCGACCCGAGAAATTAATGATGGAAATCTGGACCGGTGTGGGCTTGAATTTGATCATTTCACACCAAAAGGGTACGGTACGAATATGATATTTTTTTTTTAATCGTGAGTTATATGCCCAGAAGGCCAGAACCTCAACAATCTAAAAATAAAATTTAAATAACCGAAATACCCTCAAATGTAGGACATAAACCGAAATTTCCCAAAAGATGTAAACTGGAATGTTCGAAAATCAGTCGGGTATTGGTTTCAGTCGTTCTTGCTGCTGCTCTCAAACACACTCGATCGATTTCTTTGTTCAATCCTCCCTATCTCTCCCACCATTTCATTGCATTATTTGAAAAAAGAAAATGTTCAAATCATTTTTGAACGAGTATTGTCAGTCGAAGGCGTGGATTCTTCCCGATTATAGAATCAAGAGGGAAGGCCCTGATCACCGCACTCGTTGGAAAGGTCTGGTTGTAGTGAATGGAAAAACCTTCGTGACTCCATATTTTTGTAAGTCGTCCAAGGAGGCGCAGGATGTTGCTGCTAAGTTGGCGTTCGAGCATTTCTGTGGTAATGTTTATCGTGACCTGTTTCTTCCATTTTTGTTTAATTAACGTGATTTGGGGTATGAATCGTGCGATGACCTGAGCTGAGTAGTTGGATTAGGCTAAAATCGTATTTTTAGGGTTACGGGAAAGTTTTCGGTGGACTTTTTTGGGAGTGCTTGCGAATACTAGTTTTGAATCGTGGTGAAGGCAAGTATGATCGGTGGTTTTATGAAACTGTGTTATCATTGGTTTTGGAAGAGGGTTAGGGTTTTGATTTGTAAGTGTTTGCTTTCACGATGTGTGATACATCATTAGAATGGTGACACTTTCATTGAGGTTTCTGGTTTAGGTCTCACGGGATGATGTGCTATTGATCAATAATTGTGAATGTTCCTGGTAACCTAAAATGTAACTTAGGATACGTGAAAACAGGTTAACTATCTAACTCATACTGTGATTCTTCTTTGCGTCCTTAATATTGATTTAGGCCTCTAAGCAGCAAGCACTCTATTCAAGCCATTTCTTAACTTTTTTGTTTTCAATGTTTCAAACTGCTGAAGTTTTTTGCATGCACTACATGTTTCCATTCTGCCACTTCATAAAAATTCTTGACGAATGCTACTACTATGTGCGTGTTATAAACTATTTAAACTATGTTTTTCAAAGCCAAACCTATCTTTTTTCTTTTACCATATTAGTACACTTATTCTGATGACTTGAATTTGGCAGACATGAGACACATGTACAAGCTTCAACTTCAAATCTATGCACAAAAGAGAAACCTTAAGCCGCCTGTATACTCCTTTAACAGAGTGGGCCCTTTTCACTCATGTCGTTTTAAATCCAGAGTCAAAATAGCAGGCAAAACTTATGAAAGTGGAGCATTCTTCTACACTCTTAAGGAAGCTGAAAATGCTGCTGCAAAAGCCGCTTTAGCTTCAGTTTTTTCAGAAGCAACTCATCAGGTTAGCCATATTTGTTAAATACATAAGGCACCACAATTTTCTGTTCTTACCCTAACATCATTCCATAATTTATTCAACTCAAGGATGATCCAACCATCTACAAAAACCTTCTACAAGAGTCTTTACAAAAGGAACATTCATGTCTTCCAACATATACTACAGTTCATGTAGGACAACCAAATATTCCATTATTTCTTTCAACAGTAGTAATTCAAGGTGAGACTTTCAGAGGACAAGAAGCAAAAACCAAGAAGCAAGCAGAGATGAATGCGGCTAAGGTTGCGTATATTGCTCTCACCGAACGTAAGTAATTTTATTTGGAACAAGAAACAGTAGTAGCTATGCATTTCTACCATTTTTCTCCATCCTATGAGATGAAAAGACTGGTATGCATTAGTTCTCTATAAGTTTAGATTTTATCTGCATTCTGCAAAAGCCAAACTGCTTTTCCCATTGGATGATATCAGATTTAGCCAATGCATTACTCTCAGTCGGATGTATAGGAGATAAATGCATTGTTACGCATGAGAATCTCATCAATTCTAGTCTTTTTCTTCTCCCTTAGTCGAACCTACAACTTCTAGTTTGGTGGACAGTTCATGTTTGTGCACATAGATTTAGGTTAAGCTTGTTTTGATAAGTTAACGAACTGATACATCTGTTGGTTTTTCTTTTCATTAGGAAGCGCCAGTGATTTCACCAAACCCAATGATAGGTCATGACCGTCTTAAGGGGAAGTAACTTAACTAATATGGAGTTTTGGATATAGAAAATAATAAGAGGAAAGGAGACACGTCGTAGGGCCACATTTCTTGATTTGGATGCTGTGCAGGGCATATATGCCCTATCAACCACCCATGTACATTATTACCAGCTATCGTGATTCATTATTGTATAAAAAGGGCATAGAAAAGAAAATATAGATCATAAATTTTCTCAAGTCCATGAACCTCTTCAGAGATTTTGTTGTTCATATATCATCTTAAGCATGCTGTTTATAAGTTGCCAAGTGATTGCGTTTGATCTGGTCCTTCTAAACCCTGGTGGTATTTAACGAAGGCTGACTAAGTATTTAATGCTAGGTGTTTGATATGTATATGGATGTTCTTCTCAACTTTTTTTTTTCATGATGACATTTAAAGAGTTGTGTATGACATGAAGTACTTCCACTAAATGAAGATTTTCCAACTGATGAGCAATACTTTCGGTTTGCTGATGCAGGTAAATTCAAGAAAGATGATGAGCAAAATGCTGTAGGAGCAACTGCCCACATCAGGGAAACTCCAAAGTCTTCATCTGCTAGCGTACCTGTGGTTGGAGCAACTACTTGGTCAAAGAATGTTAGAAGCGATGCCAAACCCATGTCTGAAGAACAAATTAGTAGTGTTGAAGGTATCACTTCTTTAGTTCTTTGTGTTTTTCATAGATGGTCAAGTAAACTGCAAAGAACTTTCATGTGATTAATTTAGGAACCTGTTTATGCTGTGCTTGGAGATTGCACTTCTGCATACCACTTTACTTCTTGTTTTCATTTATCTCTGAAATTGGCTTTACTAAATGTAAATGGATTATCCAGAAGTACTGATGAACTAATGGACTTGTACAGATATAGGTCTAGAAGCTACTCCTAATGTCTTAACAAGAACACGTGGAGCCACTACCACCTGTGGAAGTATTAGAAGCCTAAAAGCCACATCATCAGTTCCAGAACCTACTTATTATCAAAAAAATCATTCTAGCTCCATCCTCAAGTCCCAGCCTGTGAGGGGATCAGGGTCATACAATCAGAAAATGAAAACGAAAATCATAACTCTCCCTCAGAGTGTCAGCTCAAGTTTTGAGGATGTGAGCCTGTGATAAACAAGCAAAAGGACCTTACCATTCCACCACAAGGAAGAGAGAAATGTATTGCTCTGCCTCTCATTCCCAATGAAGAAATGGATTGCTCTCATTCGCAAGGACCTCAACATTTTGTGAAGCCTGTGATCCACAACCAAAAGGACGACAACATTCCACCACAAGGAACAGAGAAATGGATTGCTCTCATTCCCAAGGAAGAAATGGATTGCTCTCATTCACAAGGACCTCAACATTTGGGACAGTTAGTAACATCACCAGATGCTTCTGTTTGCACATTTCACAGCAGAGAGAAATGGAATGCTCTCATTCCCAAGGAAGAAACTGTTACACCACCGGATGCTTCTGTTTGCACATTGCACAGCACAGAGAAATGGATTGTTCTTATTCCCAAGGAAGAAACTTAAGCATGGCGTAGCTAGGAGCGAAGTATATGGTACATTTGCTTGGAACTTCTAGAGATGCATCAAGTATATTTGTATTTAGCTGTTTTCATTATGTGCCCTAACATGTCGTTCTGGAGTGTGTGAAAACTGATGCATCTCCAATCGATGTTGTCTATGACTTGTCCGTGATTCCCTGTGTATTTCTATGTTTCATGTCCATGTTAGGATCTGATACATTGATGGATTATATAGTTAGTTATTCAAGTTAAGGGGTCCATTTTTTAGATAAATTTAATGCAAAAAAAATTGTCTTCCCCATTTTGTGACCTATCAATTTTCTTTAGTAAATATGCTTTAATATAAATTTAATTTTTTTTACTTGTCTAAAAATTAGTTAGGTGTCAATTGCACGCATTTCACATGACTATTTATGTGCTGCATGAAAGTACTTTGCAGATGGTGGTTGTGTCATGTCAATTTTGTCTTCAATATTACAAAAACCACCCTTTATACATCAAGCTGCCCTTTTCATGTGCTAAAAATGAAACATTCATCTCCCAAATGTGCTCATATTAATTTTTTAACCCCATGGTAAACAAAAGTCAATAGTTATCATTTTGCGTGATTCAACCCAAAATTCCTCAAATTCTTCAATCCCAAATTTGCAATTCATAGTTTAGTGGATGATTTCAAAAGCATTTAGGAAATGAATGATCATTGCATTCAGGAACGGGATATAAGGACTGAGGGAGGGGCGATTCCTCCTGTTTACCATACTTTATTTTGATATCATCAATATATTAAAATTAAAGTCGAATTTTTTCTAGCCTATGTCTTGTCATCCTAACTATGCCACGTAGAAAAATTTATTTTTCCATTTACCTTTTTTACCCTCAGTTTTTTTAGTATTTACAATCCTCATATTACAATAATATTTCTTATATTACATATAAAATCCATATCTCTATATTGACTATATTTGGAAGATGTAGATAAATCATTTACTCAACTAAAAAATTATGTATATATTTAAAAAAAACTTTATCATCTTATATAGTTTAACTTTTTATTTATGATAATTGTAACATTATCTCAATATATGTAATACAGATTATTCCTTAACTTACTATTTACTTTTATGATAACTGTAATCTTTTTATTTATCTTTTTCATAATTATTCAAAATTTCATGTTTTACATATTAATACTGATGATACCCAAAACAGTAGAAGCAAAAGTGGGCCCAAAAGGGCTCCCATAAGCAAACTAGGGACCCACGTCCATGCCCGGTTATTTAAAAACAAAACTCCCAACAGATGCGAGGTTTCTCGAACATCCCGGAACGAGGTCTCGACCTCGTTACCGACTCTACTAATACGTCCGCCCGCTCGAACTAATCACAAGCGACCTCACTCCCGAACCAATCACCAACCACCTCACTCCCAAGCCAATCACAGGTGACCTCACTCATGGACCAATCAAAAACCCTTATTTCGAGTATCCCACATCGAACATTGGCCTAAACTCAGCCCCCCAATTCTCTATAAATAGAGAAGAACCTCGTAGGAAGTAGGGGTCGAAAAACGACTTGAACTCAAGAACCCTCTTGTTTGTTAAAGATCGACGTGATAGGAACACCGTCAAAAGACCTCGCTACAGATAAGAGAAACCCACAAAAGACCCCAAAGTCGCGCAGGGATCTCGCTCACGCCTAAAACCTCACTACAGAAACTCATAAAACTCCCTACATCATATCCTCAAATCTACCTCGCCCTAGAGTCGACCTCGCAACATTAGGTGCGATCTCGGAACCTTGTAGGAGGTCTAGGTGTGATTCTCAAAGTTGTACATCAACCTCGTAGGTTTGTACCCTCGCTACCACGGAAAAATCATAAATAAAGGAGCAAGTGTTTGCACTCAAATATAATAATCTTATTTCTTGTCTCGTAGCGTAGCTGTTATTTCGGGTTTCATCACTGGCGCCGTCTGTGGGAACCTCTTCATCCTAAGCAGCTTCCCATTTTAATGCAAACCTTGATTCCTAAAACTCCCTCAAAATGGCTTGTCCAAACAATTTCTTCCCCCAACATCCCGACAATATGGCCTAGACCCCTCCATGGGCGACGACAGGTCCGTCAGGATACCCTTTTGTGGTCCCGCCAGGCTGGACATACAACATCCCACAAAACCCATACCCGTTCCCGGGGTACGAACAGGGTGGCGCCCCTTTCAACCAGTATCCCTATCCGGGGTACGGGCAGTACCAACAGGGCCAAGCTCCCCCATACGTCCCGATTCCTCCCCAGGGGCAACCTCACTCCGAGTACGTGCCCGCATATGTCCCGGGCTACATGTCGGGGCAGGAGGCGCCCACGAACGGATCTACCACGGAGAGGCCCTCCCGAGATCCGATGCAGATCTCGCGATCCCGTTCGCGACGTATAGAAAGGCGCGACATGGAGCTGTCCGAGACGGCGGCAAGCGCGCCACGCCCTCTGGCGAGGTCAAAGTCGAAGTCTGCTCGCCCATCCGTCGAGAGTGGGTACCGGAATCCCTTCGTACCCGAGATCCAAGAGGCACACATGCCCAAAGGCTTCCATTGGACACAAATGGGACTTTACGACGGCACGGCTGACCCCGAGGACCACATAAAACACTACGCCGTCCAGATGAACGTCAACTCTTACAATGACGCCATTTTCTGTCGGATCTTTCCGACCACTCTGGACAGGGCGGCAATGACGTGGTTCACCAGCCTTAAGGTCGAGTCAATAGCCTCGTTTTCCCAGCTATGCGAGTCCTTCGTCGGGCACTTCAACGACTCGAGAAAGCGCAAGAAGAACATGCGCGATCTCCGTGGCATTGAGCAGGGGGAAAACGAGAAGCTGGGTACCTTTTTTACGAGGTTCACCACCGCGGTCGCTGAGATTGCGCAAATCGACGAGGCCTCGGTACGCGACATCCTCATGGGCAACCTTCGCCAGGGGGATTTCAAATGTCGCATTTTTCTCAAAAATCCGACCACATATGAGAGCCTGTGTGCTCGGATCACGACGCAGGTCTACGCCGAGGACGCTGCCAGCCAGAGCTCGCGACCGAGGACCGACAAGGAAATCGTGACCGAGGCTAAGGGAAAGGCTAAGGCGGCTGCGCCGGCCGCGAGGGACGCGTACATGACGTAAACTCACGACCGACGTGCCGATTACAAAAGCAACAACAACAACAAAAGCAACAACAATAACAGAGGCAACAACGACAATAGAAACAACAACCGCTACGACAATCGTGGCGGTGGTGGTTGGAGCTGCTTCAGCGGGAAGCCACGAGGTTACAGAGGCAAAGGTGGCCCCGCCTACAATCCAAACGAGAAAAAGCGCGCCAACCCCGCGTCGGGGGCTAACCTCGTGCAGCAGGACCCAACCCGGCCCCGACCAAGCAACACGGAGCACCAAGCTCCGGCGAGGCAGTCGCGCTCCGGGCAAGCCGCTGCGCCCGATGGGTACATCAATACCATCTCGGGCGGACCCTCGCTGGCGGGCTCGAGCCAGGCGGAAAGAAAAAGATACGCGAGGGCAAGTCACCATGAGCCCTCGGTATACAGCGTGACACAAACCTCACGATCCCACGTGGGTATGGCCTTCACAACAGAGGACCCCGAAGGGCTCCATATGCCCCACTCCGACCCCCTGGTGATACACGCTCAGTTGGGCTCGAAAATAGTGAAGCGAATACTGGTGGACACGGGTTCCTCCGTAGACATCATGTATTTTGGCGCTTTTGAGCAGCTAGGGATCTCCGCGACATCCTTGAGGCCCTACGCTGGGAAGCTCACCTCTTTCTCGGGAAACGAGGTCGAGGTCGCTGGTCTCATAGACCTGTGGATGACCCTCGGTACTGGCCCGACAACAAGAACCGAGGTAATAGAGTTTACGGTGGTGCACCTGCCCTCGGCTTACAATGCAATCATCGGGAGAGTCTCCTTGATGAAATTTCAGGCGGTGGTCTCCATCTACCACCTGAAAATGAAGTTCCCCACCAGTGTGGGTGTCGGAGAGGTGAAAGGCAACCAAGAAGAGGGCCGCGTCTGCTACATGACCTCGGCTAAGCAAAAATGCTCTGTGTTCATGGTAGAGACTTCGGGTGAAGCAGACCTCGAGGTCCGGGATTTCACAATACCCACTCCCGAGGCAGAAAGAAGGGTGATCACCCCCTTTGGGAACAAATCAGAGAAGATCTACCTCGGGGGTTGCCTTACTGGGAATGCAGCAGCGTCATTAGAAGCACTGCTTGTTGGGTCCCGCGACGTGTTCGCCTGGACTGCAAAAGATCTCCGAGGTGTGCCTCGGACCCTGTCCCAACACTCCCTGAACATCGACGTCGCCATTCGTCCTGTGGTGCAGCGTCGAAGAAAAATGAACGAAGAAAGGGCAACCGCCGCAAATGAAGAGGTGGCCAAGCTGCTGGCCGCAGATTTCATACGCGAAGTCCAGTATCCGAAATGGCTGTCCAATGTCGTCTTGGTCAAAAAGGCCAGCGACAAGTGGCGGATGTGTGTAGACTTCAAAGACCTCAACAAGGCATGCCCCAAAGACAGCTACCCCCTGCCCTCGATCGACGCACTTGTAGATTCGACCGCTGGGCATGAGGTCTTGAGTTTCCTCGACGCCTACTCGGGGTACAACCAGATCTCGATGAATCCCCGTGACGAGGAAGAGACATCCTTTATCACTCAGCGGGGGACATACTGTTATAAGGTCATGCCGTTTGGCCTCAAGAACGCGGGAGCCACATTCCAACGCCTCGTCGATCGGGTTTTTAAAGATCACCTGGACAGGAACGTATCCGCCTACGTCGACGACATCGTGGTACGGAGCAAGGGCCCCGAGGAGCAACTGGCTGACCTCGCCGAGGTTTTCACCACCCTCGGACACCACCAGCTCAGCCTGAACCCCGAGAAGTGCGTTTTTGGCGTTTCCTCGGGAAAGTTTTTGGGATTCATGATTAGCGAGCGCAGGATCGACGTCAACCCCGCCAAAATAGAATCTATCCTCGCAATGAGGTCTCCCTGATCTCGTACCGAGGTACAAAGACTCAACGACGTTGTAAACTACTTGGGGAGGTTTTTCTCCCGCCTAGCAGACAAGTCCCTCCCATTCTTCGCCGCCCTCAAAAAGAACGACAAGTTCGTCTGGGACGAAAGACTCGAGACAGCCTTCTCTGAGTTAAAAACCTTCCTCACCAAGCTCCCCACCTTGTCACCTCCACGCGCGGGCGAAGATTTGCAACTGTATGCGGCGGTGAGTCCCGAGACCGTCAGCGCAGTGCTCACAAGAGAGGCCATGCACCCGGTATACTTTGTGAGCCGCGTGCTCCAGCCCGCGGAGCAGAGATACTCCCCGGCAGAGAAGATGGCGCTGACTGTAGTGACCGCCGCAAGGCGACTACGCCCATACTTCCACGCACATCCCATCCAGGTTCTTTCGGACCTCCCACTTCGTCAGATTCTGCATCAGCCCGCTCTCTCCGGACGTATGACCAAGTGGGCCGTCGAGCTCTCCGAGTTCGATATCAATTATCTTCCGAGAACCGCGATGAAGGGACAAGCCCTCGCCGACTTTATGGTGGAGGTCACCTTCCCCGAGACAGACACAAGCTCGGACGAATGGAAAGTGTTCGTTGACGGCTCACGATGTGACGTCGGTGGCGGGGCCGGGGTGTTCCTCGCTGGACCCTCAATCGAGATGGAGTATGCTCTCAACTTCGCCTTTGATGCCACCAACAACGACGCCGAGTATGAGGCCATGATCGCCGGGATCGAGATGGCGCTACTCAACGAAGCCCGCAAAATCAGGGTCTACACAGATTCAGAATTGGTGGCGCGACAACTCAACGGCCAATACGACACCAGAACAGGTTTTCTGCCCGCTTACCGAGCAAAATTCAAGGCCTTGGTCTCATGCCTAGAAACCTTCGCGGTGGAGTCAATCCCGCGAACCTCAAACACAAAGGCGGATGCCCTCGCCGTGTTAGGCTCCGCGCTTCCCTTGGATGTGGGGAACCGCGTAATGGTGGAGAGAAAGCTCTCGCGAAGTGTCGATAGCGAGGTCATGTCCATAAGGACCAAGGACTGGAGGTCCCCGGTAACGAGGTACATACAAAGCGGCATCCTCCCAGAGGACCCCGCGCTGGCCAGAAAACTAAAGATGCAAGCTGCCCGCTACTGTGTCGTCGGCGACCAGCTTTATCGCCGGGGATACGCTGAACCCAACCTGTTGTGCTTACCGCCCGAGGCCACGGACCACGTCCTCTACGAGGCCCACAAGGGAGTTTGTGGGGGACACCCGGGGTGGAGATCTCTGGCACACAAAATCGTCCACTTGGGGTACTTCTGGCCCACTCTCCGACAAGACGCAAAAGCTTACATCCAAAAATGCGCCGGATGCCAGAAACACGGGAACGTCCAGCACACCCCAACGGCTCCCCTCCGCAGCATTCACGCGCCATGCCCATTCGCAATGTGGGGAATGGACATTTTAGGCCCTTTTCCTAAAGCTGCTGGCCAAGTGCAATACATCTTGGTCATCGTGGACTACTTCACGAAGTGGATCGAAGCACAAGCAATGGCAAAAATCACTGGGGCAAAGGTTTGCGAGTTCCTGTAGAAGAACCTCGTCTGCCGTTTCGGTGTCCCCATGACAATCATGACCGACCATGGCCCCCAATTCGACTGCGAAGAAACTCGGACTTTCTGCTCTGAACTGGGCATCAACCTCAAATTTTCCTCCGTAGCTCATCCCCAGTCCAATGGCCATGTAGAAAACGTTAATGCCCGCATCTTGACAGACCTCAAAAAGCGCTTGGGCATGGCACAGGGCCGCTGGGCCGAATTACTTCCACTCATCCTCTGGACGTATCGCATGACCTCGCGCCGCGCAACGGGCGAGACCCCCTTCGCTCTTACCTACGGGGCGGAAGCCCTCGTTCCCGTAGAAACCCTAATTCCATCAGCAAAGGTGTACAACTTCGACGAAAAAGAAAACGAGGCCAACCTCAAAATCGAACTGCAGTTCCGAGACGAAATCCGCGAGGTAGCGGACCTGCGCTCTAGAGAATTCAAGCGACGTGTCGCCGTATACCACGACAAAAAGGTCAGACCTCGCCTCTTGACCACGGGAAACCTCGTGCTAAGACGCAGCGAAGGAGGAAAACTGGACCCTAACTGGGAAGGACCCTACATCCTCAGAGAAGAAGTCGCGCCCGGGGCTTTCAAACTCAGGGACGACGAGGGGCGCACACTGAGCAAAATGTGGAACGTCGCACGACTCAAAAAATATTACATGTAGAAACTCGAAACCCCGTTGTTCCTCACAGTTGGTAAATAAAGGATTGCAGGCTTTTCTAAAAACGCTCCCTCGTTGAAAAATTCCACTCCTCGCTTCACGCTTGGGGTTGGAGAATCTCGTTTGGAAAAAAGTTCCACCCCTCGCTTCCCGCTTGGGGTTGGAGAATCTCGCTGAAAAATTCCACCCCTCGCTTCACGCTTGGGGTTGGAGAATCTCGTTTGGAAAAAAGGTCCACCCCTCACTTCCCGCTTGGGGTTGGAGAATCTCGCTGAAAAATTCCACCCCTCGCTTCCCGCTTGGGGTTGGAGAATCTCGTTTGGAAAAAAAGTTCCACCCCTCGTTTCCCGCTTGGGGTTGGAGAATCTCGCTTGAAAAATTCCACCCCTCGCTTCACGCTTGGGGTTGGAGAATCTCGTTTGGAAAAAAAATCCCACCCCTCGCTTCCCGCTTGGGGTTGGAGAATCTCGCTTGAAAAATTCCACCCCTCGCTTCACGCTTGGGGTTGGAGAATCTCGTTTGGAAAAAAAGTTCCACCCCTCGCTTCCCGCTTGGGGTTGGAGAATCTCGCTGAAAAATTCCACCCCTCGCTTCCCGCTTGGGGTTGGAGAATCTCGTTCAAAAGAAATTCCACCCCTCGCTTCCCGCTTGGGGTTGGAGAATCTCGTTTGAGAGAAATTCCACCCCTCGCTTCACGCTTGGGGTTGGAGAATTTCGTTTGAAAGAAATTCCACCCCTCGCTTCACGCTTGGGGTTGGAGAATCTCGTTTGAAAAAAAATTCCACCCTTCGCTTCACACTTGGGGTTGGAGAATCTCGTTTAAAAGAAATTCCACCCTTCGCTTCACGCTTGGGGTTGGAGAATCTCGTTTAAAAGAAATTCCACCCCTCGCTTCACGCTTGGGGTTGGAGAATCTCGTTTAAAAGAAATTCCACCCCTCGCTTCACGCTTGGGGTTGGAGAATCTCGTTTGAAAAAAAAAATCTTTCCACCCCTCGCCTCCCGCTTGGGATACTAGCGAGGTTCGTGAACCCCCTAAGACGCCGGGATTCGCGGACGGCTATTTTTTAGGTCGGAACGAACCTCTAGACAAACGAGGTCCGAACAGAGGCTCACGACCTCGTCGCAGGACTACAACACCCGGTGTGGTCCGAGCCCCACAAAAGATGTGACACTCGCACCATGGGGTTAGACGGATAAGGACTGGCATATGCAAGAAAGTTTCAAGTCTAAAGCAAACAAGCATAGGAAAAGAAAGTGACGAAGCTGATAAAAAAAGCAGGTGTTTAGATTACAGACCCCGTAGGGTCACCCAAACAAAAAAAAAGAAAGAAAGATGTTTTAATTACAATCCCCGTAGGGCCACCAGAGAAAAGTTCATCATTTCTTCGAGGTTTCAGCCTCGGGACCGGTAAGATCGATGGTTTTAGGAGTTTCGGCGGAGGCAGCCGAGGCTTCAGCAGGAGCAGGTCCAGCAGGAACAGGGGCAGCGGAGGCAAGAGGCGCTTGCGCACCAGACGCGGGCTGAGGTCCCGTGGAGGTTAACTCCGGGTTCCCTTCAATGGGCTCTACCTCGGGAGGCGCGGTGCTGGACACAGTCCCGTCCTCGTTGAGGAAGAACTCACATTCCCCCTCGGGATCCTTCGACCTCAGCTCCCCCATGGTTTCGTTGTAGTTGGGGTTGAAGAAGACGATCTGGGGGTCGAGGTGCCCATACTTGGCCACCGCCTGTTTTACGCCCATGCGGACCGCCTGGTGGAACATTGTCCTCACGCTCTCCACCAGCTCCGCCTTGTACTCCTCCGAGTCCACATACTTGGGACCCGCGGCCTCGACCTCCTTGTTAAGCTCAACAACGCGCCCCTCGAGGCGCCTGATCTCCTCCTCAGCCCTCAGAAACTCCGCTTCCTTCGCCTTGAAGAACTCATGCTCGGCGGAGAGCTTGCCTCGAAGTCCTTCAACCTCGCCCCGCAGAACCTCGGCCTCACCCCTCGCCCTCTTCTCCCCCTCCCTCGCCGCCTTTACCTCCTCCCTCGCTGCGGCCTCCGCGGCCTCTACCCGCTTCTTGGCCGCAGCCTCCGCGGCTTTGGACGACTCTGCGACCTCGGCTAGCTCCTTGGCCTGTCGCTCACACACCTCGCTACGGGCCCGAAGCGCCGCCTCCATCTTGTCCATCCTCGAATGAAGTAGGACGATGCGACTTCGGTTGTAATTATCAAAAAAGGTGTGCTGCAAGTTCACAGAAGGATGAGAAAAGAAACAAGAAAGAGACAAGAATTAAACACACAGACAAAAAAAAAAAGAAGAAGAGCTTACCATGGCCGAGTACCGAGCGGCCTCATCGTCAAGCGCCGCCTCGGTGAGGTTGTTGGCCCACGCGACCTCCTCCTTGTAATCCCCCCGAGCCCAATCCAACGGGCCCCTCTGATGGGTCCAGGGCAGTGAAACCTGGCAGGATGGGGGCCTGTATCCCCGCGGCTTTGCCCCTCGAAGTTGAAAGCAGGAATGAGTTCCAGATCCCGCGAGCTTCGTTGGTGGTCGCCCGACCGGGGTTTCTTTTTCTTCTCGGGGGACGACCCCGCTTCCTTCCTCTTCCGTCCGGCCTTGTCGTCGGAAGCCCGGGGTGGATGGGTGGTCCCCTTCGTGGTGGCCCCTTTTGACGGAACCACATCAGGCCTTTTTTCCCCTTGGGGCGGCCCCGTGACGTCCCACTGCGACGCCCTCGAGACGTTCCCCTTGGGTAGGGCTCCCCCTGCCGCGGCCGTTGGCGGGATAGGTCCCGACTGTGTTGTACCTGTCCTCGCCGGCGAGCTCGGCTGCGAGCTCGGCTCGTTGATTGAAATCCCCTTGGGGACCCGGGGAGCAGGGCTCTTAGAAGTAGACGTCATAGGCTGTTTCCCCTTCGACGTCGTGGTAAGAGCGTGCAAAAGATCCACTGTCAAGAAAGGAGTAAAAAGAAAACAACAGGTTAAGACGAGGTCAGAAACGAATGAAACGAGGTGTATAACCCCGCAAACATACAAGTAAAAAGAAAACAGCAGGTTAAGACGAGGTCAGAAACGAATGAAACGAGGTGTATAACCCCGCAAACATACAAGGAAAAAGAAAACAATCAGGGAAATAGTGATAATAAAATATCCTCTCCGCCCTTGCGAGGAGGGAAACTGAGGCTCAGCCCAACCCGCTCCAACCGGTCCTAAGAAAGGTAGCGCTCGTATGGCGCCTGGTACGCTGTGGCGTACTTGGCCTTGAGCGCCTGGAACTCGGCGACCTTGTACGGGCACACGCATCTCTCGTAGTTACCCGGTGCCACATGGAAATTAAGGTATCTCCCGCTGAGGTCTCGGACCAGAAACCATTTAGGTTTCCACGTCCCGACGTTCGATTGGGTCGTAATGATTTTGACGTTCGGTGTGCTGAGGTTGACCAGGGAACAGCGAGGTTCTCTCCTCGCCAAGACTAATGCCGACAAGTCGCTGAGATTCGGCTCATCCAGAAGCTCGCGGCTTCGAATTGTGTAAGCACATAACAGCCGCCAGGCGTTCGGGAACAACTGAGCGGGGCAGACACCCATGGCCCACAAAAAATCAACGATGTGCTGGGCCAAGGGCAGCCTAAAGCCCGCTTGGATACTGACGAGGTTCACGACCGCACACCCCTCGTAGGACGCCAGGGGTCGCCCCTCCTCCTCTGGCAATGCCAACTCGACTCCCTCGGGCCAGGGGAAATCTTTAGCTATGTCCGCGAGGTCGTCCAGCGTCAAATCGGTGGCCACCCCCTCGGACAGGTAAGCCTCGGGAGTGCTCGGACTCATAGGAATCCGTTCTCTGAGGATGACGGGAATACCGGACACAGCGTCGGTAATATAGGCCTCGGGGAAGCTCGACGGCACATACGCGGCCGAAGCTGAGGCAATCGCCGCGTCCAACCTCGCCTCGACCTCAGCGGCGATCACATCAGGAGAAGAAGAGGAAGCCATTTCAACACCAGAATATATGCGCAGGCGGGGGAAGTACGAATTGATCGAAACAGCAGAGTCACTGGATGAGGGCTCGCTGAAGACCAACGAAGGAGAACTTGGGTTCTGAGAATCACTAGGCTCTACACTTCCTACGGACTCGGAGACCTCTTGATAGAAATTCTCTTGAAAATTGAAGACAAAGTCGGGCGGTGGGCTCGCAGAGGCTCTCCTAGGCATGAAAAGACAACGTCCAGGCCGCGAAAAGCTAGCACCTGGAACAGAAAAGGTCAGTAAGGCACTAAAGGCAAGACAACCAAAGAGAAAAACACGAAGTCATGACCCCGTGAAAGAAGGAAAAACGAGGTCAAAACCTAAGATCGAAGAACGAGATCATGACCCCGTGTAAGAAGGAAAAACGAGGTCAAAACCCGAGATCGAAGAACGAGATCACGACCCCGGGAAAGAAGGAAGGACGAGGTCGAACCCAAGATCAAAGCACAAAGATCATAACCTCGAAAAGGAAAAAGCGCGAGATCATAACCTCGGGAGAAAATGGGCACGAGGTCGCAACCTCGGGGGACAAAGCAACGCAAGGTCATAAAAGGAAAGGCCACGTGGCATCCTACGGGCTACTCTGACAGGATAGGACGGCAAAGAAGAATTTGAAGCGCCAAAAGAAAGGAAAGAGAAAGAAGGCCAAGCAACGGTGGAAGCCAGCGGTGGAAGCCCAAACGTCCCGTCAAACAGACATCATGACGTTTGGGCTCCCGAGGGTTTTCGAAATTCGAAAAGTGGTGGGCGTAGGAACAGAAGCTCAACCGTCACCCCAAGCAAAAAAGAGAGGGGGAGAGAAGCAATAAACCCAAAAGCCCAGCGGTACCCTCACGACGACAACCGCCCCCCCCCCCCCCCCCCCCACCGTCTCACCACCGCCTCACCACCGCAACACCGCCCCCCAGAGCGTAACACAGAAAAAAGAGGGGAGAAATGCAGAACGAAAAAGAAAGGAGAGGAAACGCAAAAAACCAAGGGGAGACAAGGGCACTACGGAACAAAAACCACACCCAATGCCGCCGCGCAGACAACAAAGAAGCACCCAGAAATCACAAGCACCCACCCAGATGCAAAACGAAACGAAGAAGGAGCAAAGAAAGATAACAAAAGCCAAACGCCAAGAAACACACAACCCTGCCACCGCCGCTTCGCAACCGTGACACCGGCGCGAAACGCCGGGCGACACACCGTCGCACTTACAAAACACGAGGCAAAAGGCGAGCAAAGGAAGAATCGAAGGTAAAAAATACCAAAAGACAGGAGAAAGAAGATCGAGAACTTACTTGTTTAAAGGTCGACGAACGGGAGGCGGTGGCGCAACTGGCGAACGGCAAGAAGCTCGTCGGAAACCGTCTGGAGAAACCGCTCAGAAGAAACCGAAGAGATAAAGAGAGAGAAGGAGCGAAAATATTGGAGAGAGAAGATGAGGGGGAGGCGTGTGAGATACGCCCTTATATAGAGCAGATTTGGGCCTCCCCCACTCCCGAAAGGCTTCTTAAAAACCTGTCTCACCTGGACGGCCCACTAAGCAAAGAATGGCGAAAAGGCCCAAGAGTCTTCATCCGCGCAAAACAAGAAGAGAACCTAAGTACAGAGCCTCACACCTCGCAAAGCGCCCTCCCAACCTTGAGAACGTCATAAACCTCGCATCTCGCGGATCCAGGGAACTTATGCCATGCGACCCTCGGGGCGAGGCCCCCAGGCCATGGGGTTGTGATGATACCCAAAACAGTAGAAGCAAAAGTGGGCCCAGAAGGGCCCCCATAAGCAAACTAGGGACCCACGTCCATGCCCGGTTATTTAAAAGCAAAACTCCCAACAGATGCGAGGTTTCTCGAACATCCCGGAACGAGGTCTCGACCTCGTTACCGACTCTACTAATACGTCCGCCCGCTCGAACCAATCACAAGCGACATCACTCCCGAACCAATCACCATCCACCTCACTCCCAAGCCAATCACAGGTGACCTCACTCATGGACCAATCAAAAACCCTTATTTCGAGTATCCCACATCGAACATTGGCCTAAACTCAGCCCCCCAATTCTCTATAAATAGAGAAGAACCTCGTAGGAAGAAGGGGTCGAAAAACGACTTGAACTCAAGAACCCTCTTGTTTGTTAAAGATCGACGTGATAGGAACACCGTCAAAAGACCTCGCTACAGATAAGAGAAACCCACAAAAGACCCCAAAGTCGCGCAGGGATCTCGCTCACGCCTAAAACCTCACTACAGAAACTCATAAAACTCTCTACATCATATCCTCAAATCTACCTCGCCCTAGAATCGACATCGCAACATTAGGTGCGATCTCGGAACCTTGTAGGAGGTCTAGGTGTGATTCTCAAAGTTGTACATCAACCTCGTAGGTTTGTACCCTCGCTACCACGGAAAAATCATAAATAAAGGAGCAAGTGTTTGCACTCAAATATAATAATCTTATTTCTTGTCTCGTAACGTAGCTGTTATTTCGGGTTTCATCAAATACAGTTTATAATATTAATAAGATAATTATTATTTTAAATGATAAGGATATGACTATTTTTATATTCTTTTGATTTTAAATATTTGGTCAAACAATTTTATATTAAGTATTTATATGATTATTTTTCAATTGTCATGGATGATTGATATATTTTGAATTTTTTATCATTAATATTTTTTATGCAAAACCAGTACATCGTACAAGAATACATACTGATCTTTTCTAAAATGAAATATCAAGATTGCATTATTGTAGGCTATTTTTCTTCTTTTTTTTTTGTCATGAAAGAGGGCTAGAGCTCTAGCGAAATATATTAGCTAATAATAGGGTTCACATGCCCAAAATGGGCTACATTATCATTATTTAAAAGCAGAAGTAAACTAGAGTCTAGGCTGCTTAAAACTGAAAATTTTAAATTGGAATTAAGGGAAGTTTGTGCAATAGCATCAACAAGCGTATTAGCTTCTCTCGGCCTAGATACGATCCCTGGTTTGATGTCAAAAGCATCGGCCAGTCTGGCACACCTCTAAATGAGGAAAAAAGGCTCGGTGATTGTGTAATTCTTCATCTTGGAGAAGCTTGACCGCCATGTTCGAGTCTGACTTGATAATCAACCACTCCACATTTAAGCTAATGGCAAGAGCAACACCATGAAAGATGGCCCATAGCTCTGTTGTCAAGGCGTTATAGACTCCATAACGAAATGTGTAGGCTTTAAGAAAGGCTCCCGCGAAGTGACGTAGTATGCTGCCTCCACCTGATTCGCCAGGTTTCCTTTACAAACAACGTCACAATTCAGTTTGATCCAGTCCTCTGGAGGAGGAATCCAGCGAATGTTCTGTCTTGGGGTGGCCATGAGGTCCCCCCTGTTCTCAAAAGATGAGAGCTAGGATTTCTGCCTAAGGAAAGCCTCCGAGTTCGAGCACTCCACTTGCGAGAGCTTCGCAATCTCATCAATCCGATCGAAGATTAACTTATTTCTTATTTTTCAGGAAAACTAAAACATATATCCAAAGACTGTACTCCACTTGTCTTGCTTGCAGATATTGTCAAAGAGCCAAGACTTTATACAGGTGGTGGAAAAAAGGACGGTGCTAAGTTGTTGCGTGGAAGCTCCAACCAAACCTTTCTAATTTCTTCACAGTCCCGAAAAAGATGAAGCAAAGTCTCATCCTAGCTACAACATTGACATAATGACATGCCAGATCAGTGATGAGGTGTTGTCTCATCCAATATGGTATTACAAAGAAGACTATTATGGGCCGCTAGGAAGAGAAAGTGTCGAATCCACTGCTGGACAGGCACGATCCAAATCTTCTCCCAAATCGGCTCATGATGGGGAGGAATAAGTTGGTGGATTCTAATGGCCGACTTGGTGGTAAAATTGCTCGAAGGATTGAGACCCCCAAAAGGTTTGTCCCCGGCGTCAGCATCATCCACTAGTCGAATGGACATAAGCCGTTGACGATAAGAAGCAGACAACAAGGGCGAAAGAGTGGCCCAGTCCCAGTCGGTGTCGGTGTAAAGTTCAGCCACTGTCACATCCAAAATAGACTCAGGGATGGGGCAAGTCACAACATCAGTGAGAGGCTTATCTGCTAACCATGGGTGATGCCAAAAGAAGGTTGAGATGCCATTGCCAACAGAAATACGGATTCCTTGCACCAACGTTTCAACTCCATGGACAATTCCTTTCCAAACTTGAGAGTTGAGGGGCCGTCTACAAAACATGTCGATGTCTGCACTTCCATCATAGTAGTTGCCTTTGATAAGTCGACTCCAAAGAGAATTCAACTCTTGAATGGTGCACCCGTTAAGTTTAGCACGAAAGGTAGTGTTCGAGTGCCTCATTGAACGACCCCGAGGCTGCCATGTCTCTTAGGTTGGGCAATTTTTTCCCAACTCAAAAGGTGTGGACGCTCGGGAGTGGATCCCCAAATAAAGCTCCTAACCTGTTCATCGACCGCGTCACAAACTTCTCTAGGAACAAGTGAGGCCTGCATGACATGGGAAGGGAGACTTAGTAGGACCGAATTTGTCAGGGTCGTTCTTCTAGTCGTTGAGAGATGCTTGGATTGCTAGCCAGTCAGCCGAACTTTGATTCTGTCAAGCAAAAATTGGTAGCGACCAACTATCATTTTGCCCGTAGCTGTAAGGATTCCCAAATGCGTGCCAAAGTCAGTCTCTGCCGGCATAGTTAGAATGGAGCTAATGGAAGAGCCGGTGTCACTATCAACGCCTTTGGAGAAGAGCAAATTGCTTTTGTTGAAATTAACTTCCCCGCTCCCTGAGTCCGAGCAGAAGTGAAGTAGTCCTTCCATCTTATCTCGTTTGTCCGCCTTGATATGAATGCTGAACGCGTTGCTCTAACCCTTCACTCTCCCACTACCTTTATAGTTCTACTTTCTATTTTCGTTGGTTTTATTTTTGTAATGTGTGGCTTTGTTTCTTTTAGTTTTACGAATTTTTTCGACTATCGTTTTCGTCGCTCAACGATATTGAACCTATGTGGTAAACCGAATAATTACCTACTTTGAAAAAAGGAAAAATTATTCAAAATAATACCAACTTTTACCTATTGATCCAAAATAATACGAAC
Source organism: Fallopia convolvulus (assembly GCA_964016875.1). Classification (NCBI taxonomy): domain Eukaryota; kingdom Viridiplantae; phylum Streptophyta; class Magnoliopsida; order Caryophyllales; family Polygonaceae; genus Fallopia; species Fallopia convolvulus. The sequence continues at coordinate 57,870,811 of OZ024719.1, forward strand.
TTTTAAATTGACCACAAATAATATCAACTTCCATTGTATTAACCAAAAATAGTACAAAGATATTTTCGGTGGAAATTTCAACAAACATATGACGTGTTTATCAAAATTTGTTGACTAAATATTAAAAAATATTGATGTCTAAGATTTTGATGTGATTATTAGTCACTATCATCATATAAATTACTATTTCGCATATAAATAGTATCGATTTACATTATATAAATTATCATTTCACCTTGTGGCATCAACAAGAGTTGGTATTATTAATAACCAACCAACATATTTTAATGGTACATCACATATTTTGTCAAAGTTTTCACAAAAAATATCATATTATTTTGAGTCAATAGGTTTTGATATTATTTTGAGTAATTTTTCCTTGAAAAAATGTGGAGTGTTTGTTTCATTACCTAAAAAGAATGAGCTCGATTATTTGTACGGGCTCTCTCCAAAAATGGGGAATATTCGGCGTTCGTCCTCTTATTGCTCTCAAACTCTCTCTCCAGCTCAATTTTTTTCTCTTGTTCTACACTTCCAGTCCATATCTGTCACCAGAAATGTTCAAATCAAAATTAAACGAGTATTGTCAGTCGAATGCGTGGATTCTTCCCGAGTATAAAATCAAAAGAGAAGGCCCTGATCACTGCCCTAGTTGGAAGGGTTTGGTTGAAGTGAATGGAAAAACCTTCATAACTCCAGATTTTTGTAAGTCACTCAAGGAGGCGCAGAATGTAGCTGCTAAGTTAGCCTTCGAGCATTTCTCTGGTAATGTCTATTGTCACCATTTTTGTTTAATTTTGGGATATGAACCATGCGATGACCCGAGTTTAGTAGTTGAATAAGGCTAAAGTCTTCTTCTTTAAGGTTACGGGAAAGTTTTCAGGTGGACTCTTTCGGGGGTGTTGGCACATTTTATTTTAAAATTATGGCAAAGGCAAGGGTGATCACTGATCCGTGATTTCATGAAACTGTGTTATGATGGGTTTGCAAGAGGGTTATGGTGTTGCTTGAAAAGTGTTTTTTTTGAAGATGTGTGATAGATCATTAGAAAGATGACACTTTGATTGGTTTTATTAAGGTTTCTGGTTTAAGCCTCACATGATTATGTGCTATTTTCTTATCAATAATTGTGAAATTAAATTTCAAGTACCCTGGTAACCTAAAATGTGACTTATTTACCGTGATAAAAACATAGAGGATACTTGAAAACAGGTTAACTATCTAACTCATAATGCATTTCTATATTTTCAAACAAAGCTTATGTTTAATAGACCAAACATGATTTTATAGATGTTCAATGAACTGTTCAGTTTCTAAGAAAAGCCTTTCAGACTTATCAAAACAATAGAAGCTGCCAAGTGCAGTGGGTTGCAGCAATCACAAACTCAAACGGATTAGCAGGCCAGTAGCTTGTGATAATGGTCGAATATGGTGACTTAGTAGGTAGTAGGTCAGAGCGAATCTGCAAGCAAGCAACTTAAGGCTCATGTCTCACTGTCTTATGATAGCAAGTGTAGTTTCCTATATGTTCTGTACTTTAGTGGAGGGAATTGTGTAAACCCTATTGATGAAAGTTGATGTTGCTTTTGTATGCATAGCTTGTGCAGGAAATTCAAATGTGGGCATGACAACAGCTAGTACACCTGCCAATATACGTCTTCCAGAAACACAAGAAACCTCCTCTTCAGACAACAATAATGTGCTAAAAGGTGAGATATATGAGGAACTGCAACTAGTGTAAATGTGGGTCATCATTTGGTGAGGCAACATAAAATTCAATTCATTTCTGTTACAAGCATAGCTTGGGAGTAAAGGCCTCATGGGCTCTTAATTCCTCTCTGAATAATTCTGTTGCCCTGTAGGAAGTACAATTCTATAATATTGAAGAATGAACAATATGATAACTGTTTGATGCTCTGTCCTAGGCCTTCTTGTTTCATCCTGCCTCTTCAATGAACATGTGATTAATTTACTAGACACCATCCTGCATATAGATTTAGGCCCTCGAAGCACTCTATTTAAGCCAGTTCTAACTTATTAAAATTTTCGATGTCTTAAACTGTAGAAGATTTTTGCTTATTGCAGAAATTATATTTTCTAGATCTAGTATAATGTCTTCAAATTATAAACTTAAATTGATTAGGTCGAAAAAAAATTGAATATATTCCATAAAGAATAAACACATGCATTACATATTTCCATTCTGCTAATTCGTTAAAATTCTTGACTAATGCCACTATACTATGAGTACTATAATCTATTTAAACCTTTTTTTTCCATTTATTTTCAAACGCAAACATATCTTTTTTCTTCTACCCCACTAGTACACGTATTCTGATGACTTGAATTGGCAGAAATGAGACACATGTACAAGCTTCAACTTCAAATCTATGCACAAAAGAGAAACCTTGAGCTGCCTGTATACTCTGTCGACAGAGTGGGTCCTTTTCATTCATGCCGCTTTAAATCCAAAGTTACCATAGCAGGGAAAACTTATGAAAGTGGAGAATCCTTTCCCACTCTCAAGGATGCTGAAAATGCTGCTGCAAAAGTTGCTTTAGCTTCGGTCATTCCAGAAGCAACTCAAAAGGTTAGTCATATTTGTTAAATGTGTAACGCGCCCCAATTTTTGTATTCTTACCCTAACATCATTCACTAGTTTACTTAAATTCAGGATGATCCATCCATCTACAAAAACCTACTACAAGAGTCTTTACAAAAGGAGCATTTATGTCTTCCAAAGTATACTACAGTCCAGGCAGGTCAACCACATATGCCAGTATTTCTTTCAACAGTAGAAATTCAAGGTGAGACCTTCAGAGGACAAGAAGCAAAAACCAAAAAGCAGGCAGAGATGGATGCTGCTAAGGTTGCGTATATTACTCTTACAGAACGTAAGTATTTTTATTTGGACTAAGATTCTAAACTATGCATTTACTACTATTTTGTCTCCATCCTGTGGGATGAAGAGACTGCTATGCATAATGCATTGGTTCACTATATTTTACATTTCATATGCATAATTTTAAATTGCATCCCGCAGAATGGAAACTGCTTTTCCGATTGGATTACATCAGATATCTGGCCAATGATCACTCCCATTTAGGTGTACAGGAGATAAATGCATTGCTATGCTGCCTATGCATGAGAATGTCATCAACCTTTAATCTTTTTCTTCTACCTTAGTGAAGTTAGAACCTACAACTTCTAGTTTGTTTTGATAAATTAATGAACTGATACATCTGTTGACCTTTTCTTTTCATTAGGAAGCACCGATGGCTTAACCAAAACCAATAATAAGCCATGTCCATCTTAAGGGGAAGTAACTTAACTTATACGGAGTTATGAATATAGAACATAATACGAGGGAAGGAGACGAGTCGTACGGCTACATTGCTTAATTTGGATGCTGATATGCCCTATTTCACCAACCCTCGTACATTATGTACCAGCTGTTGTGATTCGTTATTGTATAAAAAGGGCATAGAAAGCAAAATAGAACATTAAATATTAGAGATCGTAAATTTTCTCAAGTCTATGAACCTCTCCAGAACCTTTTTGTTGTTCACTGATCATCTTATGTGTGATGTTTATAAGTTTCCAAGTGATTGTGTTAGATTTGTTATGTTTGAAGCCTGCTGGTATTTAACAATAGATTGAAAGAATATCTAAAGCTTGTTTGTCATATAAATAAATGTTCTTCACAACTTCTCTGTTTTTCATTATAAGATTGAAAAAGTTGCAACTTGCATGACATGATGCTTGAAGACTTAATGATGGGTAAACTATGTTTGGTTTGCTATCTAAAGTGGTTTGCTGGTGCAGGTAAATTCAAGAAAGATGACAGCCAAAATGCTGTAAGAGCAGCAGCCCAAGTCATGGAGACTCCTAAATCTTCATCTGCTAACATACCTGTGATCGGAGCAACTAATTCATTGAAAAATGTTAGAAGCAATGCCCAACCCGTGTCTGAAAAACAAATTGGAAGTGTTGAAGGTAACTCGTCTTTGTGATCAGATCTAAGATGGTCAAATAGATATTTGGCTAATAGAATGATTTCAAATTGCGCAGAATTTGTATGTGATTAATTTAGGAACCTGTTTATACTGTGCATACCTCTTGGCTTCCTGTTTTCATCTACTCCGGTAATTGTTTTTACTTAATTTTAATGGAGTTATTCTCCAGATGAACTAATGGAATTTTACAGATATAGGCACAGAGGCTACTCCAAACGCCTTTACAAGAACAAGTGGAGCTGCTGCCACCTGCGGAAGTATTGGAAACCTCAAAGCCACGTCATCAGTCCCAGAACCTACTTATTATCCAAAAACTCCTCCTAACTCCATCCTCAAGTCCCAGCCTGTGGGGAGATCAATGTCAGACAATCCGAAAATGAAAACGAAAATCATGATTCTCCCTCAGAGTGTCAGCTCAAGCTCTGAGGATGTGAAGCCTATGATCCACAACCAGCAGTTGCACAACATTCCACCTCAAGGACCGATTATAAGAGCAACTTCCAACAATTTGGGGCAGCTCGCTACACCACCAGATGCTTCTGTTTGCACATTGCACAGCAACAAGAAATGGATTGCTCTCATTCCCAAGGAAGAAACTTAAGCATGACCTAGCTACTTTTTAGTCTTTGAAGCTAAGTATAGGGGTAACAGTTGCTTGGAACTCCTAGACTAGAGATGCATTAAGGATATTTGTATTTAGCTGTTTTCAGTATGTGCTCTAACATTTCGTTCTGGAGTGTCTGTGAAAACTGTTGCATCTCCAATCGACGCTGTCTATCCGTGATTCCCTTTATCTATGCTTCATGTGTATGTTAGGATCTGATATATTGATGGATATTGTTAGTTATTGATGTTAATATAGTAACTGCGCTTGGTTGGATAAATTCTGCTGAAGGAATGATGAAGCAAGTTCCCATGGCTTTCACTGTCTTATTTGATGTGTTTAAGTTGTGCAAATTTTCCATTTCAACAAAGGTCCAAGTATTTAGAGTAAATGTAGAAGAGGGGTGGCTCCTTACATGAAAAATGTAACTTGTTTAGAAATAACTGTCATTTTATTTTTTGATACAACAATAAAAAATTTCAATCATTAAATTAAAATAATTTAAAATTTTCCTAATTTTCCTAATTATTTTAATATTCAATATGTTTAATTTTTTTTTGGGTAGGCACAAACTTCATAACTCTTCAAAAATCATTAGACTGAAATCACAAACATTTCTGAACAAGATTACAAGACTAAAATAACTATCTTTCAAAAACAGGAGATAAAATATAAAAAAGTGAAAACTAAACTAATTCCTCGAGATCTTGTGTAAACAGTATATAACTCTTGAAATGAGATAATGCTATCTTTTTCTTCAAACAGTCTACAAAGCACAAAGTAACTTCCTCAAAATTTCATTGGACAATCTTCTCAGTGAATTATTACAATTATCCACTCGACAGTTTAATGACCTTCGACATCTTCACCAAAATTATAATATTAGAAGAAACCAACTAAAAGACACTAGTGTAAACAAGTAGGCAGGCCCTACATGAGTATTCCTTCAGCATTGTTAAGGGCCTTCTTCACCAGCTTGAACTTCTGTTTAGCATTGTCATTTGATGGCATAACATGCTCCATGATGAAAAACTCCAGTCCAGTCCTCAGAGATTCAAGCTCAGGGATGACTGCTATACGAGTGAATATGTTCCACACAACATTATCTGGATGAGCAAACACAGTATCAAAAAGCATCCTGAAATGCATTATCCTTTTAGGGCTGAGCTGCACGATATCACTAAGGTCAACCACTTTTAAAACTGCTAGGGAGAGCGTGAATGTCGCAAGCATCTCAGCCAAAAATTTCGCCAAGTTCATTGACCTCGCCAATGGCATAGAATCCAGCTCCTTGAACTGGTCCCACAGGCAGTACTGTAAAAGTTCAAAAGAAGGATCTTAGAACAAAGGTGATCGACCCAAGAGAATACATAGGGAAAATGTAATGGAAGTTTACAGTCAAGTCAAACCTGTAAAGTGAACTTGTGATTTTTGTCATGACGGCATAGCTTAATGGCAAGAGCAGTATAATATTTATTAAAGACCTTCTCTTGTGAGCAGCAATCAAGAAGTACTCGCATTATTTCTCTATCCTGCAACCACATTCCACATAGGAGATAATTATTTACAAGAGACGTGGTAAAATAATTTAATGGTCTTTCTAACCCAGGATAAGAATGTATATTCATAAACCATTCCCTTGATATCTGACCTGTTTTCCTTGCAAGTCCAACCTCATAAGCTTCTCAAATGCATCAAGATAATCCTCACCGCTCATTACGACACAAAATATTGCCTTCCTGATATCGGTGTTCATTCTCTGTGAAGCTGCCAGTTCCAGCATCTTCTGGGCTTCAAGGACCTCTTTGTCAATTGTACTGGCAACTTCTTCAACATTGTCAGTTAAAGCCAGGTCCCCAGTCAACCACCATTGACCTTTCTTTTCTGGATCAAGTAGTTTGCTCCATGTGATCCCATGGATCGTAATATCATCCACTCTTAGCTGCAAGTGATAATTATTAATTGTCAATTTGTTTTGTTTTATCCATAAGCAATAGCAAAAACAATTATGTTTAAGCATATTTTATTTCCCATTTTTTAGATCAACCATGGCACAACGATAAAACCATATGAGATTGAAACTGATAAATAGCACCTTCTGCAGCCATTTCTTCACACGAGTGTGTTGGGGTCGCTCCTCTTTCCTTTTCTTGTTATTCTTGATATCACATATAGTCTCGAGCATAAATTCCATCTGTGCATTACATGTCATGAGTTAAGTGAAGCAACCCAAAAACTGAGAAAACAGAGAACATGGAAGGAATGACAATTATTACACACAAGTAAAAAAAGCATACCCTTCTGCCACTAGTTTTTTCTTTGTCATCTCCAGAGGACGCCTTCAGCTCGGTCACTCTGTTCTGCACGCCATGAATAAACTCTTTCATGCCAGCAGGGTCGTCACTTCTCAATTTCATCCCACAACCTATTAAATTAGGGGGGTGGGGGGTATAGAGAAAAAAATTGTACAATTATATAATTACACAGCCAAGTCAACAAATAGCATATAACTGAAAGTTAATAAGAATGAAATCTGAAATATGATGGCTTACACTGTAAAATTGTCAAGATTGTTGATACGTCTATCTCTGTCATTTGCTTGGTCAGCATCACAAGGAAATCATATATCAAGTCACTGCAGGAGTAATCATTAGTTCTTTTCAAGTAATGATGAATTATGCAAACATACTGCCATGGACATCAAAAACAAAGATTAACAAGATCTGGAGATTACCTTGAACAAACTCCAAATATGTACAAATACGAGAGTAGAAGTGTCAGATTCCTCAGTGAAAGATTGTCTTCCTTCAGATACTCTTCCTGAAGAAAAAGACAATAAACATACTAAGGACTTGCCTAAAACTCTCAAAGAGACAAAAGAATGGCACTCCTCGGTAACAGCACAAAAATGTTCAATGCGCAGCAATCCACACATATATTCCAGGATCAGAGTTTGAATGCCAACAATTTCAATATAATATAAAATTTCACCTCAAAAGATTTGGCAAGAAGAACCAAAAGCTTTGCACCAAAGTCAATTCCAACCATACAGGTCAAGCCAGATATAAAAGCTGCAAAAGCAGCAGCATACCTGCATAAAGTATATGCATAAAAAGGTTTACTAAAATCGAACATTTGCCCTCTAGAATGACATAAAGACAAAAATAAGAGCTTCAAAATCCTTAGCTGCATGATCAAATGATCAACAATTTATTAATTTCTTCTTTGGTTTTAAATCATTATACAACAAACCTCCATTGTTACAAAATAGATAATCACTGAGACAACTTCCATGATTTCCTCTAAACAAAATATAAGCCAAGCAGAAACACACAAAAAAGAGAGTATTTTTACTGTTCATTGCCACGCGGACCTCCTGCACAAGAAGCCAACACCTCTTCCGCTACAATTTGAGATGCAACACTACGTCCAATGGACTGGAAAAAAATGAGGCAAAAAGTTGGTTGACATATACAATACAAACTTGAGCAACAACAAATGCTTAGCCTGAAATGCAGCAGCAAGAGTGTTGTATAATCAATTTAGACATCTCGTTAGAGATTCTTATGTCTACACCACTGCATTAATCAGAAGGATTCATGACTCTAATACTCTTCTAAAATCAATAATTCATAAACAATTAAAACTTTAGTATAAAATAAACAGGAAAAATTATTTTGCATAAAGCATAATGCAATATATAATCATAAAATCATTTGAAAAATACAGATTAAAAGCTTCCCCTAATATTTGTTACAAAATTTAATTGAATAATTTGTCAAGGATTCTAGACTGTTTACAAGATAGAGGAGCTGAATGGACATGTATCATGAGCATTTTCACAAATATTGGCTACCAAAACACAATTGAAAAATCAGTTTCTGAGAACCGAATGACCACAAGCCAATTAAAAGATACAACAAAAAATGGCATACCTGAAAAACTGCAGAAACTTCTCCAGCTATTGACTCCATATTTGATTCAGATAGCCTATTCAGTAGACCTTAATTAAACATCAAGAAGTGAGTTAATTGACAAATTCAACCAGCAATTACACGTATGTAGAAGATTATAAAAGAAGGAAAACAAGCTTTGTACCTCTTATTCGTCTACGGATAAGTAAGTTGCCATTTGAATCAATACTCGAACAAGCTCTCAAATGTGGTGCTACATAATTTCTACTTCTCGGTGCTTCAACATTGGCATTCTGTGAATTGGCATTTGTGACACACACTTCTGTTGAGCATGATGGATCCTCATTCTCATGCATAATTTTATCCGAAGTGTCATCATCTTGTTCCAAAGTATCTCTCTTTTTCTTCTTCTTCTTTTTTTTCTCACACTCGGTACTCATAATAATTTCAGTTTCATCATTGTTCAGGGCATACTCTTGTTCCTTATCATCAAACAGAAAGCTAAGGCCATCATCACCAGGCAACTTCCCATCTTTCACCTTAAGCTTCTTAGCCAGTCTTCTTTCAACTTTCAAATCCTCCTCAGCTGTAGAAGCTCCCATATTTTCAATGGCAAGATACTCCTCAAAATTTGTCTTCTTTCTCTTTTCCTTCACCTTCTTCTCTTTCTTCTTTACAGCCTCTTTCTCAATCCCAGTTTTCAAATGAATCAAATCAACCTCAGACACCTCAGTCCCCCTAACCTCTCTCAGCTTATCATCCTTGGGGAGCTCTATATCTTGCTCCAAAGTTTCTTCCTTCTTCTTCATCTTCTTTTTTTTCTTGGTCTCAATACTCGTAATAATTTCAGTGTCGTCATTGTGCGGGGCATACTCTTGGTCACTGCCTCCAACCAAGAAATTCAAGTCGTCATCATCACCGCCTAGTTTCCCATTTTTCACTTTGAGCTTCTTAGCCAATCTCCTTTCCATTTCCAAATCCTCCTCAGCTGTAGGCACTTTGCTTTCCAAGGCAAGATACTCCTCAAACTTTGTCTTCTTTGTTTTTAGATCCTTCAGATTTTTCTTTGGGGATTTGGACAAAATTTTAGGCTTCAAATTATCCTCCGACATTTTCATTGATTGTGTAATACCACCACCAAAATCCTTAGCATCTGCTCTGAACTTGTTTCTCTTCAACTTACGATATTTCTGATAAATGGAATAACATCAAACATACTAAAACAGAAATAAAACTTATAACAGACACAAACAAGTACACACATTAAACTCTCACTTCCTATGCACACGTGAATGAACAATTCCAAGGATATAAGAAAGAACAAGATATTAATTGAAGATATATGATAAGATCTTTCTCAACAGTAGGGTGGTTTGAGACTTTTTTTTAATATAGAACTATTTATTTAGCCTCATACTGGACTTATGTTTAGTTTAATGCAAATCACTGTACTAGTTTGGTATCTGTAAGGCAATCACTGTTCGAGTTTCACCCACTTCTTTTTCCAATTGTTCATTCATCTTTTACTAGAAAGGATTTACAATGCCCTAATTCCAAATTACTTGATTGATGTATTTTCTTTTCTTGTAAAGAAACACAAAACTATCACGAGAATGATACTAAATGAATTCACATTCCAATATTAACAATTTGAATCCCACCCTCAATGCATCTAGCTCTTTTTTTTCATCGAAAGGATGCTATATGTCAATAAATGAAATAAATATATGTTCTTTTTTCCAATTCTTAAATCCACCTTTATTTGACTATGATATGAATGAGATAAACGCTAACCTATTCATGATTATATTGCAAACATAAACCAAAGTTAAGTCACATTGCACATAATTTGAAAAGCCGGATAAAACACGAAGTGACATAGAAAAGAAGGTTACTTGATTGTCAACCCAGGACTTGTGCTTGTTCTCCTTCTTCGCCGTCCTGTCTTGTTTTCGCCTCTGTTTACGGGTCTCAGACGCCATTCTCTTCTCTGCCAAAATGAAGATGATCTTACCGTTAATACTTGAGATATAGAACAAAATTAGAAATTTAGGAGGCGTTTGGATTAGATGAAGAGAGCACATGAAGATTGATGAGACCGAGAAAACCCGTTGTAGAGTTTGACGGCGCAGAGAAGGTATACCGGCGGTGAAGAATTCTTTCTCTCGAGTCCCTGATTCTCTCTCTGGTTCCTAGGGTTTATCAGTTTAATACTCCGTACTTCCGTAGGTAAGAATTACTTCTTTTCTTATAAAAAAAAATAAAAGACTATTTGTAACATTAAAAAAACTATTTATCTCTTAAAAAAATAGAAGTCCTGATTCTTTTCCTGGAGTTCTCTCTCACCCACCAGCACCTGCCATTGACGTCTTTCCGCCGGCCTCCATTAGCTAGCCTTCGCCTTCCTCGCTAAAGCCTGCCGCCCTCCTCTCTTCTGTCGCTCTTTCTCTCCACTCTCTGGAAAAATAACAATAGAAGTAACAGATAAAAAGGTCACCCCCGAATCGTCCTGCCTTTTGAGATTGCTGATCTTCGTCCTGGCTTGCTCGGTATAATTAGTAACAGCATCACGAATTACGACAACCGTATTTCTCCTGTATACTTTTAAAAGCTGTCTTCAGTTGGTGGAAATTGATCAATGGCTTCTGGGTTTCCTTTTACACCGCAACAATTTATGAGCCCCCAATCCCCTAATCCATCACACCAAGTTCATCAAGAGCTTCCAGCGAATCAATTTACGAGCCCCCAATTCCCTAATCCATCGCACCACGTTCATCAGGAGGTCCCATCGAATCCTTCCCAGCCCGTGTCTTCGGCTACTCTCTTAGTTCGGCACCTTCCTGATGCTGTTCCAATTGAAACTCTCTCAAGGATATTCAGCCACTATGGTGCTTCGGCTGTTCGTCCTTGCTCTGGTGGAAGGTAATTCCGAAAGCATCATTTTGTTTAATTATCATTTTTGTTGTTTATCATTGGAGTCGAATTATATTTGTATGTTAATTTGAAGCAAAACTAATGTATCTTATTTGAAAAGGTGCAATTCTAAATTGAATTTAACCATGATGAATGGAGTTAGAAGATGAGAAGCTGCATTGAAGAAATCCTTCATTTTTTATTTTTTTTGGAGAATGCTAGAAGAGTTGACAACAAGTGAATATGTAACTTTATAAAAAAAATTGCACTGAACTTTCTATTTGCTCTATCTTGACCTCTATGCCACTTTTATTGATGTTAGTTGAACTAATTAAAGAGTAACAAGAAGAAAATTAATGAGGGACTCTCAACATTCTTTATTATTTCATAATGATGGCCTGTATGGATGATTACACAGTATTAAGTTTTTCAGGATAATCCTCATCTGTGAGAGAGGATCATAAGTCAGCTCCTGTACATTTTTGTCCTCATATCATATGTGTTCTGTAATGCAAGTAGTTTTGAGTTGTGATTTGTGAAAATCTGTTGCCTCTGTGAAGGTTAAGAAACTGCGCATTTGTGGAGTTCAAAGATGAAGCTGCAGCTTTGCAAGCACAGAGACAATTTAGTGGGTATGTTTGTCACACTTGCAGTTGTTCTCAAGATGCAAATAAGTGAAAAGGATATAAGATATTATGGCACTTTGAATATCTTCTTACGAGTAGTTTAACCTTTTCTTTGAGATGACAAGATTTAAGTTTATAATATAAATGAGTTTATGATAGGATTTTGCTCTGAGCATGGTTGGGATCTCTTTGATATGTAATTGTATAATATTAAATGTATTTTTTAATAGTGAAATGAATTATAAAGGATTTTGCATACGGAAACAATTTTTTTAGATGAATTTATGAACCAGCAATGGGATCCCAGAATCAGTTTAATGGGTGTGAAGAATAAAAAGAGAAATTTACTGAAATCGGGATACGTTATGAGAAAAAGTGGTCGATTGACGATGTGAGTTTTGTTGCTTCTGGACTCTGAACCGGGAAAAAGTTGCTGACTTGGAGCATTTGGCCACTGTTATGAGGACCATTCTGGAAAGATTCTGTTACTAAAGTAGGTGACTTGAATACTAGTTCTCTGGTTTTAAAGTACTTTGAGCAAGCATTTTTTGGCTCTGTAGGCTGAGGTTTCTTGGTAAAGTCTTGTCGGTGGAGAAAGCAAGTAAGCATGCACATGATACCAAACATTTGGAAATTGAAGCAGATAAGCATAATATGTCTCCAACAGCTAAAGACAATCCCATATTAAGAGGTCTTCAGGAAGGATCCAAATCAGGCTGCCTGCCTGCTGCTGAACCTATTGCTGAAAAGCTGGGAGTTGACTACCCATTTCCTCCTCATCTTGAGTAACTTTCTGCCTTTGTCTTTTTCTATCCTCACTTTCTTCATCTCTTGCCATTGCATAGAGATCAGATATTGATGGAAATTAATCAGAGTTACTGTAAAACCTTTCCACTTGTTACTCTATTCTTCATTCATAACTGGCTTAATGTAGTTCTTTGGTGGTGTTACTGTTTGGTTGGTTTCCTGACCTTCAATAGGCTTTATTGATGTTACTTTGGGTTATTGTGTTAAATTATTCTTATTGGAGAATGGAGGACTTGTTTTTCTTTATTCAGCTTGAAGGGGAAACAAAATGATTGCTATGCTCTAATTTGTTCAGATATTTCTTTTATTCTCCCATTTCTATGTCTGTTGGTTTTTTGTGTATTTTTTCATGTAATTGTTTTGTGATACTCTTCTTAGCTTGAATAGTTATCGACACTCAAGCAACAAACTTTTGCAGGTATTCATACCCCCCTCCTGATGGGAATATCTTGACAAATATCGTCAATGCTCTTATTGCTGTTCCTCACTTCTATACACAGGTCTTTCATAATTGAGTAACTGAAAATTTATTCTTCTTGAGGTATTATAATGTGTTAAAACCCAATTTTTTCATTTCTACAACAGGTATTACACTTAATGAACAAGATGAATATTCCAGCTCCATTTCGCATGGCGCTTCCTACTCCACCATTACCAGCTGCAGAAGCACCTCCACCACCTCCTCCACCACCGCAGATTGTTGACAACCCTCATCCAACAAATCTATCTAGCGATGAATCGGAAATGGAAACTTCTGATGAGGTCTTCCCTTGTAATTTGATTTTACATGGCTCTGCGGATCTGACTTTTATCCTGCCCTATTTTTTCCAACTTAAGATAGACTAAAAGAATAAGGATTTTGCTTGGTTTACTAAGCAGGGATTTAGAATGTTAAAACTCTGAGCTTTATTCAACATTGAAGTTTCTTTTGTCTGTGATGATGTTATTGTGATTATCAGATGGTGTGTGTGAAAATGCCTTTCTGTAAACATGTGTTTCATGCTGCTTTATAATCGATATATTTAATTTGAAATATTTAGACTAGAATTTTGGCCTGATAATTCAATGTCCTTTGAAGTGTTTTATGGAATGAATTTGTGAATCTCTGTTGTTTTTGTTTCCAGGAGTTTAATAATGGATCACAAACTAGAAGAAAACGCATTAAACGAGAAGCTATAGTAGGCCCTGCTATAGATAAAGATGTTGCTCACGAAGCTGTTGGGCTGAAACCTGCAACATTGGTTCCAAAGGAGATTCCTGTTATCAAAAAGAAAAACTCAGTATTACAGGTTGGAAATGTTGTTGTGTAGTATACATGAATAAAGTAAATTTTCCCTGTATGTTTTTTGAATGATAAAGAGAGAAAAAAAATTGGATCAAATGTGTGCAGATCAAAATTGTCCCAAAGAAAGTCCGGCATGAAGATAGAGTTGAAAGTGTTCCTGAAGAACCTGACAAGCCAGAGAATCTTGTGGTTGATAGACCTTTTGCAACTGCTGAAGAAATAGAGAGCCAAAAGTTGCCACCTGAGGAGATCTTATCACTTCCTAAGTTTAAGGTATCAATTTTATGTTACTTAGTAGTTGTACCCGTCGTGCCATGCACGACTATGGTATAAATTTTTTATTGCTTGTAGAATGTATAAATTTTTTATTTTTTGGAATCAAATAAAACAAATTAATTATAAATTATTAAGTTTAATGTTGAGAATAAAAAAGATTATTAAGGTAAAATAATGTACGCTTCTCTTTTTCCTTGATGATATTTTACAGATATTTAATTTTAAAAAAAGATAACATATTAATAAAAAAGATTTATAAATAAGAATATGGAAGAGATAATATTTAAATAAAATAATAATTAAATTAATAAATACGATATAATAAAATATAAAAGATAAATATGAAAATAACTTATTTATAGAAAATAATTAAAAATAATTTATTTTCGTTTAAGGTGCGGCAAAACTCATTTTGTGATAAAGTAAAGATTATATAAGTTTAAATATTATTTTTATATGTTTTATTACTTTCTATGTACCTAAATTTCGAGATTATCAAATATTTCAATATATTTATTAAATATTATGTTACCTATTTAAATATTTTATTATTTTTAAATATTATAAGTATATATTATTATTTTTTTATTATAAAAAAATTATATCTGTAAATAAATTCGTGAAAAGATATCATATTAAAAGATAAAAGATATTTTTTATTATTTTAAAATATTTTAAATTTTTATCTTTAATTTGAGATACTTGTATACGGAAGTTTCCATAAGATATTGTTATACTAAATAGATACTTGTTTGATGTTAAAGATAGATTTAAATAGTTAAAAAAGAATTTAATAGAAATAAGTTAAAATATTAGGAATAAAAATTAATTTTGTAAATATGAGGTGGGGTCAGAATCGTTCTGGTGGCTCAAAAAAATACAAACTTTAATATATAGTTATAGATAGATAGATATTTCAAAGATATTATCATTTATATGGCTATTTTTATTTCAAAGATATATATGTGACTACTTGTCCTTTTCAAAGATATACTAATATTATTTTATCTTTATATTTATTTGGAGATAAAATTTTACAAATATTATTTTATCTTTATGTTTATTTAGAGATAACTTTTTGCATAATTCACTATAAAAAAATTATTATTTTAATAAAGGGGTGATGTGGCGCAACGTGGTGGCAGAAATTGCTCCGGCTTTAGTTATTAGTAATAGATTTCATGCGATGAAGTAAGACTATTTTTTTTTAGATGCAGGAGTTACTTATTACATTGAATGCTCATTTGTTGTTGTAAGTTGTAACTCAGTTTTTGGTTGATTAGTTGGATTCAACTAAAATCATATTGATGTAACCAAAGCTGATTTGTTTTGTTTAGTTTTTGGAAGGAATCTGAAATTACAATTGGAGTTTAGTTTTTCCTCAGTATGAAATTCATTAATATAAAAAGTTTTTGAATATGGCTTTATGAAAAGTATAGGAATGATACTCACCAGTCTCACCCAAATACCTTCAATTGAACCCCACTTTGTAATCAGCCTCACATGCATCTCCAGGCCTATATTGTTTCTTATTGAGACTTGGTTCTGAGTTATTACTTAAGCTCAGTATTTGGTTGTATATGAAAATTATTTTATGATGAAAACTTTGATACGTGCTTCATAGGAATTTATTTGCGTCTAGCGTTATCATGAGCAGTTTCAAAAATTGACTCAGCAACTTTAGATATATCTCATCTTTACTTTTGCTTTCATACGATGTGTTTGTTAATTATTATTGCAATATGATATTATTGCTTCTGAGCTGTGCTTGGTTACATTTTTGCTTGCAATACTCGTCTTCTGTTTGTAAAATATTTAAATATATGCATCTGCAGAATTATGCAGCTGGAGACCCGGCTTGTGTGTTGTACATAAAGAACTTGGCAAAGGCAGTGGTAGTGGATGACTTCTACTACATCTTTGGTAATGCATTTAACGTTGCAGCTTGAGCTATATTACTTTAAACCATGTTGAACTGATGGTGTCATAGATTCGTCTATTATATAATCTTTTCCCACTGCTTGATGCTGGATTATTTTAGGGTCGCTATTTGGAAGTCTTGAAGCAGCTAGATCTGGTCTTGCCTTGAATTTAATGCAGGTTAATTACAATGTCCTGAGCCTTTTATCTCTGTTTTTAACTTAATTATTAATGCTTCTATAATTCGGTTTTAATTTTTTTCTGATTATGTGAACTGGAATAAAGTTTACGTTCGTGTATAAAGAAAAATCTTCATTTTCTCTGCATAATATGTACCTTGCATACAGCTAGAAGAAGAGTTATCTGAAAAGAATTACTTGTAATTAAGTGCTAATGAGAAAGCCTGTATTTCAGGAACGTAGAATGAGGGGGCAAGCGTTTTTGACGTTTCCATCGGTTGATCTTGCTCATCGTGCTTTGGTATGCTATGAAGTTCATTTACTAGACATTCAAGTCTCTATCGTTTTTTAACTTAAGTTTCAAACAATCTGTAACATTTTTTTTCAAAAAAATAAAAATGCAGAATCTTGCAAATGGATTTGTATTCAAGGACAAGCCGATGATCATCCAATTTGGACAGAAACGCAAAGGAAGTTGATCAGATCGTACTTTCATATATAGAATAGACTCAATCTCTCCTAATTCAATCTACAACTTTGGGTAGTTGGTTTTTGGGTGCAGAGCTCAGGCTGAAAGCTCTTGTCAGTAAAATATACCCATTCAAATCCTTTATTTTGCCAGTGGAAGAATACACCTAGATTCCTTGAAAGACACATTCACTTGAGTTGAGGAACCTCTGCTGCCAATGTTGACATGAATTTTGGGTGAAAATTGACCTCTCTCCATTTTTTCCCCTGGAGAGAAGAATTTGTAAGCATCTTATTGAGGTATGTAAGGTATGTCAAACAAGGTATGCCTATGTGGCTATGTTGTTGCAAGAATCATTAATGGAGAGAGTCCTAAAATCCCTAATTTTGGTTGTTTAACTTTAGACGTGCAAATTTCTTATCTGGTATACGTTGAGCCTTGAGACCACGTTTTATTTAGTAGGCCCAATTTTCTTTCTTTAATATATTGCACCACACAACATAGGTTTACATGGTTGGTATTACAATTTTTACAAGAAATACAAATGTAAGGTCTTAGGTCGTAGCTATATTGATGCATGAATAATAATCGTTGGAACACATGTATTTTTACTTTTCATTAATTGTATACAGTGTATTAAGCTCATAAATAGACTCAACAATTTATTCTTTGTAAAAAATGTCTAATATTATGGTAATCTCGTGCAAGGCAGGATGTTACACTAGTGGAACCAATGAAAACATCACACTGGCAATTATTGATACAATCAAAATAGAAGAGAACAAAAAGTGGGAGACTCGTGCGTGACTAAAGAGTAGAGATCATAAAATCCTTGACCATCTCCATGAAAGGAATAGTCAATGTGGGCTCCAACACTTCCACCCCATGATAACCACCCTCACTAAAGTGGGTCACCACAGCGATGCCTTTCTCCTCCATAAGCTTCCCTAGCTCCACCTGCCGATCGTATAGCGGGTCACCACTCCAACCCGTCAATAGGACTTTCCAACCCAACTCCCTGACCCGTTCCAACTGACCCGATCCCCCACCCTTCAACGGATTACTATACTCGTGATCTCTATCCGCGCCCTTGGGCAATGCTAGCTCCCACGCGAGATCAGTCCCCGCAACCGGCAAATACGGGTTGTTAGCCTGCCTCCGCTCAGATTCCGTTCGATCTACCCCGCCGAAGAACGGGATTTGTAAGATGAGCCCCCGGATCCTTAACGGGTCGAGATTGAGCTCCGTAGCCCGAAGCCCGACGTGGTAGGCTATGGTTCCTCCCGCGCTTGTTCCCATCACAAAACAACTCCACAAATCAACGTACCTGACCAATAAAACATAATACTACTATTATTTTACTAATTAATAAATTTGAAATTTAGTTTATAAAAGCTTGCGGAACGAAAGCTTTTATAAACTAAATTTCAAAAATAGAATGAGTACATTCTAATAGAGATAATAAACATTAACAAACAAAAAAAATATATAGTACCTACGTACCTAGAGATCCAGTCCTCGTGATTGGTTATGGACTTGATGAACGTCAGAGCATCGGTGGCGTCGTCATAGGCAGCGGGGAGGCGGTGCTCGGGAGCGAGGCGGTACTCAACGGAGGCTACGAGGACGGCGGCGGTTGCAGCCAGCTGCTCGCAGAAGTCATGGTTGCCTTTGGAGTCGGCGTGTAATATAACCATGGCTCCGCCGTGGTAGTAGACCACAAGCGGGAGCTTGTTGTAATATTGGGGATTGTTGAGGGCAAATTTGGGGAGGTAGAGTCGGACATAGGTCCCCTTTTCCTGGTTGATTGGGAAATCTTTAGAGAGGGCAGCGGTGGTGGTCCAAGGATCGGCCGATGGTGGCGCTGTTGGAGGATTAAAACGACGGGTTATGCTGCCGTCTGGATTAGGACTCATCTGCAAGTATTCCCATGGATCGACGGTGGAGATTGGTTCGGAGGTGGGGATATTCTTTTCCTCCATTATTTCGATTTTGACTGTTAATTAATCTTCGGTGTTTGCTTTGCTTTAGTTGAGTTGTTTATATAATGATATAATGATATAGCAGACTTGGGCCACAAGTTTGATCAACAAACCAAATTTGACTATATTGAATGATAATGTGACACGGCTCCTATGAGAAGAAGAAAAGAGTGAATTTGGTATGACCAAAATAAACTAGTTCAGGTTGTTCATTTAATTAATAATAATGATCTAGAAAATTACCATAGTATATATTAGAGAGAAATGGGCACATTTCTACAATAAAAGTTGTTTTTCTTGAACTTATCCATAGAAATGAGATTAATAAAATTGACAATAAATTAAATCAGGTTCACCTATTTTAAAATCTGGAAATGCCCGGCTCAGCCACTTCCTTTTCTTAGCATGCCATGATAGTATTCTGTGCAATTCGACCAGAGAACGACGACGATTAGCCTCATTTCCTAAGTGCCCGAGATGCCTGGATATTAAGACACCTCTTCATGCACTGCGCGATTGCCCAATCATTGTTGATGTGTGGAAAGCACTTGGAAGCAACCAACTCCTTGCAGATTTCTTTACAGCCGGCCCCTGATTTGGTGAATTGGGTGCTTGAAAATTTGCGGAAACAAGACGGGTGGAGTACGTTATTTGCATTGGCCTGTTGGCATATTTGGAAGATCAGAAATAAATTGGTCTTTGAGGACAGTGATGACCATCTTCAGCTCACGAGTATTATATGCTCTGTCATCCAGGTCTATGTCTCTGCTTCGAAGAATTCTAGAATTTTGCCACATACTTCTCCTACTATTACACGCAAGACGTTCTGGGGAACCTCACACTTCTGGATGGATAACTCTCAATTCAGATGGGGTCTCTAAGGGGAATCCTGGTGCCGCTAGAGGAGGCGGCTTGTTACATGACTCTGGTGGTCAATTTTTACATGCTTTTACTTTCAAAAGTGGGGTTTGTGATGCTCTCAAGGCGGAACTTTGGGTTGTCTTTTACGGGCTAACACTTGCTAGTTCCATGAGAATACCAAAGCTTGTTGTTCAAACGGACTCATTGGTAGTGTGTAACATGTTGCTTGCTTCTGAGCTGAAGCCACACCGTAATTTTCATCTAATCAAGAGATGTGAGATGCTTATGGCTGATGCTTTTGAGTTTTGATGAAGTCGTGATCTATCATGTTTATCGTGAGGCTAATGCTACAGCAGACCTCGTGGCAAATTGGGCGCTCTCTACGCCTACTTCTTATGCTAATTATCCTACTATACCTGATGTTATTTCTCATGCTTTTTATATTGATGATGATGTATCCTCCGTTAGGGACTTAGGGGGCTGAACACTGTTCATAACTAATATTATTTCCCCAGGACTTAGTCCCGTTTCCTACCAAAAAAATTCTTTATAATGATTTAAGAAAAAACAATAACTTGATCATCAACCCATAAACATTCAATCCAACCAGCATTCATGCCAAATACAATTTCCGAATTGTAAAACAATGAGAATCTCAAGTAAATCCAAAACCGAGTGTTGATAATACACACATCCTCCACATGTATAATTTCATACATTTTATGCTTAGGAGTTGGTAGATAACATATCCTTATTAACCATCACATCAAACATCTCCCTAGCCAAGGCCCGATCCGTCATATAAACCCCATGATGGAACCCGGCCCGATAAACACCCGCCACAACAACCCCCTTCTTCTCTAGAAGCTTCGCCAGCTCCACCTCCCTATCAAATAGCGGGTCCCCGTCCACCGCCGTCACCACCACCCGCCACCCCAACTCCCGGAACCTCTCTATCGCGCTTGACCCGCCTCCAACGCTCGGGTTACAGTACTCGTGGTCCAGGCCCGACCCGACCGGTAGCGACAGCTCCCACATCAGATCGCAAACCGACATGGCCAGAACCGGGTTTTCCTCGAGCCGGGTTTCCGATTCGGTTCGCTTGGTTCCTCCGAAATACGGTTGGATCAGAACCAATCCACGGATCTGCAAGGGCTTGAGTTGCTCGGCGGATTCGGCGGCGCGGAGGCCGGCGTGGTAGGCCATGTTGCCGCCCGCGCTCTCGCCCATCAGGATGCACCGGGAGAGGTCGGCGTGGCCGGCGATCCACGGATCTGTGGAGGTCCGGATCAGATCCTGGGATTCCGCGGCGTCGTCGTAGGCCGCCGGGAGGCGGTGCTCCGGCGTAAGGCGGTAGTTGACGGAGGCGACGAGGACGCCGAGCTCGGCCGCCATGTACTCGCAGAAGGCGTTGAATCCGGCGTGGTCGGCGCTGAGGAAGACGAAGCCGCCGCCGTGGAAGTAGACGATGACGGGGAGCTTCTTTTCGGGGAGGTTGCGGGGGAGGTAGAGGCGGATCCAGGTCTCCTTGTCGGGGTTGAGGGGGATGTCCTTGGACCAGACGGGGGCGGAGGGGTCGGTGGAGTTGGCGGCGGTGGTGGGCGGGAGGGTGTGGCGGGTGATTGAGCCGTCGGGGTTGAGGGTGATGTCAAGGAATTTGTAAGGGTCAACGGCGGCGGCCATGGAGGTGGGGTAGGATTGTGAATTCCAGGAAGGATAGGGGCTTTTGTGGAAGAAGAGGAAAAGGAAGGAGATGGTTAACAGGAACAGGAGGAGGAGGAGGTTGTCGTAGATGGGCTTTGGGGCCTGAAAATGGGGTGTGTGAGGATTTGGCATTCCCTTGGAGGAAGATGAGAGTTGACGTTTGGGGAAAGTGGGTTTAGTACGTAATTAAATGTTAAAAATCTTTATTTTATTACGGGGTAGTAGAGACAGTAATATTTTTAATTAATGATGCTTAGTACTCCCTCCGTTTCAAAATAGTTGTTCATAGACAAATTTGCACATATATTAAGGAAAAAAATTTCTCCCAAAATTACCCCTATTAAATGGTACTACTACCCCTAAAAGTTGCATTGGAAAAAGTGTATATAATTAAAGTGGTGTAGTTATTAGGGGTATAAGTGGAAAAAATTCATATATGAACATCTATTGTGAAACAAGAAAAATAGTCCTTATGGACAACTATTGTGAAACGGAGGGAGTAGTTAGTAGTACTGCCTTCAATTATTTTTTGGTTCATTTATTATTGGAGGAATGGAGGTAAATTAAAGGGGTAAAACAAAATAATGCTCTAGTAAATTGCTCCGTCCCTTTTTTACTTGTCAAATTGCTCTAGTAAAACTACACATATTAAGAGGGCGTTTCACGTGGAATTATATCTTAGGGTGAAAACTAAGATTCAATGTAAGCTGTTAGATTTACTAAATGTAAGGTTAAAACAAGAGAAGCAAAAGGAAAAAGATAGGCGAGCGTTTAGAAGCAAAAAATAATGATAATTTTGTAAATAAACCAACCATGATACACCCTACCTTTTTCCTAAAACAGATACACGCCCACAAAAACAAAACCTTCATTCACAAATAACTCCCGATCGGCGATACGATTTTGGATCAAATTCAACGAAATCAAGCGTGGATAACTAAAATTCAAGCTACTCGATGGCATATCAAGAGCAAGAGTCAACGAATTCAGGTTCAGAAGAAGATAAAAAACACCATCTATGCTTCAAATTTTTAGGTTTGATATGCAATTAGGGTTTTTGCAAATTGAAAACTCTGAATTTGAGTTGAATGTGTTCCCTATTTTATTTGTGTTAGAACACTTGATTTAGGGATATCTGGATGTTGTTGCCCTTGGAAATTAGTGCTTTTCATGATTGAAGGCATGATTTTGGTTTTTTGTGAAATGTCAGATTCGAATTTGAGATGCAATTCGGCGATTCTATTTTATTTGTGTTGAAACACTTGATTTCTTTTGTGAATCCCTTTGATTGTGTACACAAACTTGAACTAGTATTCTTGTGTTGATAATGAGTAGGCTTTAAGATGAGATTGGTTTTCAGCTGGTTCGATCTCTTGTTAGTTCACAAAATTCTTTTAGTTGTTCACACGTTTCTTGTATAATGTCATAGTAATTTGTCAAAAGTATATTCATATATTTCATATTAATGTTCATGTATAAAAATATTAAATTCATGTATTTAACACACATGTGTATATTATGTAAGAATGTAAGAACTGGTCTTATAACTTCTAAAAAAATTCAATTCATGTGTATGTTTTACATGTTCATATAAAGTGCTACTGTTTGAGTTGACACTTTTATGTTGCACTGGGTATGCATTATTGTTTCAAAACCATTCTCTTTCTAATCAAACTGTTAAAAACTTATAAAATTTGGGATTTAGTGAAGACAAATGTAGCAAAGCTGCATTTGTAAGATAAACAATAGTAGTATCAACTATAGAATAAAAAGGATTGATGGATCTCTAAACAAATTTAGATGAATTTTTTTAGATATTCACTCATCTTATTTAAATGTACATTAATAAGACTTGATCGTTCATTTGATTTTGTATGATCAAATATATAGAGAAGGTGCATTTAAGATCATACATATTTTCAAATTTATAGTGTTTGCATCAATAAGAATTGATAAAAACTTGCATGTTGCTGTAAAAAAATAGAACTGGGAAGATAGGCTTAGGAAAAAGGCAAAAAATATTGAAATTGCAGTTGGGGAGATGGAGGAGGTGTTAGTTGATTTACCAAAACAGTTGTTTGAAGATACAAGTATAACGAATCAACTACAAGAGTGTTTGAACCAATTACAAAGGGTTGAAGTACCAATGGAAATGATAAAATGGAGAATTGAAAGCAACAAAGACAATGAACACATGAATACACTTGAGAGTAAATAAAAAAGGCAAGAAATTCTGATCAAGGAAGAGCAAGTCCATCATAACACAATTGAGAATGTGGAGAAAGAAACTGATCAAGAGCTCCTACATAAAGAAACAAAAACAAATGCTGATGTGCATGAAGTTCAACCAAAGAAGATCAGTCTGCACATATTTACTACTACGCATTCACATATTTACTATAAGCATTCACATATTTACCCATGGTGTTCACAAATTTGTGTTTACATGTAATAAATGTTTTAAATCCTTCTTACCTTCTAATCTTCTAAACAAAATGCAGAAAAAGGGCAAACAAGTGAAAGCATTGAGGGTGAAGTACTAAAGCATGAGGGCGATGGAGACGTACATGGGAGCAGGATTCCAAAAATGGGAGGACGAGATTACTAAAGGTAATGCAAGCAAGTGTGTGAAAGCATTGAGGGTGAAGTGCTTGTGCAAAATCTTGAACTCAGAGGCAAGGCGGAGAGTTTCACATCAGATATGAAGACATACAAGAAGATTCACCCAAAACTAAAGAAGCCGGTAGTTTATGGATAACTTTTAAACGAGAAGGGCAATTTGTTTCAACTCTAATGTAGTAGACATAACTATAAACTTGATGGTATGGTATTTTGTCAAAAAAAACATGAAATTGGAGGTTTTATGATGTACATTTTGCACTAGCTGCTGATGGTAGCAGAAAACTAGAAAAAGATGAAATCTTATCCATTGATAGATGGAGCTTGGATAGCAGCTAGGTCTAGCGGGAAGTTATGAGCATTACGTTCATGCATAACTTCCATACCAAGGTTAGCGCGGTTAATAATATCAGCCCAAGTATTAATTATACGGCCTTGACTATCAACTACAGATTGGTTGAAATTGAAGCCGTCTAGATTAAATGTCATAGTACTAGACCTGGCAAAATATGACCCGAACCGAAAAACCGATCAAACCCGTCCGAAAATTTTTGGGTCATAACCCGAAAAAATTAACCCGAAACCCGATTTTAACCGAACCCGATGACCCGAGAAATTTCTGGGTCAAACCCGACCGGGTTTGGTTCAACCCGTTGGGTCAAACTAAAAAGCGAGAATGGTGAAAAAAAAATTCACACCAAGTCAAGTTTGGTTGCAGTCTCGTTCCTTCCTCTAATCAATAGTTGGACTTGACTCCAATCGATTGCTTGAAAAACTAATTTTCTAGATTATTAACATTAAACAAACCAATTAGTTGATGATGTTATAAGTTAATATCTTCGAAAAAGATGTATATATACTTCTCAAGGTTTGGGCAAACGATTAATAGTAACCAATTAAAATTATTAATAGCCAATCGATTAAAGATGCTCTAGGTTACATAAATGATTATGACTTTATCAAAGCTGAAATATATACAAAATAGGGGAATACCATACTTTTTAATAATACGTGGATTGTAAGTTTTCCTATTCTGATCGAATTGATATATGTTTCCTAGTATATGCATACAAGAACTCTATGAGGTCATGTGTTATTTTTTCTTCACAATCAATTTTGAATCTCTTACGATTGAAATTTGAGGTCAATCATTTCTTGTTGAAATTCTTTTGCCAACAAGCACCATGAATGTGAAATTGGGACTTGTCATTGTGCTTATTCACCCCCTTAGTCTAACACATGATTGGTTACAAAAATGTTCCTTTTTTTGAGCCAATACAAAAATGTTCCAAAAATAGTGAGATACCACTTTATGATTAAATATTAATATTAATGAATACAAAATTTGAGCGTCTTGTATCCAAAATCCAAATCCTTATATTTAGACTCAAGTTAGATTATACTATAACTTTTTAGGTAAATAAGCGAGAATGAAAAAAATTAATTAAAAAATAACAAATAAACTGTTAAACTAAATAGGAAAACCCAGGTTATTTAACCCGTTGACCGACCCGAACACGCAACAAACCCGTAGTGACCCGACCTGTTTGAACCCGATAAATTTGTGACCCGAAACGACCCGACCTGAAATTGACCCGAACCCGACATACCGAAACCCGAAACCGACCCGCCCGACCCGATTGACAGGTCTACATAGTACCAATACCTAAAGCAGTAAACCAGATACCTACTACAGGCCAAGCAGCTAAGAAGAAATGTAAAGAACGAGAATTGTTGAAACTAGCATATTGGAAGATTAATCGGCCAAAATAACGTGAGCAGCTATGATATTATAAGTTTCTTCCTCTTGCCCAAATTTATAACCTTCATTAGCAGATTCATTTTCTGTGGTTTCCCTGATCAAACTAGAGGTTACCAAAGAACCATGCATAGCCAAATTTTGGTTGAACTAAAAGCACAATTGAATTTGTGTAGTGAACTACTTATGTCTTATGTAGGATATTTGTAAAAATTTGGGTGATTCTGCTGATGTCTCTGTTTCTGTTATACAGAAAAAAAACAAGCATGCCTCTCTTGTGTGCAGAAAACAGCTTTTGGGCATAAAAAAAGTATTGTTGTGATTAATTCATTTTGTTCCCTTATTCACTACTTTTGTTCATGTATTGACAACTTTGGTTCACATATTTACTAATTCTGTTCACCTATAATTTTTGCTCACGTATTTGATACATGTGTTTAAATAATTAAAACTTCTGTTTACGTATTTTCTATATGTGTTCACATAATTAAAACTTTTGTTCACGTATTTACTATTTCTGTTCACACTTTCATAACTTTTGCTCACGTATTTACCACACGTGTTCACATATTTGTTGCTTGTGTACAAATACAAAATGAGAGAAAAAATTGTACTAACCAAAATCAAAGACCCCAAAAATACACAAAGTACTCCAAAAATAAAAAATACAATAAAGTATTCAAATGAACTTAATAAAAAATCTCAATCTTCAGTGAATGAAGAAAAAATACTACACTTCATCTAAAACTCCAGTACATGTGTGAGAATTGTGATTGGTATACTTTTTGCATTTACCACAACACCTTTTTTGAACTTCCCTTGAAGCAATTGAAGTTTCCTTACTGCCCTTTATACGATTTCCACTCCCTTTATTCTTAGTTTGCTTGGGTGGTAATATACTTACCCCAATAGGTACATTGATCCCAGCTAATAACTCTGCGCTCTTCAAATTTGTTGACGCATGACTGTTATCATGACCACTACAAGTCTTGAACATTGCCTTTTGCTCCTTAAGAAGATGGGAAAACTGTTTCATCAATTGGTCGGATTTCTCTTCTGCCAATGCAACACAACAATAAAAACTGAGATCGGCTCATTTATCAACAACTCTTTTTCTTCCATTGTAACACACTGCTCAACAACATGGCCATCAATTTTGAAGATTGGGGAAATCTTTGTTGCCTTAGTGAGTCCACAACGTAGAAGAGAAATTCTTCCGAGAAATTGGATCACACCAAAAGACACGTGTCAAACCGTCGCAAGAGTCCACAATGTAATCAAAACAAAACGCAGGGCAGAGCTCCTTTTTCTTCGATAAGCGATTAACAAGCATCTGAGCATCAGTATTATCTATATGCGCCAACATATCTCTACGATGGTTCTTGAAATCCACAACAGAAGCCCCAATTTTTGAATACCCACCCATAAGCTCCTTATGAAGACGATGAGCTGATGAAGGACCTATATTAGCTTTTGAGCAATTCAAAACAAACTTTTTGTGCCCACCATTAAGATTTCTCCTTACCTTCATAAACTGGCGATTCTATCTATGACAAGCCTGTGCGATGGCGCCCTTCAAAATCAAAAATCGTGTACCCACGCAGGCCAGCAAACTGTAGCGTAAGGCTAGCCTTACAACCAACTATATTGGAAGTCCTTGTCCATTTCCCCGTATTATTATGTCCATCTGCAATAAAGATACTTCAACAAAACAGTTTTTCCATCTGAGTGTAAACGATTACCACCTAAGCGCACATCAAAATCGCAACAAAAGGCATAGTCCTTATAGAATTCAATTCCCGCATCCAATGTGCTAAATAGCATCCCACTGGCAGGCTTGATATCATTGGGGCAAACTAGAACAAAATATGTCGAATCCCCTTGAGAAAAACGAACTTCGTAATACTCACTTAAATCTGAAGTTTCAATCCCCGTGCCATCAATACTATCTAGACTTGAAGCATGAGACAATTCCCCACTTGCAACAGCACTAGAACTAGAAGGACAACCTATACAACATGGCAAACACAAAAAGATTCAAGTATAAGATTCATACAGAAACATGCAAGATTCACATAAAAATATATTACGTTCACGTAATATGCAATTCAGTACAAGATCAAACTCACACTTAGGACTTTCAACGAACATATTATGTGCAACTCAAATTTCTTCCATAAAACACAACATACATCATTTTTTGAAGATGGACAATGAAAAAACGATATGAAATCACAATATACTTGATGTTAGGATTGATTCACACTCATATTGATGCAATTTGAGATTTACAAGGTGAAGTCAAACCCGAAAATTATCTAAACCCTAAAACCAAAATCGAAAGAGAAGGAAACCTCAAACCTGCAATTGAATCCATAAGCAAGCTGAATATTAGGAGATTTGAAGTTGAAGAAGGATCAAAATTAAACAACACACCAGCCAGGAAAGGAATGAACGACGCACTTACTTGGACGAGATTAAAGTCGCCATTAAAGGACGGCTGTAGCGCGTGAACTGAAATTAGAATAGGTTGAATGACAATATTACCCTTATCACTTAAAAACTAAAACAAAGAGCGTGTCAATCCTAGCCGTCCATATCTTGTAATCTAACGGTTGAGAGTAAATCTCAGTTTTCACAATAAGAGCTGATTTCATATGATTCAATCTCCACATCTTAAAATGTAAAATTGCATTAGGAAAAATAAAATAAATTTTGTAATGAAAGTAACCAATAGAAAATAAAAGATGAGAGAGAAGAGTAAGATTGTATTGGGTTTTGCGATAATTTAAACAAACAAAATGTTGTATTTTTTGACAAACAAAAAGGGGACGGACGGAGTACTTTATTAGGATAAATTATGAGGCGCAATCAGAACTATTTGATTTAGTATAATAGATGATTGAAATTTACTGAAAATGGGTGCAAAATCAGGACCATTGCATATGTATAGCTGCTTGAACTAGTCTGATGTCCATGCTGTTATGTAAATCCTGATATTTGATCGTTCAACTCCTTATTATGTATTCTGCAGTTTCACCTTCAATGATCTTTTTTTAGTTAAATCAACTTACAGGTAAGGAGTGTTGGGTTCAACTTCTACAAGTTTGATATTTAATCGCTCTAATCATCTTTGGTCTTTAATTCGGTAAGTAAATGTCCCTCCTAAGCTTCAAATTTTCGCTTGGGGATTGTTATTCTCATCATCCGTAAGTGTCAAAACAAAGTTTTTTTTTATAGACATATAAATCCCCAAGCTCATTGTGATGTATACAATGCATGCAATGAGGATATTTGGCATGCCATCTTTCTTTGTCCACGTATTTCTTGAGTATGTTAAGGATCTTCTATATTGTCATTGTTGAATCCAGTTCACTTTCCCCTATACCAGAGGTGGTTGCTCAAATTTCTGATGCTAAAGGGCTTGAGGGTTTGGAGAATTTCTTTCTCTCTGTGTAGGTCTAGTGAACATCTCGTAATCTACATTTTTTTCAAGAGCATCCAAATAAGGGAGTTTACACTCTTGTTGGCTCCAATAATTTCGTTTGCACTTACAAGACGAATCGGAACCGACAACTTCACTCAACCATAGCTTCTTCATTTCCATTGATATGGTGTCCGCTGCCTTTGTGTCTCCTGTAGATTAATACAAATGCTTCTCTTCTAGGTTTAGACTGTACTGGGCTAGGCGTTGTCATCCGGGACTCATATGATTTCGCGCTCAACATTGTTGTCAAGCGCTCCCCGACAACTTGGCTTGTGGCGATGCTGAGGCGAAGGCGCTGCTCTATGGTGTTCAATTGGCCTACAAGATGAGAGCATTTTCGGTGATATTTGAGTCCAATTCACTCACTTTGGTTTAGGGTATCAATATGGAGGACCGTAATCTATCTTAATTAGGTTCTATAACTGATGATATTCGATTCTTTTTACAATTTTTTATGCAAGCTAGTGTCAAACATGTCTCTAGAGATGGTAATGTTGTATCTCATTTTGTTGCTCGTTTATGTCTGAATTCGAGTCATGAACAAGTCGGACCTTATCCTCCGCAAGGTATTATGCCGTTAGCGGAGATGGATATTTAATAAAAGGTGCAACTTTTCCCAAAAAAAATGGGGTGCGCCCGGGACAATGACAGTTAAGTCAAAGGCGTTGCTGCACTGACTTATCTATTGAGCTTTGGATCGGTCCATTATAATAAAAATCTTGCCTTTCATTTGTATGAAAAATGGGCTGAACAAATCACAGCCCATGTAGTCTCTTAGTTTTTTTTTTATCTGAATGGCCCATGTAGTTTGGAGAAACTTTTTTTTTTCGGTCGAATCTAGAGAAACCTTCTATGCATACATGTCCATGATTTTCCAAATTTCCTGATCTTATGTATATAGCTTCAACACTTCATGGACTGATCCCAAAGTATTGACATGGACAGCGTTTAACACTTGATAAAAAATATATAAATCGATTTCGTTAATTGGCTGAATAAGTGTAAAAAACAACTTGAAGCTTTTAATTAATACAAGGAGAAGATCGAAGTTCTGTTTTACATATTCACATCACACATACTCACATCCCCTTATGTAAGTAGAGAGACATATCTGTTGAAGGGGAAGCGCTCTGGTACAATACGTTTTATGGTGCAATGTGTGATTATATATTGTGCGTTGGATTAACACAAATCAAAGGTTAATATTAAAGGGTGAGAAGTAGAAAAATAGGGGGAATGTACAGGATGATTTTCACGTGTAATTTAAAAAGGAAGGTTGCTTAAATTTAGGGGGAAAGAATAATATATAGTTTGAATAATTAAGATCAGAATCTTAGAAAATCTTGTAAACCCCACGATTTTTATATATATGGCAGTTACATAATTTTAGGGATTGATAACAATGATAGAAAAATTAAATAATCGAATTTACAAATAAAAAAATTCTGCAGAATCATTGAATATCTATTAGTCGACATTTGAAAAACTCAATATGATTGTTTGAATAATTATAGAATCGTATAATTTTATAGTTGATGTTTGAATAACTCGGTTTGAGTGTTTGAAAAACTCAAACTCAATATGATTGTTTGAATAATTACAAAATCGTATAGTATTTATATCCGATGTTTGAATAACTCAGTTTGATTGTTTGAATAACTCATTTTGATTGTTTGAATAATTATAGAATCATAAAATATTTATAATCAAGGTTTTTAAAACGCAATATAATTGTTTGAATAATTGTAGGATTGAACATGTTTTAACGTTTGCATTATTTAGGTTGAATAAGTATTCGTCTTACCATGAATAACTAAATAAAGGTAGTTGAAAAACAACATTGTTCATCCTGAATAACTAAACTTATTCAATGGTTTTCACTAGTTTTATTAGAATGTATTGACATAAATAATGTATACTATTGAATAACAATTACAATGCTTCTGAAAAACAATCTTTAACATTATGAAAAGATGTGATTCTTTGTATTTTATGCTATCAATAATCATTACACTGCTTTTGAAATAAAAATTACAATGCTTATGAATTACAATTTTTTTTTGGACCGAGGTCAAATATATCAACATTATCATCATTTGGAACATGTTCCCTTGTGCGAAGTCTTTTCAATAGGACCTTGGTACGCTTTGACTTTTCTCCAATGTCCAACTGATGATCATTACCACCTGTTCCATTTGAAAACTCGGTTAAACACAAATGATATCAGTATTGCAAAACCATACCATCTAAGGTGAAAAAGTATATTGTAAGACTTGAAAAACAATTGCAAAACTGTCATACACATATCAGTGTTGCAAAACCATACTATCCATATTGAAAAACACTCGTTTCATATGCTTATCTAGTTAATCTTTACTATTGAAAAACCATAGTATTTATTGTGAATAATATTGATCATTATCTCTTGTCAGCCATACGAAAAATAAAATATGTATATACGACAAACAAAATGCGTATATATGAATAACAAAGAATGAATATATGAAAAACATGTCACACGTTTCGACGGAGTATATATGAAAAACAAAACAAACATATATGAAAAACAAGACACATCTCACCGAACATATACGCACTATCAAACCTGTACGCATTGGTTTCGTGCTCAATCTTCGAAATTAAAGACCATTGACACCGAACATGGAACGAGTTCGAACCCGGAAAATCGATCTCAGAATCCTATTTCCAACCGCAATTTTCTTATCTTTACTCCTTGTGTTGCTCTTTGCAAAGAAATCGAACTATTGCCAAGAACGATTGCCAAAGAAATCTGATAAATATAATATTCGGTGAGACGATATTGATGAAGAAAGATTGGCATGAAAGAGAGAACGAATTCAATCCAAGTGTTTAGAACATCGATTTGTTTTAGATTAAAAACCTAACTTCGCATTTATGCAATTTGAACTAAAAATTAAACATGGATGTGAAAGAGAAGAACATCGATTTTTGTATAAACAAATACTCAAAACTTCAATTTCACTTACCAATTTGTTGAAAAATATCGCATTTGTATTAGATTTACCCGACGTTCTTCGTTTGCTCCTAAAGCATCATCGAGAAAGAGAGAAAGAGAATTAAACTGAATTATGAGGGAGAGATGAAGAGAATACACGTTTTTAGAAAAGAATAATCCTATTACCAAAAATCAAGGGATTTTATCTAAAATAAAAAATCTTAATTGATTATAATCTTTAGTGAATGGATTCAATGTAACACCCTCATCTAAGCTTTTTACACCCATTTTCTTTTAAATCTTATCCATTCATTTATTTCAATCCGACGGATGTCCTTCAACCACACGCTTACATTAAGAGATGCTTTCACTAGAACATTATTCTCTGTTGAAGTCTATTTTATATATGTAACGTTCAAAATTTGAGTGTATACTAATTAAGATAAAACGGTACGGTTCTACTCATGAAAAAGAGATTCTCAGGCTTCCACTGATAGGATCACATGATCGATCACAAAGCAGATATGGTGACAAGAAATCGATCAGGTGTAACATAAATAACTACTCCCTCCGTTTCACAATAGTTGTCCATAAGGACTATTTTTCTTGTTTCACAATAGATGTTCATATATGAATTTTTTCCACTTATACCCCTAATAACTACACCACTTTAATTATATACACTTTTTCCAATGCAACTTTTAGGGGTAGTAGTACCATTTAATAGGGGTAATTTTGGGAGAAATTTTTTTCCTTAATATATGTGCAAATTTGTCTATGAACAACTATTTTGAAACGGAGGGAGTACTACTCTATATATCTATCTCATTTAAAGATATATTCGCTTGGTAAACTATTGTCAGTTACTCATTATTTTGTCGCTGAGCATTTTCTATTCCTTGTGTGTTTCCAATTAAATTTGAAACTACATTGAGTAGCTATTAAAAAGCATTTTGTAAAGGAAATGATTTTCTATAATTAAGAAAACTATAACAAAATTAAAAATTAAAGACTGACCTGTAAATCCAATTCTTGAAATATTTCTTCCAATTATAAATGAGAAGGATGAAAGGAAGATAAATTAAGTCACCCTTTTTGTAAGAAACACTATAATAGTTTTTTTGAAAGTATGATTCATTTATCTTCCTCTACTATTGGCTTCATAATTTTGAAATTTATCACTACATCATATATACATTATCGTTTGGAGATAATGAATGAATGGATGGTGCAGAAATAGCAAACATATGCAAACTTCCACTACAATCGATCATATCCTATGACTCACCAATTAATCAACATTAACTCAATATGGAGTAAACTAGAAACATTGTCTATTTTTTTAGTTTGATAGATACTTACACCATTACAATGAAGGAAAAGGATATATATTTGAACTTAATTATTTCCTGATCATGGACATTATCTAGCTAATTAATCCCTGAAATGACAAGTAATTTTTCACGAGAATAAAATTGTATTACTACTTATATATATTTGAAGATATGGAGATATAATGCGAAGTTTATATGAGAACCTTTATAATTATTTTAGATTAAAGAAATTGAATTTTGACTTATGTAATAGCTACGTATACGTGAACACTAATTCAACATAATATGGCTTTCCCCCTATTAGAAAAAATAATTAATAAACTGAACTATTATTTTCTGTTACGAATTTTTATTGGCGGTATCTTCGAAAAGGATATAGCCCCTATATTAATTTGGTATATTTTAACTAAATTCAGTTATTATTATCACATAGTTGTATTTCAGTTTTCCTTGGTCTATTAGACGCATACTCCTGATTATGGTATGGATGTCCCCATCTTAACCTTCCAGATTATGCTTATACAAAATATATATACTGGGGATCATGTAGTGCAACTAGGTTAAGTAGTTCTGGATGCCTTGTTGGCATGGCCTGCCTATAAATGTTCTTTGTAACTTTGTCAAACTCGAGAAATCCTGGCTAGTCCAGGTTTTTTGTATTCCGTTTTGAAACTATATTTACCTTTTCCAAAAAACAAAATTATATACATACACAATTTAATAAAAATGATATATATATAAGAACGTCTTGCTAACAGAATATATATATTCATTCATTTATTCATTCTTTCTATAAAAAAAAACAGAATATATTCATTTTTCTGAAATATCGAAGCTCCTTTATTTGTTATATTTGATACGATCAGTTTTCCATTTTTTGGTGCAATATGTGTTAATTGACTGAGTGAGTTAAGCATCCATCCATATAAATTCAACACTGGTATAATATATGCAACATTCCTTGCAAGAATTCCCTTGTTTTTAGCTGGTAATTAGAAAACAACTGAGAGTGGGCGGATTTTATCTGCCGTATGCTGCGACGTACTATACAATATTAAGTGAGCTGGTCGTCGGAGTAGATATCAACATTAATTAATTAATTACTCCAATTGATCAGTACATCTATATAAGCAGAGACAATCAATAGCATGCGTAGAGAGAGAGAAAGCTGAGACAGACAAGCGAACAGTTTTAATCGTCCATCCCATGGCCCGGATCGATGACGACTCTATGCATACATACATACATACATGTCTCTCTCTACACTTAAATTAATTAGCTGTAAAAAGTGCATGCATGCATCCAGGTCAAACAGTAAAAAAGACGGTAATTTTTGTAATTCAAACCCCAACAGTTCATCTCAATGAAGGCAAACGCCGCCCTATTCCTTCTATATAGCTGCCAACCTACCTCAACCTTCATACTACTTGATACAGTCAAATTAAACTCACACACAGGCAGCGACAAATTGAAAACAGTGAAAAAAATTAATAATAACAAAAACTTACTACTAGTCATTCAGTGTTCTAAAAGTCTAACGGTATTGTGAAATTTGATGGAGAGACCACATACTAGTAGTATATTTTTATATATATAGAATATAGATATAGGTATAACAAGCTAGCTAACTAGCTAGCTAAACGAGGACCTATATATATACTGTATTTAATTATCTATATACGTGAGCTGTAATTAAGCTAGAGGGTAATACTTGCTGGACTGCTTATGTTTATGTTGCAGCTATATACAGTAAAATATATGCAGGTTTTGTTTCAATATTCTGAGAAGACTTGTTTCTTTTAGCAGGCTGTTTCCAAGGAGAGAAATAAAAAAAAAAGCTGCCAGAAAAAGAGGGGTCGAGAATGGAGGAGTTTGTTTTTTTATTGGCCTGTTAATTTGTAAGGAAGCTCAAACTATGTATCACACATGTTTCTGTGCGTTTTTGGATGCTTGCTCTTGACTTGTTTTTCATTCTTTTGCCCAACAGCCAAATGCCAATTTGATATGTTGTACCAACCGATCATCAATCCACCTCTTTTTTTTTTCTGTGCTCGATCAATAATAGTACATATATTTCATATTTAAAAATAAAATAAAATACCGTGATAGCTAGCTAGTGATTTGATTTACTGATCGTGGTCTGGTCAAATTAGTAGGAACGAGCCTCGTCGTGGTAAAAAACGGAAGGAGCAACTACGTACACAACCGGGGACTTCAAAAATCCCAACTCAAAATAGACCCCATGTCGAACCTAATTAAGGCCACCTAGGCACCTAGCTAAATCCAAACGTTCTTTAATTAACCTGAAACATATCCAATATAAAACAACCCAATGTCTAGCTAATTAACGGCGGAACTATATGGGGGCGGGAGTGGGCCATGGCCCCCCAATCCAATTTTATTTTTCGTATATATATTCCTCGTGTTATTAGCTTCGATTTGATATATTATATGAACCAATTTGATATTTGAGCCAAAAGTTATGAACGTTTTAAAATTAGACACATATAAACGATTTCTAACAAGTTATTTACTTAAAATGATTTTATCTTTTGCTAAACTTCCTACTTTCATAGTGTAATTGGACATGAAAAATTTGAATAAGGTATTGTTGGGATGTCTTGAATCACACAATTCATTATTAGTACGAGAGTCTCAGTTTGGATTTTAGTTATGAGCCCTTAGTATTTATAGATTCCATCCGTTTGTATTCTCAAACATTTTTCTTTTATTAACTTAAATGTATTTTGAAATATAATTGTATAAGTTGTCTTTATAAATTATTGTTTCTTAATGCATTGTATTATAAAATATTTTAGTCTCTCCTTAATAAAATATATTCTTTGAATATTTTTCTATATTTTGTAGTCCTTCCGTTCAGAAAAACATGTTATTTTAAGATTTGTCTTAAAAATTAAAAAACCATATGATTTGACTTAAATACCATCAATCTTATTAAGATCTTTTCACTTCAATTTTTTTATATGTAATTATTTTTAATTATTGAAAATAATATTGGAAAAAAGTGTGGTAAAATATGTCAAATGACAAATATTATTGAATAAAAGAATTAGACTAAAACGACATATATTTACGAACACATTGAGTATTTTTTTAAATTGAAAACACATTACTCATGTTAGAAAAATTTATCGGCCCCTGCAATGTAAAGTTTCTGGTTCCGCCCCTGCTGCTGAATCTTGTGTGTTAGGATAGATGGGAGACGATAGTGCCATTTTCGATTTGGGGGAATATGAGAAAGGACTAGTTTCACAAAAATAAGCACAGGATCAAATGGAATGGACCTTAGTGTAGAGGAAGAGTATTTTGTGTAGGAAAGTGATTATCTCATATTATTGATAATGACATGTATTTATACAAGAGTTTGTAAAGAGAATAATGTAGTAGCAAACCCTAGTACATACTACCATAATTAAAAGATATGATTATCTATTCTAAGATAGAAGATTATTCTTCTGTTATCCTACTATCCCCTGCAAGCTAGACTGTTGAGTAGAAAGACCAAGCTTGTGGAGAAATGCGGTAAACTGAGGCACGCCGAAGGAGCGTCCAAAAACGGAGGCGTTCTTTGGTGCATTAGAGAATGAAATTCCTTTTCCTTAAGAAGCATGGTTTTCATGGAACTACAATAGTGAATACCCACATGCAACTTATCAAAGAGATTATCATCATCTCTTCTTTATGCATTCTTTAGTGTATACATAGCCAACATATGTTTACCCTCTCACATTCTAGTAAACCCTTAGATTAGTAGACCCGAAGGTAGTCTAATTACTCTAGTAGACCCGAAGATAGTCTAGAGCATGAGTCATTCCAATCAAAGAATGATCGACTCGAGGGTAATCTGACTAAGATCGTCCTTTCCATAAGAAGAGTGAACCAAATATCAACTTTTCAAAGTCGATCATAAGAATAGGGTAATTTTGCGCAGACGGAGGTGTGTACGTACAATACTGCTCCCTTTTTCTTGCACATATATTGTTAAATTCAAATCTTAAATCAAACCAAAGTTTATTCCTTATTCATAAACATTACATGATCGTATATAAGTGATCAAAACGCACACTACAACCCTTTATTCAAGGCTTACACACATGCATAAATTAAAACACACTTCTAATGCTATTACCATACATATTAAATATAGTAAAGGAAATACATTCTTGCTACTATCATGCACGACGCCTAACACCACATAGAGAGCAATAGACCGAGCTTATTGGCCTATGATCCTCATAAACATTTGCCCAATAAGCACCACCAATAGCCACTCCTCCATCCCTTTAGGGTTTGGACTTAGCACTAGTGTGCTTGGCCCGAGACCTTGAGCGCCTCTTGAACCTCGAGTACCCTTACTTTCCCTCGTTTTCATAGTCTGGACCACAAGCTTCCGCAACATTGGAGGTTTGAGGTGCAAGAACCTCCTTTCCCTTGGTGCAAACAAGATCGGGTTCCACTTTCACTTGAGTGGCAATCCAATCTCATTCAGCCGTGCGAGCAATGTACTCTTCAAGCCATTCTTCGAAATCTTGGAGCCCTCCGCTGTCCATATTACTTAGCCTTATAGGACTTGGGGGTTTGATCTTGAATTCCCTCAAAATAGAGGTCACATTGTTGATCATTTCATCCCCTCGATATGCCATATCCACAACCTTATATAAAACAAGACAACAATGCAAAATAACAACATAAACAAAAATTCGTTGAAGATTGTTGATTTTAGGATAAATTGAATAGAATATTTGCAAAGTTAAGTTGAAGTAAAGTCGACCCTTGTAGATCCAAAAGGATAGTCAAGGCGGTTTGATTAGACCCCCGAAGGGTAGTCTCGTGAGTAGATCGGCCCTGAAGGGTAATTAATCTCGTTGGGTGTAGACCACTATGGTAATCACCACCAACTATTTAAAACATTTATACATATGACATGGATAATGGCAATGAGTCACTCAATTAGATCGAAATTTTCTTCAACGAATATTGCCCTTATTCCATGCCAAGGGTAATACACAATATCGTTATGGGATAAAAAGTTCCAACAACTACAATGGAAAAAGTTGGCAAAACTAATTCCATCAAGAACACACATACCTTATTCGAATCTTGGGACTCTTCCTTGATCTTCACTTTAGAAAGACGATCCATGATAGCCAACACAAAAGTGTTTGATTTTACGTGAACACTCCCTTAAAACCACGCCCAAAAATAAATCGATTTTATCTTGCAATACATGCCAATGGAGACGCCTATCATGCCCTTTCATAGACAAGTAAAGGTTGTCCAAAAGCAGTTATGGGGAGGTTACAAAGAGGTTAGAGGCGTTGGAGAGGTTGAGATCGAGAATCTAGGAGAGAATTTAGGAAGTTGGTTTATGAGGTTTCTCTCTCCATAACTACCTTCATCCTTATCCAAAACTCTCTCTCATATCCTCCTTACATGGTCGGCCAAGGGAATCCTAATTCAGCCCATAATGTAAACGAAAAGGCCCATGAAGTTCGTCCAAAATGCTTTAGAAAAAGCCTATCATCAAGCCCAAAAGCAAGCCCAAGTTGGCAATCCATTTGGCCCAAATTTTAACCCATAGGATCGGCCATATTAGCCCAAGTCCACGTCCAATGAGTTGGCCCACCATGGCCCACAATGACTAGGTCCAAGCTAGCATAGCTAGGTACCAATTCCAGTTGGGTGAGCTGACATCCAGCTAGTTGAGCTGGCTTGAGCTATCTTTCAGCTAGTTGAGCTTACTTCCAAGGTAGTTCATTGAGATATGAACTAAGTTTAGCTTATGTAGCTAACATACAAGCTAGTTTGAAGCATTCAAACTACGTTCTAACTTTTGTAACTATGTGCCAAGCTATTCTCAAGCTTTGGTCCTTGTCTAAGTCATTCACAAAGCTTAGAGAAGCTACCATTCATTCATATAAAATTGCACAAAGCCAACTTTCATTCTTTCCTTGCTTAAATCACATGCCTAGCTCGGTTGAGCTTCAAGATGAGTGTCCATCGCCTTGTTACATGACATAGGTACATCACAATACCTTCTTATAGCTTCCAAACCATCCCCGTGCCATCATAAGCATTAAGGCGTTCCATAGCCCAAGGCGTAGGCACGCCCCTACCGAACAACATGCTCGTGCGGCTCCACGGCCCAAGCAAGGGCGCGCCCATACCGAGCACCCTGCCCATGCCGCATCGCACCCTTGGCACATGAGGTTCCATGCCGAAGCGTCGTCACATGTCTCAGAATCTCATCTAGCTATCTTTCTTTGACCACTTCTAATCCTCTAAACAAATCATGTTATGTCACAAACTCGATCTTCTCAATCAATGCTCCTATGTGACTCTTTCTCAACACATGCACACAAAGGAATTGATGACTTTTCACAAATCACCAACACGGGCCAAACCGAGATACTGTAGGCTTCCAACAAACATTCTGTAATCAGATGGATATGACAAAGGAGTACGAATATGTCGAGACAAAACAACATTACCATCAAGAGGAGTGGAGACCGATATTGCAGTTTCCATGCCGACCTTAAGAAGAAGATCATTGATGTACTTGCGATGAGATAAAAACAAACTAAAAGAGGAGCGTAGGACCTCCACGCCAAGAAAATACGACAACTCACCGATATCTTTAAGAGAAAACTGTTTAGCGAGAGTACTCAATAGCCAAGAAACGAGCGCAGAGTCACTCCAGATGACAACTAGTAGGTAGACATAGTGATTATGCCGACGATAGATAAAGAGAGAGGCATCTGAGACAAAGGTACACAACCCAAATTTGAGCAAGAAGGATTTATGCTCATTGTACCAGGCCCGAGGAGCCTGTTTAAGGCCATAAATTGCTTTGTTGAGCTTGCAAACATGAGAGGGTGCAACGAGATCAGTGAACCCAGAGGTTGACACATAAACACGTCCTCATGCAAGGTACCTTGTAGAATGCGTTGTTGACGTCCAGTTGTCGAAGAGACCAGCCTCGAGACATGGCCAAAGTAAGGACTAGGCAGACCATGACTAGCTTGATGGCTGGGCTGAACGTTTCAAATCAATCCCAGCCCAGACGTTAGTGAAGCCTTTTGCAACCAAGCGTGCTTTGTACTTATCAATGGAGCCATCAAGATGATATATAACTAATTCAAAACACCCACTTGCAACCGACAATATTGTGGTCGGAAGAAAAAGGAACGAGTGACAAGGTCTTATTCACACATAGAGCATCGAACTCCACTTGCATAACAGCCCGCCAAAGAGGCTCTTTTAGGGCTTGAGTGATGGTCTTGGGTTCGATGGGTGGGGAGAGTTGGACATGGAGGTTGAGCTTTTGTATCGTTTGAAAATATTGTTCCCAGAACGTGTGATGATGCCACACTCAAGTTCAAGGTTTGTAGGGGTGGAAGTGGATGAAGAAGGAGAAAGATTAGGGTTTCGTAAGGGCTGAGATGAGGTTGTACCGAATAAAGGCAAATTAAGGTTTGGCAAGTGTGTATTAGGGTTACGGTTTTGGCGAGGGAGTTGAGGCGAGTAGGAGCGGGTGTGATGGCGCGGGCGAGTGAGAGGCGGCGGTTTGAGAGGGTGGGCCTGAGGATATTTGTGGAGAAGATATGGTGAGATTAGGAGAAATATGGGATCTAAATTAGAAGAAAAAGAATCATGCTCTCTTAAATTAGAGTTTGTTAAGTAAGTGAAGGGCTAGGGTTTTGCATGGGGGCGTACGTGGATTGCATGAGAAGGGTGAAATCGGCACATTCATCACCAATTTCGGAGTCTATTGTTGGTTTAGGTGGGAGTTTGGTGTAAGGAAACTCAGTTTCAACAAACTGAACATGACTAGAGGTATAAATGCGTCGAGTAATGGGATCAAGGCATTGGTACATATTTTGGGAGGAGGAATAACCGATGAAGACACATGAAATAGACCGAAGTTAGAGTTTGTGGGGTCAAGGCATTTTTAGAATAACCGATGCGTCGAGTAATGTGATCAAACTAGTTCAAATTATCGAAATTTTCAATATTAACTTATCAATTTCAAATTTCTTATTGAATATATCAATTAAATTAATTATCAAGGATAAAGACATGGTAAATTAACTATCAAAAATTTCTTAACAAACATATATCAATGACATCCACCATCCGGACAAGGCTTAGCAAATTGTTAAATATCTTAATTACCCCACAAATTAACACATTAATTGAATTACAACTTGTAGGTTAATAATTAACACATATTCCGATCAAAAAAAATTAACACACATATTAATTAGGAGAAATTGCAACTAGTCGTTGACTTGTACCTCTAGTCTTCACATGTCGTGTGACTTCTTGGATTCCACTAGCTGCTAGTCGTCAACATAGTTGAGATCTTTCTTGCCGATGCCTATCAATTTTTAATTGCGAATTAGGTATGAAAGATTGAATGAGAAATCCTAAAATTCACGCTAAAAGTCAATTTTAAAAAATAGAGTCAAAACGATGTTGTGTTATTTTCGCCCCAATATTCACTTGGTTCGTCTTCCTCCATTGAATCACTCACAAACTTGTACATAACCCTCCGCCTCTTCAACCTCTAGTCCTCCTTGCATCCACCTTTCCTCCTTGGAATTTTGCCCATACACTCATACAGGGTGGCCACCCTATATGGGCAAAATTCTAAAACTTTCCTTCGAGATCGGATCTTCTTGTGTAAACTCATTGTTCCTCCGATCGGATGTGAGGGCGACCACTCCCGCCCGCTCCCACCTAGATCTGCCTACTATTTAAAGTCATGACCTCTCTTACACTTAATAGCTTTTTTTGGGAGTATGTACACACTTACCCGTATAGATGGAATGCCATACTTAGGCTTTGTTTAGCATAAGTTTGTGAGGTGTTTGAAGATTTTTATTATTTGAAACCTACTTAAATTGGTGTTGGTAAGACAAGATTTTCTAGAAGGTAGAGGTTTTTGAGGAGGTTTGAAATCACAAAATGAAAACCTTAGAATAGATAGATTTTAGGAGGTTTGTAAAAATTAACAAACCCTTTTTTTAATTAATAAAATTAATTTATTTTGAACAATTCAAAGCGAAAACCTACCAAAAACCTAATAATATCAAACACCCAATTATGTTTTGCAAGATTTCAAATAAAAAACCCTCTACTTATCATAAAATTCGACATCCCAAAAACCTCCTAAAAACCTTCACCTCATCAAAAACCTTGTTTTATCGAAGAGAGTCTTAGACTAAATTACACATTGGGATGTAATGGCATGGATATAGAGACGCCCATGCACGCCTATATGTTCTACATTGTATTAACTAAATATCAAACTTTTAACCAAAAATAACTAAATTTCGGACTAACGGTTATGTAATACGGAGTAATTGTTTCAAGTGTTATTAAATTTACTAAATTCAGCATAATGCTGTTCGCATTAATTAAAATACTCCTACTAAGATTATAAGAAAAACCCTCGTACGTGTTGTGCCGACAGACGACGCGTCGTGCCGACAGATCTAGTGCAAGAGCCGTTACGTTTTACACTGCTTACGACGTACGTATTCGCTTCTCCTTCATCTTGACGAAGCAGCCGTCAAATGGCAGTCTGAACGATTTTGTCTGGTAAACAACTAATTAAGCACATCGATCATAATCTCTCCTTTTCAAGTTGATCCCCGTTTTTCCTTGGTTCAATTTTGTCTCCTGATTGTTCAATCATCATTCCATCTCGTTGCTCTATCTTTTCCTGGTTTAGGGTTTTAGTTTCCGGCTTTATTTCATATTTTTAATTTCTTTCCCCTTTCTTGATCCGGTTTATTATGAATTGAAGTTTCTCATACTTTCATACTTCGATCGTCATGGAAATTGTCATGGATTATAAGGTATCCCTCCTCCATTGAAAATTGTCATGGATTCAATGATTAAGCTAAAATACTTAGCAATTGATAGAAGCCTAATTTTGTACGATAAATGTCATTAATTAACTATCCAACTTTGCTTGACTGCCATCCGACTTTTAGTAATTTTATATCAATTTTTAAAGTTGCATCCTATTAACCATTGAAAATTATATGTATAAGGTTTTTGAAGAGCACAGTCCATGAGAGTCGAAACAAGGACATCATGATAATATCTTGAGATCCTAACTATTTGACTAAATACCTGAATGGTTATAGATTAGATTGAGATAATTACTCAAAATTTTATTGTATACTCCCTCCGATTTAAATTAAGTGTCGTTTTAGCACTTTAAATTTGACCCAGTTTATGTGTCATTTTAGGTTTTATAGGCAATTGATTAGGAGTTATTTATGAGAATTGTTATTGGAATGTGTTCAATGGTTATAGGTTAGATTGAGATAATTACTCAAAATTTTATTGTACATTATATAGATATATACTCCCTCCGTTCTATTATACTTGTCTTTCTAACCTCAAAATTTTGTTCAACAAAACTTGTCCATTTAGGATTTTGATTTAATTAATATGTTGGGAAGTGTTTATATTGACTTTTCTCTCTCTATCTATTAGCTATAAAAGGTAGTTAGTAATTTATTAGTGATTACATTTAGAAAATTTTAGAGTTTCAATGATATTTTTGTATTTTCAATGAGTTTTTTAATATATGTGAAAAAATCTAAATGGAC
Organism: Fallopia convolvulus; assembly: GCA_964016875.1. NCBI lineage: Eukaryota > Viridiplantae > Streptophyta > Magnoliopsida > Caryophyllales > Polygonaceae > Fallopia > Fallopia convolvulus. The sequence goes on from OZ024719.1 coordinate 57,915,195, forward strand.
AAGTAGAATAGAACGGAGGGAGTAGTAGATTGAATTAAATTTACATCTAGAACTCAAAAGAGAGAGTATAAACTTTTTCTTAAATTTACAAATTATTAATTACCCACCTTATTGGTAACCAATTAAAAAAGATAATTTTTATAGAAAGACTCCATATGTGCAAATTTCAATAACTTGAGAGAAATATACCTTTGTAACTTCGTCTAGAGGCCAATTTTAGTGTAAGAAGTGGTTTGGTTTTATGGATGTTTAGGTGAACTGAATATTAATTAATTGTGTTAGATATCTTAATCATGTATAAATAAAGGAATTTGTTTGAAGACATTGTTCTCTCTTTTGAAAAAATTTCCTATAGAAAAAGATTGATGCTATAGTAAAATTTTCCTATAGAAAAATTTTAGTGCATGACTTAATTAAAATGAAAACTTTTGATACAGTTTCTTTTTTAAAGGAACTTTGGGAGCTAATTATAAGATTGACATGGAATCTTTGTTTAGCAGTTGAAAAGGGTGTATGTTATAATGAATTGAATTCTACTTCCTTTTATGTGCTTAATCAAATTGGAGGAATAAGTTGAGGAGTGTTTACTGCTTGATTAATTATAGAGGATAACAGGCAGGCTATTTTTAGCATAAGTGAAGCTTTCAGGAAACTCGAGCAAAAGTGTCTCTTTCCGTTATGTTAAATAATCATTGATGTTAAAAAATGGGAGACAAAATCAATGAAGCTAAAGTATGATTGAAATAGGAGAACTTTTATGGCCGGCGTCTTCATCCAGACAAATTGTTGTTGGAAGGGAGATTAGTGAAAAACCATTGCCTGCCTCAAATTAATTGAGCTTTCCAAAAGGAAAAACTAGATCAACGTGTAATTATGGGTTCGTGTTCAATTTTTTTATAAGAAGGTTCAAATAAAGTTTGTACACAAGGATCGAAGATAATGTGTATATATATATATATATATATATGTTATGAGGATGCATGAAATGCTAGCTTCTTGAAGTTTGGTTTTCTTGTGTTATACTATATTGTGATTGATTGAACAGTACTATTAACATAGGGTGAGAGGTAAATTTTGTTGAATGGAGTTGGGGCATGGCATTTTACATTTACCTTGGATAAATACTCCACAAAACATGGGTAATTTGTACGTACATCATCTTTGTTACCAATGGGTAAGAAGGTAGTTTGGAAACATGATCAGATTTGCCCAAAGAATTTTTCTAATGTGAGCTTCATGCTTTTGTGATAGCATGAAATTCATACCACTCGATGGGCGTGACTAATTAAATTACCCTTGAGGTGCATGCTTATTATCTCTAGAGCTTAGGGAGATGTTTCCAATGGCATAAACATTTACTGACAACACTGTTTTTTGGGCGATCATAATGCAGACGCTTCCAAATCAAACATCTACACAAACATGAAACTTGTTTGGGTATTGCAACTTATGTGTATGCATAAACTAACATTTTGTTCAAGTACAACATAAGGAATATGTTTGACTTAGAATGTAAAAGCGGATCTTAGCATACAAAATTGGTATAAACTAGAATAGGGCACTTGTATTCTATTGAGCTTACAAATGTTTCGTCTCTACACAATTAGTCAATTGCACATTGGTTTTTCATTGGGTTGTGAATTTCTCAAAGGTTCCCCTATTTACATGCAATGCGGCCCTAAAACAATCAACGTTTATTAGCGGGCCTTTATAAAGTTGGTCATGGTTTTTAGCACTATAGCCATTTTTACAGAATTACATGGTGTAACAGTAATAACCTTCAAAATTCACCCCCTTTTCAATTTCCAAAGTTATCTGTTTTGGCCTCCAATGAGCTAGCATTCATTTTCATGATTTTAGGTATAGCCCCGTGCCAGACTTTTATATGGCGTAGTATCATATAGCTAGCACGAAATGAAGTTTCTTCTTCTTCTTCGTTTTTTACTTTATCTGGAGTATTATTACTTTTTGTTGTGAAAGCCCATCTCAACCCTCATAAAAGCCTTGTTGAAGAAGCTGCACACTTTCCAGATCTTACATCAATCGCTAAACCCTTTCCAGATCTTACATACATCAAAAATCAATCGTGAGATGGGCATCTTCTATCAGACCCGTAAGAAGAGGTAGAGAAGAAGCGGGTTCGGATAATAAACCCGACCCGACTCAATGCACGAGGAAGAACAGTCCCATCATAACTCATAAGGAGAGTTTAGAGAGAGAGGTGCTCAGTCCCGTTGATTTTGGGGAATCGTACGGCCACTCTCCTCTCTTGTTTTTGGCGGGCGCTCATTTCACTTATTCTTTTCCTTTTTTTTTTTAATTTTACTATTTAAATTTTCTTTTTTTTTTTTTAAAAAAAAACAACTTATGTGGGGGCGGGCGATTTTTGGTTGGTTGGTAGCTAGGGTCTCTCTTTCCTCCTCGCCTGCATGCTTCTGTACACTTGAAAGGGATTGTTAATGGAGTATAAGAATGGTGGTGACAGGGAAATGCGGACAAATTTACTTGCCTTAACAGACCTCTCTATAAAACCCCTTTTTGTGTCAATTATTTCTCCATAAGCATGTATTAGGTAATTTTAGATAGCTAGCCCGATCAATTACCCCCCTTTTTTTTTCTCTTGCATTTTTATAGAAAAAAAGTGAGATTAACAAAATGTTGTCCCGTCGACATCTAACAATTGAATGCCCGCCTTTTCTAAACCATCTCTCTCATGCTCAGTGTTAACATCCCTGTTTTTATCTTACCCACTCTCGCGAAAAGTCGGAGGCTTTTTATTTTTCATTTACAATTTTTTTTTGTCTTTCTTCTCCAAAAGATAATAATTAAGTGAACAGGCATCTGTTAAACATAGAGAGAGGGATACACAGATACAGCGGCGTTATCAGAGTGGAGTACAATCATTACACTCCCCCCTTAATCATGCATCTCTCTCTAAATATGAGCTATCCCTCTCAAGATTGTTAAATGAGTAAGATCTCTCTCTCTTAATATTGACTCTTTTTTCTTTAAAAATACCCAACTTGAGAAAGATGTTATGTGCTTGTGGTGGTTTATGGTTTGCAGCAGAATTATTTATTATTATTATTCATTTATTCATAAGGAGTAGGAGTCCTATTATTTATATATGGTGGGATCAGCAATATAAAATCTGATACGGAAATAATAAAAAAGCAGACTCAGACTCTCTCCTAGTTTTGAAGGGTCCTATTCATGACAGTTCCTATAATGCTTCTCTTTCTCTCTTAAACTTTATACTCGTCTCTTTCTTTCTCTGCCCCTCTCTGCGTCTCCTCTCTTGTGACTTGCTTTTTCAAGACATGGCGCAAGTATATCCACCCAGTCCTCCCCTCCTTTTAACCTCAAAACCCTAGTGCATATGGCAACCAAATCCAAATATAACTAGTTCTCTTCTTCCAACTGTTACTGGCTGCCTTTCTTCTTCCTTGTTCATCCTAATTCTCACCTTCTTAGTTTGTTTTGGGGGATAAACAAGTGCTTTTTATTTTTTATTACTCCCCTGTTGGAGGGAAGAAAAAAATAGAAAGAAAATAGAAAAAAAATGAGTGAGAATAAAAGTGAAAGACAAATTAGCCAACAGCAACAAGCATCATCACAACAACAAGTGTCACCTTCTACTAAAGAAGAGGAGTCTATTGCTGCAACAGGAGGAGGAGCAGAGAAATCTCCACAAGCAATCAAGCTTCATTCTTTAGTTTTGCCTTCTCAGTTCATCTCCAGCCCACTCTCTAATTTATCCCCTACTACAACAGAACTCCCTCCACATCAGCAGCACCAAAATGTCAAGAGACCCAAATTCAGCTCATCAAACCCTAGTAGTGGCCAATGGAAGCTTGTTTCATCCCCATCCCATCAGCAGCTAATCTCAAGCCCAACAACAGGCCAATTGGTGAGCCATAATTTCACAGTAATCCCAGCTGCATCTTCTTCTGACACCGCTTCTTCTCCATCTCACTCCCCAATCCTCTCCTCCTTCCCAGCATCCTCCGACACCGCAATCACTAAATCAACTGAGCCCAATCAAGCCCACCACCACCAGCAATTCAGAAAGGGAAAGTATGTAAGCCCTGTTTGGAAGCCCAACGAGATGTTATGGCTCGCCCGGGCGTGGAGGATCCAGTACCAAGGCGGGCCCGGGCCCGGAAGCCCGGCCAGCGGCGGGAGGAGCAAAACTAGGGCTGAGAAGGATAGGGAGGTGGCCGAGTTCTTGAAGAGTCATGGCGTGAATAGGGATGCTAAGACTGCGGGTACGAAATGGGATAATATGCTGGGTGAGTTTAGGAAAGTTTATGAGTGGGAGAGAGGTGGAGAAAGAGAGCAAATTGGGAAGAGCTATTTTAGGCTTTCTCCTTATGAGAGGAAGATTCATAGATTGCCTGCTTCCTTTGATGAGGAGGTTTTTGAGGAGCTTGCTCAGTTTATGGGGTCAAGGATTAGAACGTCTTCTTCATCGTCAATGTCGCCTGCACATGGTAGAGGAGGACTCATCAGGAGTACGCCTTTGAGTTTTCTTGGTTCTTTTGGTGGTGATGAACAACAACTCAATATAAGAAGTTCTTTTATGAAAGCTTTGCCTCCAGCTGCTCCCCTTCCTCCTTTAAGAGAAGATGATACTTCCTCTTTCTCTGGTATGTGCATGTACTTTTTGCTAGAGGAGAGGACTTCATTAAATGAGAATGTCTGTCTTGATTAATTATTATTTAAATAAGTTGTATAGGCATTTACTTCTCCACATATGAATGCTTTGATGTGTTACTAGTATATCATTAAGCTGCCTTCTTGTCTACCATGAAATAACATAATTAAAAGTAAATGGGCGTGTTTAATCAGGCACTTTCTGATTTTATTGATATAAAAATGTCAAACACACACATATATATAGTTCTTTTTTTTATTCCCCTTTTGAATTAAACAATTAATACATATGTTAATCAATTGATAGTGAGATCAAGACATCTACTCATGGCTAGTGGAATTGACAAACCTTACTTGCAAGGAGGAAGAGCAACAGGTCTTCTAGGGTTTGATCAATCACCTCCTTTGGAAATCATGGCTCCCTCATCTTCATCTTCATCAAGGGAGCTAAGAAGGATTGGTAAGATTAAGATGACATGGGAAGAATCGGTGAGCTTGTGGTCCGAGGAAGAAGGCGAGCACCACAAAGGGCGAGTCAAGCTTCAAGCATCAAACTTTCTCAAGGCAGATGAGTTGACTTACTTTGATGATTCCATGGTTGCTTGCGCCTTTGAGTCCTTCACTGACGGCCCTCTAAAGGGCTTGTCTGTGGATAAGTTTGAAGCTGGGCAACAGCTCAAGGTGCTTGGTAGAAGAAAGCCTACATTACTTGCTAACACCCCACCAGGTATGATTTCATATGATCAAATAATTTAAGATCATTTTTTATATACTTCTTTTTGTCCGGACTTTAATTACTGGGTATTATTTTTCTGGCTACCAGGTTCCATTGAAAGATTGCAGCTTCCTCCAACGGAGACCCCTCCTACTAGATGTAAGTGGGAAGAAGATTTCATTTTCATATACAGTTGATTTTCACATATCAGACTATAAACTTTTCTTGAGTACCATCTATCGTTGGTTAGCACGTACATATATGTGTCTATCACTATACAAACTTTTATGGTTGATGACATCATCAATGAATCTAATTGTGATGGTTTTATCTCCAAAATTGTGAGCTTGTACTCAATTTTTTGGTTGTTCACTTATCTAAAACCCCTTGTATATATTACAACATAGAAGAAAAATGTAATTAATTGTTTTTGGTGCATGTGTTTAAATGCAGCAACGCTCACATGGGAAGTCTCAGACCCAACAGATTACTACATGAACTGCCTTCGTGTTCCACCATTATCACTCCCAGGCCTCTATGAGCTGTCATGGCACATTCAAGAACCACCTGCAGAGGATCTAAGATTCCCTCTCCGAAAGGATCTTTACCGGGACCTCCCACCAGGCAAAGAGCTCTTCACCACAACCTCATCCGATTCCTTACTAGACTCAAGATCCTTCACTATTGACCTCCTAAGCCCTCTCATCCGGTCAACGCCCGTCCTCACAACAACCCCTACATCACGTGACTCCTTCATAGGCCTCTGGGACGATTGCATCAACCGACTCGTCTCAAGATTCTGCCCTCTTCAAATGAATCTCCTCCGCAAACCAGAATCTTGTAGTAGTTGGCCTAATGTCACCGGATTCGTCAAGAGCTTGTGCTTATGGAGAGGCGAGGAAACTGATAAGCTAAGAGCAGGAAGTGATCCATCTTCTTCCATTGTAGACAAGGTGTTTTGGTCTTACTCTGACCTTCCTTATCTCCTCGGCTACCACGCCGCTGGACACGTGGTCACGTTCTGCGCGCTCACCAAATCCCTAGACGACAACAAGGTGATCCGAACCGACCTCTACTCGCTAGACCTTTCGAACCCCACCGATCGGATCAAGGCGCTGGTGCCGTGCTGGCGAATCGCCTGCCTCTTGCCGTTGCTCGCCGAGCGGTCAACCAAGTTCAGCGACTTTGCCAGGGTGGAGCACGGCCCAGGCCACGTGGCATCTGAAATGACGCCCAAAACGATCACCCGGTTCTACACCGGGAAAGAGAAGTGGTCTAAGGTGAAGGAAGTGTACAACGTGTTGGATCGGCAGGTGGTTTACACTGAGCACGTGACTGGGTGGTCGGAGGCGAAGCTGTCGATTACGTTCAGCCCGCGAGGGTTTAAGGCGAAGCCGGGGACGGCGGAGGAGCTCGTGGAGGCGCTGAAGCACGTGACGAAGGCGCTGGTGGCGTTGCATGATTTGAGCTTCATGCACAGGGATTTGTCGTGGGAGAAGGTGTTGAGAAGGTGCGACAAGGAAGAGGAGTGGGTGGTTTGTGGGTTTGAGGAGATGGTGACGGCCCCGCAGATAAATAATCCGCTCGGGCCCGGGTCGGGATCCGGATCAGGGTCCGGGTCAAGGGCGCCGGAGATGGGGAGGCCGTCGGGGGTTCACGGGGTGAAGGTGGACGTGTGGGGGGTTGGGTATTTGGTGAGGACGAGTGGGGTTGGAGGAGGGATGTTGCCCAAGCAGTTGAAGGAGTTGGAGAAGAGGTGTTTGGATCAGAATCCGGAGCAGAGGCCGACGGCGGCCGATTGTTACCACCACCTTTTGCAGTTTCAGGCGGCGGTGGGGGACACCTACGGAGGCTGACTTGGTGAGGGTGGGATTGTGTTCGTCTGTCTGCAAGGTGTTGTTGGAGAAAATGACTGTTCTATGGAATTATCGTGTTGGGGGCTCTCTCACATTTATTGTTGTTTCTCTGATTTTGGGGCTTATATTAATTAATTGATTGATTAATTAACTGCAGGAATGACATGCTAAAGGGGATGGTTATTAGACTGACAGCAATTTTGGTCATTGGTGATGGTTTTGTAATCCAATCTAGATGTGTTGTCTCATTTTGATAGGGTGATTTCTGGTAGTTATGTGATTTGTAAGTTCTCAAGGAATCGAGATTAAGGTAGAATTGCAATGGTTTAATTAGAATGTGCCATAAGGTGCATCCATTAACCTTCATATCACAAAGATAGCAAATTAAATTTCGGTTAAACTTGTACTGCTTTAAGAATCAGTATTCAATCCATGATCGTTACTTTTTTTTTTGGTTAGAATCCATGATCGTTACTAGCTAGAGATGTCTAAATATTTTAGTTTTGTAATTCTATAATGTTAGAATAAATGTTTCTAATATTTTAATAGTGGAATGGTAGGAGTATAAAAGTGTTTGTTTGGTATTTTAAAACATAAACATAAACTACCATAATACTATACTTTATTTTATTCATAGGCATCCATATTATGTATATTTTAACTCATTTTATAAAAATGTGTTTTTTATATGGTTGAGTATGATAAAGTGATGAAATATAGATTGAATATTTAGATAATGTAAAAGAGATCGAGTGGAAAAATGGTGTTTTTGGAATGCTTGACCACATAGCATGCCATCCATATACAAACATTACCTTAATTTCTTTCAGCTCTCTCTATATTTTGGGATTAAGTTGGCTCAATAGGTTATGTTTTGTTTGTTTCTCTCTCTTTCTCTCAAAAAATAAAATAAAAGAAGGTTATGTTTTGTTTGTTTCTTATTGGTTTATTTAGATTGGATTAACTCCAGAGTGATAAATTTTAGCAAATTTTAAAATTTCAAGTCAGTTTATTTTGAGACAAGTGGAAATCTGATTTCTAGAAGGGTGCGGTCTTGCCTAGTCTAGTGTACATAAGTGAAAAGGATAATCAACTTCTTGGATTGCAAGTACTGATTGATGTACAATCAAATGGGTGGAAGTCTATGCATAGATGCACTATACCGTAGGGTTCTTCACTTAATTGGGCTACTTGCATATGATGATAATGAAGAAAACTGAAAATCAAAGGGGACATTAGTTGAAGTTAGTTTAGTTTTTTTTTTCGTTTTATTGAATGAACGATTACTTCATTCACGTTAATAAAAAAAAGTGCTACAAAAATAGGAATCCCCTATTGTTTTTCCTATTATTTTTTATCCATCTAGCTCGAATACAAATACGTACATTATTTAAAATCATAGACAAGTACTGAAGTAATCCCTATACTAAGTCCAGTTTTGTTGAAAGATACACTTAATTCCTCGCATAACAAATGTAGTAGATAGAAGCACCCATGATGGATTTCCATGTGTTAAACTCTAGTGTTCATTTGCTTCTGACATTACTCGGCATTTAATTTGAGCCCAGCCACTAATGTCATCCATATATGTACCATGTCACTCGTGCCCATCTTGTGGCTTGTTATGTTGGAGCACTTGTTAAGAGTAAGGGCACTTGAGAAAAAGGTGTTCAATTGTTTCCGCTTTGTATGACAGAAGATGATATCATTTGACCAAAGAAAAAAAAACAGAAGATGATATCATCTTTTTTTTTTAATATAAGGGGTAATTGTATTAAAAACAAAAGATAGTTACGAAAATCTAGGTAGTCCTAGGTGGTGTTTAATGATCCAGTCCAAGTCTTACAAACCATTTTCTAGTATCCCTATCATTCTTCTTCCAACATTCTAAAACACACACAGTTCCTAACATAATTGAATAATATCGATGATAAGATTTGCACATTATGTAGGATCAATTGTTGGTGATTTGTGTCAAGATATCAAATCCCTATAAAAACATGTTGAGGTTATTGAGTCATATTGGTAATGTCAATTGGAATATTGACATATATGACTTTCCATGATGGTTTAAACAATTGTCATAGATCCAAAAGTGAGTTGCACACCAACACCGAGATATAAGAACCTCGTGTGCACCGTTGCGTGGCAAGGGCGCGCCTTGTGGCTGGCGTCGCTCGGAGTCGGCATGATGCAATGGCACGGTGCAAGCGCGGGGCACGACGAGGACCTCGAAATTGAGGTTCGAGGCTCGGCATAGGTTGGGGCGCGCCTTGTGAATGAACATGAGGTTCAAGACACGGCTGCAAGGGCGCGCCTAGGGAGGTGCGATGACGCGGAGAGGCTAACGACGCACATGCAAGGCTGCGGTGGAGCACTCGGCGCGCCTAGGGCACGTGTCCAAGGCGTCGAGCACTAGTTGTGAGGATAAGGTATGTATTTAAGCTTTGTAATTGAGTCTATAAACTTTGTGCATATTCTAATATGAATTAGAAGGCTTCTCTAAGTTTGGTAGATGCTTTAAGCAAGAACCAAAGCTTGAGTTTAGCTTGGCACATAGTTAAATATGCTAGAAAGAAATTTGTAAGCTTCATACTAGCTTAGAGTAAGCTCTATGAGCTTGGACAAGCTCAAGACTCATTGTACATTCTTTATAAGAAACTCATGTAGCTAGAAACTAGCTCATGGAAGCTCAATCTAGCTCAAGTTAGCTCAACTAGCTAGAAATTCAGCTCAACCTAGCTCACACTAGCTCAAGCCAGCTCAACTAGCTAGATGCTAGCTCATGGAGCTAAGGGGTAGTGACACTACCTAGGTGACCTAGCTAGGTACCTAGCTATGCTAGCTAGGTGGTGGGCTTGGTGGGCCGGCCCACAGGGCGCGCCCATGGGTTGTTGGGCCGCATGCATACACGCATGGCATGGGCTTGGTGCCTTGCCATTTGGGCCGTGTATGTGGGCTTTTGGATTGGGTTTTGGACATCTCTTTTGGGCCTTTTATTTGCTGAAATTAAAAGCATTTTGGAGTCCAAGGGGGATGTATGTGGACGCCCTTATGATGACAAGGAGAGAGGGAAAGGAAGTTACAACCAATTCCCTAAATTCATTCTCGGCCACACACTTGTGCAACCGATTGTAACTGCCATCCATGACAGTTTTTGGGCAAGTTTCTCACGCCTATTTAAGGGCAAGATGTCGGCTTTTTTGGACATGAAACAAATGAGAAAAATCGGAACTTGGTCCCAAAGAAATCGGTAGAGAAAAACGTGCAAGAATCTAGGGTTTCTTGTCGGTTTTGAGTGCAAACACAAGAGTGTTCTCAAGTGCAAGTGTGGCGTCATGGATCGATGTTCATCATCAAGGAAGGAACCTCAAGAGACGTTGTATGGGCAGAATGTTCAAATGAAGGACGAACCCCAAACGTCGATGGAAGATGACTTCGTTCAAGTCAAGAGCAAAGAGGAATCAATGGACTCGAATAAGGTATGCTTGTTCTCAATGGTTGTGTCTTGCCAACACTTCTATTGGTTCATTTGTTATGCTTTATCTCACAACGGTATTGCATAAACCCTTGGCATGGAATAGGGGCAATATACATTGAAGGAAAGCGGGATCTCATCCCGTGACTCGTAGCCTTTATCCAAGTCGATTAACAAAAGATAAAAAGGGGTCGATGGTGATTGCCTTCATGGCCTACATTCACGAGACTACCCTTCAATGGGTCTACTCGTCTTGCCTTGATTATCCTATGGATCTACAAGGGTCGATTTCCCTTCAACTTAGACAAAGTAAACATACTTAAATGATTGCATGCAAACCCTAAAAGCCAACAATCTTCAACGTATATTATGTTTATTTGCTTTCATTTGTTCATATCCTTGTTTGCTTTGTTGTGTTATTTTGTTAAGTTCGAGGATAAGGCTAAACGAGGGGATAAAACGGTGCATGACATTACCTCAAAATTGAGGGAAGTCAAGATAGAGCCTCCGAGTCCCATTCGGCCAATTGAAGTTCAAGGCGGACTTCAAGACTTCGACGAGTGGCTAGAAGAGCACAACAAGAGTAATTTGTATTGGGATTGGGTCCTCGCTAACGTGAGGTGCGAACCTGATTTCGATGATGCCGTACAAGGCGAGGTATTAAGGCCTCAACCCTCCATGGTGATGGAGACTCATGGTCCAAGGCGTGGTCATGAGGCAAGGCATGTGTACTCGGCTTTCAAGCGCCATGGAAAGTCTAGGGTTAAGAACTCTCGTGCTAAACCGAGAAGAAGCGTCCCTAGGGGCACGGCCTTGGGAGATGGAGGGGCCTCGGTGGGAGGCAAGTATTGGCAAGTGGTCTATGGGGACCAAAGGCCAAAGAAACCGATGTATTGTTCTCTTTGTGGCGTGACACACCAAGGCTGATTTTATACTTGTATTTGTTTCCTATTGATGTACGTGTGTGTATGTACTTAGCATTAGATGTGTGCTATGAACTACGTGTGTATTTGTATGCCTCGAATAAAGGGCATTAGTGTGTGATTTGATCGTAATTAATAAGATCATGGAATGTTTATGCTTGATATAAACTATGGTTTGATTCAATGTTAATCTTAACGACATGTGTGCAAGAAAAGGACTTAAGTCTAGTTCTTGGAATCAACTTGAAAAGTTTGATTGTTGTTTCATTCACTAAGAATGATCCAAACCAGACTACCCTTGAGTCGACCATTCTTTGATTAGGACGACTCGTGCTCTAGACTACCTTCGGGTCTACTAGAGTAATTAGACTACCTTCGGGTCTACTAATGTAAGGGTCTACTGGATTGCCTTCCACGTGAGAGGGCATGCACATGTTGGCTGTATATGCACTAAAGAACACATAGAAGAGATGGTAAGAGTCTCTTGATAAGACGCACGTGGAAAATCACTAAGTGATTTCATAAAATTCATGCTTCTTATGAAAAGGGAAACAAGGAAGTCTTGATTGGTTTAGATTGAGACTTGTGATATACTTGTAGAGAGCAATGGTTGTATGAGAGTGAGATCTCTCATGGCTAAGTCAAATAAGTTTGACAAGGTTTGGAAAGTGTCAAATGCAAGTTTTGATACTTTGGCATGACAAAATGTTCATGTCTAGACCGTTTTATCATATGGTTGAATCCTAAAATTAAATGACTTGTCTAAATTATAAATGTGGTTTGATGTTGACATGAATGAATGTTAGCATGTTAATTTGCCTTGATAAAGAAATGGAAATGTCAAAAGGAATTGCTTTGCAAAAAGAATGGGATCAGCGCATAAGATGTCTAGGGTTAGAACCTAGACACGCCTAGGCTAGGCATTAGGCGCACAGGGCGGTATCGTGACTCGACATGGATCCTCGAAGCGCTAAGCGCTCGTGGTTGGATCCTATGGAGCATCATAGGCACGCCTTAGTAGGGCCACTACCTAGAACCCCCTAGGTGCATGGCACTAAATTATAAATGTGGTTTGATGTTGACACGAATGAATGTTAGCATGTTAATTTGCCTTGATAAAGACATGGAAATGTCAAAAGGAATTGCTTTGCAAAAAGAATGGGATCAACGCATAAGATGTCTAGGGTTAGAACCTAGACACGCCTAGGCTAGGCATTAGGCGCACAGGGCGGTATCGTGACTCGACATGGATCCTCGAAGCGCTAAGCGCTCGTGGTTGGATCATATGGAGCATCGTAGGCACGCCTTAGTAGGGCCACTACCTAGAACCCCCTAGGTGCATGGCACTAGACGATGATCGTCGCGAGGGGGAGGCGTCGCATCAATCGCAACGCACCGGCCTAAGCCTTGGCACGATCTCGGGATCTAACATGCCTAGGCGCGCCGAGTCTAAGCACTCGGCACATGGCAAGGCCAGGGATGCGAGGCAAGGCAAGGAACACACGGTCCCGACGCGTTGCAAAAGGAGTGCAAGACACTCGACACTTGACGACGCGGTGCACGGTTTGAACCTCGGCATGGTTTGCATGCGCAAGGCGCGCCACGGCTGGGTGACACCGAAACCATGGCACGATGCGATGTGCAAGGCGCGCCGAGGCTGGTTGAAACCAAGCCTTGGCTTCGGCAAGCGCTCGACGCATGGTGTCGATGTGCACTCGATTGGCACATGAGGCGCGCCTACCATAAGGCATTTGATTAATTTGTTTAAATTCAATGAAACCATATTTGAAGTCATGTTTGGTTTTCCTAGTTTAGGATTTAATAAAATTGTGATTGAAGTTGAGAAACTTGGTCTATCACATGTTCCATATGATTGTTTAAAAGGCTCATATTGTCTGTCATTTTATTGGATGATTAGAACTTGTTTGGAAAATTTTGAAAGGCTGCTTTTATGACTTTCAAATAGACAAGTTATGGTCTAGAAAAGACTATGAGGAATATGTTGAATCCTCGGATCCAAGGAAAGTGTCAAGCGCCATGATGGCTTAAATATTGACAACTTTGGTTGATTAGTCTTATGGTTGAGAAACCATTGAAAGGATTAATGGAAAATAATGACATGGTGGATAAAAGACAAGTGTTAACATGTGTGTAAACACTTGTGATAAAGATGATTGTCATATGAGCATAAGTCTTCTAGTTTTCTTTAATGAAAGATTTTAAGAAAGAAGAATTGAATCATCTAATTGCATAGATGATGATCCTATGGAAACTTCCAATGAATTGGTGGTTAGGATGAAGTGGAACATCAAAGTGGAATACTTTGTGTTTGAATGGACAAGAGAAAAGGAATGTCATTTGGAAGTCTTTTAAAGATTCTATATGCTTTTGTATGATGTGATATAGAAAGTTTAGCCACTTTTGGTTGATTAGTGTCTAATGAATCTATATTGAAATGACATGATCTACTTGGTAGAAACCAAGTTGTAAGGTTAAATGATAAGACCTTGTTCTTCATTGATAATTTATGAAGATATCAATGTATAGAGGTGAAGGTGGATTAGATTGTTCTAAATCTTCGTCTTGGTTGAAATACATTGAGATGGAAATAAAAATTCCATGGTTATACACATGATTGAGAAAAAACTTTGGATTTATGAACACACGATTATAAGTTAGGTGTGTCATGACTTGGGGACGCTCAAGTGGATATTAAGATGTGGATATCTTGACATAGGCCATTTATCAAAGACATGGTTGATGCATAAAGGCATTGTATGTGTATAGAAACTTTCAAGGTTGGAAAGTTTGAAAGCAAATTGGATCACTAAAATTTGGAAGACCTTTAGTGCACATTTGGTCACGAATTCCTATTTTGGCTGATAGGCGCGCATTCTTGGAGCTTCCAAGAGGCAATTTGCTATACTCTGACATCTAGTTGGAAAGTGACATCTAAGTATGAGGGAACCTTGTAATGAGGTACATTCCATAACTTAGATTCAACTCGTTTGATTTTTGTTAAGCACATCGAATTTGTTGATTTCTCTCCGAGAAGATTGGCATAAGTGTTTGTGTTACCAGCTGCAGAAGCACCTCCACCACCTCCTCCACCACCACAGATTGTTGACAACCCTCATCCAACAAATCTATCTAGCGATGAATCGGAAATGGAAATTTCTTCAAATCAGAAAGCAAAGACGGATCACTCGTCATGTGAAACGATGCACCGGTATCCAAAATCCAGTTAGAAAACATACCCGAATTATTACCGACGTTACCAGAATTATTAGATTGTACCACCTGCATCAAATGCTGAAATTGGGCGTCGAAAAGCCCCGTCCCGACGCGATCAGAAGCAGAATAATTGCCATGAAACCCGGAGCTCGAACCAATCTGCGAAGACTGCTCGCTGTTCTGCTGCTGTCCCGCGACCGCGGCTGCCATGCCGTGCCCGCGGCTACGTCCGCGCTGATGCTGCTGTCGCTCAGTCGCGCCTCCAGCAGCGCCTCCCGGAGCACGTTTCGCCCGATGATTTGCGATCATGTCCTCCGTCCACCACTCGGGATCCAATCAGTTGAAAACAACGAGAAGTCTCATGACTTGGGTCGCCACACTAGCCACACATCGTGCGGCGTCGCCCTTCGCCATGCCCCTGCCCACCATCGCGCTCAGAAATCGCACCCTCCTGGCGGCGATATGAGCCACGATCGGCTTGTGCAGCGAAGGCACCACCCTCGGTACGAGTCTCCTTGATTGATGTGCCCGATCGTGAACACTCGTCTTGAACAACTACGGCATAAGCCCGACTCAACTTTGGCAAGGGATCTTAAGCAAGAATATGAGAGCGAACAATTGCATACGTATCATCCAGACCCATTAAAAATTGATGGATCTGTTCATCTTCCCGTTCTTTAGTTAATGCATCCACCCATTTGCACTCGCATTTTCCGCAAGTACACCAACGAGCACTTTGATAATTTGAAAACTCGTCCCAATTTTTCTTCAAAATTCTGAAATAATCAGCAATACTTTTCCCACCTTGAACACACCGCGCCAAATCAGTGCGCAGTTGATGCACTCGCGGTCCGTTTCCTACGGAAAACCGCTGCTTCAAGTCTTCCCATAACTCCTTGGCGGATTCGATGTAGGTTATGCTAGACCGAAGTGAATCTTCAATGGATCCGATAATCCACCCAATCAGCATGGAGTTGATGGAGCACCAGTCGTCCATCAATTCGAGATCGTCCGGCCTCCACCACCTCTTCCACCACCACAGATCTTGTATGATCTTCGGATCATACAAGATCTACGTATCATACAGGACCTACGGATCATAATGAGGAAATATTTGGATTTCATTCTTAAAGCGACCATAAAAGTCATAATGAGGAAATCTTCAGATTTCTTTCTTAAAGGGACCATAAGAGTCCATATACAGTAAACCTGGGGCAGATTCAGGCTTGAACAATTCACAGAATAATGAATCGGATACATCGGTATTTGCATTTGAATAGTAAATTCACATATACCAACTATTCACGTAAGCATGGACTAAATGTTTACATGGACTAAATGTTTGACTCTGTGTGAAATAATTGATGATGGTTTATATTCACTGGGTATGCGACTCACGTAAATCGCAAAACAATTTTTCAGGCTCAACTAGAACTTACTGGCGTGTGTCTCTTTTAGAGGTCACATTCTTATAGGTCGGCCGAACTGAAGCTCTATGCAACTTTCTCCTCCACATTTTGCATCTTAGACATATGGGTTTTAATATAAGTTAGAATAACAGAATTTTTAGTATGAGAAGTAACTACATATATATGTGTGTGTGTGTATGCAACCTTTTATCGTTGTTAATGTTTGCTTTGTGCTTACGTGAATAGTTGATATATGTGAATTATCTATGTTTATAAGAGATAAGTTTTACGAAGTATACGTCATAGGGCATAAGGGTGTCATACCTAGCTTTTTGGTTTATCTCCAAAAACTAGGTGTGACACCCCTACATCCTATGATGTATACTTAGTAAAACTTATTTCTTATATAAGCAGATAATTCACATATACCAACTATCCACGTAAGCACATAACAGACATTAACAACCATAAAAGGTTGCACACCATACACTTATATGTAATTAGTTCTTTACTAACACATCTATTACTCTAACTTCTGTTACAACCCATATATCTAAGATGCAAAATGAGGAGAAGGTTGCATTAAGCTTCAGCGGGCCGTCCTGTATGAATGTGACCTCTAAAAGAGACACACGTCAATAAGTACTAGCTGATCCTTAAAAATTATTTTGCGATTTAAGTGAGTCGTATACTTAGTGAATATAAACCATTATCAATTATTTCACACAAAGCCAAGCAATTGGTCAATATACATATTATATATGTCATATATTAATTTACTATGCAAATGCAAATGCTGATGTATCCGATTTATTATTTTGTGAACTGTTCAAGCCTGAATCTACCTCGGGTTTCCATATACCGACTTTTTTTCATATAAAGACTTTTTCCCATTACTATCTCTTAGGCATCTTAGGCCTCATTTTCTCATATACCATCTCTTATGCATCTTAGGCCTCATGTATGACCCATAGGTCTTCTCTGTATACAAATTTAGGGTGAGACAGTCACATGTCCATTTAATCTCATTGCAATATGCTATGCAATCAACTGCATCATGTAGTCATACATCATATATCATCTATTAACATACTTTCTGTGCAAACAACTATGGAAATTTCAGAGCTATCACATATATCTATAAAGCACATATATTCATATAGCCAATATATCCGTATAGCACATATAGCATATAGGGTTGAACCACCGGTCTATACTCACCCGTTTATGATAGATACTATATCTCTCACCCTTGTCTCTGAACACGATCTATGACTTGTCCTCCTATATGTAACCCCAATGCAAAAACAACCTATTTACTCTTACAACTTTAACCCCAAATGCAATGAAATGCCAATATGCATTTGAACTTCTTGTGCATAATTCCAAATCCTTTAAAACTTGACAACGATAGACTATATATGTAGAAGAACATTTTTCTAATTCAAACCTTCATGTAAAACTTGATCAAGGATCTCCCTAATATCATTACGAAGAAAAACCCTAAAATTACTCGGAAATCTTTTACCAAATATAAATCCAATATCGAAAGCACTCTTTGAGAAATATAAATCTTTTGATTTCCAAATCAAAAGTAACTGTAGATCTAGATCTGAAAAAATCAGCGAAATCCAAATAAACCATTAACTAATTAAAACTTACCAAATCACGCTTGTACTTTAAGATTAAAACCCAATATAAGAGATCTTGTACCAGATCCAACCAAAACAATCGAAATCTAATTCTTCTTCTTTTATTCTCCTTTCCTCTCTTTTTCCTCTCTTCTGTGCACTCTCGTTTTTTTTCTTTGTGAAAGCTTTGAGATTAAGAATAACATGTATATCACATTTATATACGTATAGAAGTCGCCTTAAATTTAGAAAAATCACACTTTTCACCCTTAAATTTTATTTACTACAAACTTTACCATGAAGAAATTATTAATTAATTTTATGTTAATTTTTTTTAAATATAACAAACTTACTTTGAAAATAAATATTACCTTTAAAAACTCACTATATATGATGTCGATATGCTCTGCATATGCCACTAATACTATATGAATGCAAAATGACATTTGCACCTTGGTTGGAGATGTTACATTCAAAACTAGGTGTAACACCTCTACATCCTATGACATATACTTAGTAAAACTTATTTCTTATATAAGCAGATAATTCACATATACCAACTATCCACGTAAGCACATATCAGACATTAACAACCATAAAAGGTTGCACACATACACTTATATGTAATTAGTTCTTTACTAACACATCTATTACTCTAACTTCTGTTACAACCCATATGTCTAAGATGCAAAATGAGGAGCATAGATCTTCAGTCGGCCAACCTGTATTAATGTGACCTCTAACAGAGACACACATCAATAAGAACTAGCTGAACCTGAAAAATTGTTTTGCGATTTACGTGAGTCGCATACTCAGTGAATATAAACTATCATCAATTATTTCACACAAGGTCAAACATTTAGTCCATGTACATATACATACATATTATATATATGTCATATAGGAATTTACTATGCAAATACAAATCCCGATGTATCCGGTTTATTATTCTGTGAACTGTGCAAGCATGAATCTGCCCCGGGTTTACTTTATATGGACTCTTATGGTCCCTTTAAGAAAGAAATCTGAAGATCTCCTCATTATGACTCTTATGGTCGCTTTAAGAAATAAATACGAAGATTTCCTCATTATGACCCGTAGATCCTGTATGATCCGAAGATCTTGTATGACCCGTAGGTCATGTAATACAAATTCAGGCAAGACAGTCACAGGTCCTTTTAAATCTCATTGCAATATGCTATGCAATCAAGTGCATCTTGTAATCATATATCATATGCCATTTGCTAATATACTTTTTGTGCAAACAACTCTGGAAATTTCAGAGCTATCACATATAACACATTTATCCATATAACTCATATAGAACATATAGCTCATATATCCATATAGCACATAGGGTTTAATTTTCGGTCTACACTCACTTGTTTAAGAAAGATACTATATCTCTTCCTTTTCTCTTCGACCACGATCTATGACTTATGCTCCTACATATAGTATAACCAAATGTAAAACAACCTATTTACTCTTACAAGCTTTAACCTCAAATGCAATGAAATGCCAGTATGCATTATAACTTTTTGTGCATAATTTTAAATCCCTTAAAACTTGACATCGCTAAACTATATATTTAAAGAACATTTTTATAATTCAAACCTTTTTATAAAACTTGATTAAAGATCTCCATAATATCATTACAAAACAAAACCCTAAACTTACTCTGAAATCTTTTACCGAATATAAATCCAATATCGAAAACACTCTTTTACAACTATAAATCGATTGATTTTCAAATTAAAAGCAACTATAGATCTAGATCAGGAAAAATCATTGAAATTAAAATAAACCAATAAGTAATTAAAACTTATCAAACCACGCTTATACTTCGAGATTAAAACCCAATTGAAGAGATCTTGTACTAGATCCAACAAAAACAACCGAATTCAAAACAATCAAACCTCTTTTTCTTTCCTTCTTCCTTCTTCTTTCTTCTCTTTATCTAGACTCTCATTTTTTTGTTTTGTTTCTTACGTAGCTAGCTTAACAAAGAAGCACATCAAGATGAGCTTAAAGTCGGCTAAAATTTAGAAAAATCACACTTTTCACCCTCAAATTTCCTTTACTACAAACTTTACCCTAAAATAATTATTAACTAATTTTTAGTTTAAAATTTGTTAAAATATAATAAAATTATTTAGAAAATAAATATTACTTTAAAAACTCACTATATATCATGCAACTATGTTATCCATATGCTACTAATCTTATATGAATGCAAAATGACGTATGCAGTTTGGTCAGGGATGTTACATTTATGTGACACCCTTATACCCTATGACATATACTTTGTAATAACTTATTTATTATATAAGCAGATAATTCACATATAAGCAACTATCCACGTAAGCACAAAGGAGAAAGTAACAACCATATAAGGTTGCACATAAACACACACACACACGATGTTCTATGTCATTATACTAAAACATATCTCACACTAAGTTATAGTACAACACATATGTCTAAGATGCAAAATGAGGAGGAGAAGGTTGCATTGAGCTTCAACCGGCCGACCTGTATGAAAGTGACCTCTAAAAGAGATACATGTCAGTAAGAACTAGCTGAACTTGAAAAATTATTTTGCGATTTACGTGAGTCGCATACTCAGTGAATATAAACCATCATCAATTATTTCACACGTAGTTAAACATTTATTCCATGTACATATACATACATACTATGTATATCATAGAAGAATTTACTATGCAAATGCAAATGCAAATGCTGATGTATCCGATTCATTATTCTGTGAACTGTTCAAGCATGAATCTGCCTCAGGTTTATTGTATATGGACTCTTATGGTCCCTTTAAGAAAGAAATCTGAACATCCCCTCATTATAACTCTTATGGTCGCTTTACGAAAGAAATCCGAAGATTTCCTCATTATGACTCGTAGCTCCTGTATGATCCATAGATCGTGTATGATCCGAAGATCTTGTATGACCCGTAGCTCATGTAATACAAATTCAGGGCGAGACAGTCACAACTCCTTTTAATCTCTTTGCAATATGTTATGCAATCAAGTGCATCCTGTAATCATATATCATATGACATGTGCTAACATACATTCTGTACAAACAACTCTGGAATTTTCAGAATTATCGCATATAACACATATATCCATATAACTCATATAACTCATACATCACATATATCACATATATCCATATAGCACATATATCCATATATCTCATATAGCACATAGGGTTTAATCTCCGGTCTATACTCACCTATTTAGGACAAGTACTATATATGTTCCCTTTCTCTTTTACCACGATTTATGACTTGTGCTCCTATATATAACCCAATGCAAAAACAACCTATTTACTCTTACAAACTTTAACCCCAAATGCAATGAAATGCTGGTATGCATTATAACTTCTTGTGCATAATTCCAAATCCTTTAAAACGTAACAACAATAAACTATATATATATATATAGATAACATTTTCTAGTTCAAACCTTTCTGTATTACTTGATCAAAGGTCCCCCTAATATCATTACAAAGCAAAACCCTAAAATTACTCTAAAATCTTTTACCGAATATAAATCAATATCTAAAACACTCTCTGAAATCAACCGATATTCAAATCAAAATCAACTCTAAATCTAGATTTGGAAAAATCAGCGAAATCTAAATAAAGCATTAACTAATTCAAATTTACCAAACCACACGTATACTTCAAGATAATCCGATAAAAGAGATCTTGGATCAAAACTAATAAATACAACAAAATCTCACTTTCCTTTTTCTCCTCTTCCCCCCCCCCCCCTTCTCTCTCATTTTTTTTTTCGTAACTTCATAATGAAGTTCAAGAACAAACATGCTTTTATGTTTGTCAAAGTCGGTTAACGAGTAAAGTCGGCATTATTTTTATAAATTTCGTTATGTACCCTTAAATCTCTTTTATTACAAACTTTATCCTGAAAATTATTGTTTAAATTTATTTAAATTTATTTAAAATATAATAAACTTTATTAGAAAATAAATATTACTTTTAAAAACTCACTATATATCATGCCACTATGCTATCCATATGCTGCTAATCTTATATGAATGCAGAATGACATATGCACTTTGGTCATGGATGTTACAATATATGGGTTCTTGTTCCACATCTTGCAAGGGTCAATGTGGTTAGATGTATTTGGTTATTCTAGCATAAATTCAAATTTGATGGGTCATTAGAGTACTAAAAAGTATGTTCGGTTGCCAATAGTCATTCATAGGAAATTAGAGTTGATTGTGATGAGACATTCAACATAGTGGTAAAACTCGCTACTATTAGAACATTCCTTCACCTTGGAGTTTTGCGTTCTTGGTCTATTCATCAGCTTGACTCAAGAATGATTTTCTGCATGGTAATTTGCGTGAGACTTTTTTATATGTTTCATTCACTAGGGTTTGTTGATTCTGCTAGACCCAATCATGTTTATGTCCTTCAAAAGTCTCTCTATAGTTTGAAACAAGCACCCTAGACTTGGTAGATACCAGCAATTAGTTGCCTATTTGTCTCGCATTGGGTTCTCCAACGGTTTGTCTAACTCCTCTCTTTTCATCTACAAACAAGGCACTGTTATGGCCTATTTTATTTTTTTATGTTGATGACATTATCCTAATTGCGTCATCTGACTCTCTACACAGTGACATCAATGTTGGTGATTTGTGAAAGTCATCAATCCATTTGGTGTGAGTCATGAATGGATAAGTGTGGGAATCACCAAGGGTATCGCTTAGGCTTGGGGCGTGCGGGAGGCACGACCTAGTGGTCGGCCCAATGGTGGTTCTAAGGGTTGAAAGACATGTTGGAATCATGGTGGCATCGATGCAAGGACACTAGAGGCGCGACTTGATCGATTGGACCCAAGTTGAGGTTCATGGCCTAAGGTTGGCCAAGGCACGATGCTTGAACCTCGTATGTTCCAAGCACCATGCGTCGGCGTGGCACGCCGAGACGCACCAGCGGGCGCGCGTCTAGTGCCGAGGCACCAGCGCCGGCGCGCCGTTGCGACGGTGCAAGCACGCGACAACCGCGGTTTGCCAAGACGCGCCGAGGGCGCTGTTTTGGTTGTTTTGCAAATGTGGCTTGATTCATGTAATGAATTGGCAATTTGATGATTCCTAGGTTGAGAAATAAAGCTCAAGGACTATGTGGCAAAATTTGAGAGCTAACCAAAGCTTGGAACCTCGGTTTCAAGCTAGCTCAAGTTAGGAGCTGTTTTTGGTTTGAGCTAGGTTTGGGCGAGGGCGTTGACCTTTTGGCTTCGCGAAAGCATCACCGAGCCTCGTAGGGACGAGACGCACATTTCATGTCTCGAGTGTGTGGGCGCGACGAGCTAGCTTGGAGCTAGCTTCCCCTTGGATTGGGCCGCGCGCCTCATGGGCCTTTTTGGGATTTTCCTTGAGTTTTGGATAAAGATGAAGTTTGAAATTTGAAAGTTAGTTGAGGGAAGTTACCAAGGTGGTTACAAAAACTTTCCTATTTCTTCTCCTTGTTTTTCTCCTTAATTTTCTGAACAAAATAATTTCCCATTTCTCTCTCCATTACCGCCCATTCTCTTGCCTATAAAAAGAGATGGGACGCGTCTTGTTCAAGGGTTCGAGAATTCATTCTCTCAAGAGGGTCGTGAGTTCTAATAAAAATCACGAGAGTTGTGTTTGATTGTTCTACATCAATTCACAAGACACTTATTGAAGAACAAGATGCGTATATGCAATGATGATACATGCTTGCCACATGTTCATTGTATAGCAACGTTTTATCTCACAACGTTATTGTGGTTATACCCTAGGCATATTAATAGGGACAATAAACGTTGAAGGAAGGCGGGATCTCATCACGTGACTCTTTGCCTTATCTAGTCAAGTCATGTTTTGTTTATGCTTTAAAGTTTTAACTTGTACTAACATAAACTAACACTATTCGGTGGTGATTACCCTTGTGGTCTACACCCATCGAGATTACCTTCGGGTCTACTCACGAGATTACCCTTCGGGATCTACTAAATCGTCTTGATTACCCTTCGGGGTCTACAAGAGCCGAATCTAACCTTCAACTAATAACACTAACTAAAACTAACAATCAATACCTTGCTTAGTCGTTAGATTGCTATGGAGGATATGGGTCCACTTTCCTTCTTTCTAGGCATCGTTTTACACCAATTAGCTCTTGGAATGTTCTTGACTCAGGACATGTATGGTCGGGAAATTGTTGAAAGAGTTGGCATGTTGTTAGGCCCAAAAATCCATCGGCCCATCTGGTAACCCGAGCCCATGAGTACACAAAGAAGTCATCAGCCGTGTTGAACGAGACAAGATCCTGGAATGGGAAAGTCTCTAGTCATCCGATGGAAGGAAGAAAGCATCCATCACAGAGCGAAGAGGTCTGTTCAGAAGACGCTGGTGAGAGTACTCCGAGCCTCCGATATATGCGGGAAGTGGGAAGTTAGTTACAAGATGTGCCCAAGAAATCCAGAGATCGTGATATTCGAGAAGTAACCGTTGTAATTTAGATATATGTATACAAAAAATTATGTATTTTGTAGCGACACAGAACCACACGAGACAACCAATTTCTTGAGGAGATCATTTCTCTCTGTTCTTGTGAATTCCATACTCATTCGAGCTTGTCCTTGCCTTTGAATTCGATCGTGCCCCAATCTATGGCAAAGGTTTGTTAATCAAATTTTTGTCCAAAACAATTTGGCGCCCACCGTGGGGCCCAACGATCGAAAAAAGATTCAATTATGTGAATCGAAAAGAGTTCCGGAAGATCACCTTGAGTAACCCTAACGAAGGTGGTCAAGAACTAGGCACCGGGAAGGAGGGAGGCGCACACCAGGACGCACCGGCAGCCCATCGTCTCGAGCTGTTCGAATTCGCCCAAAGGCTCCAAGATGTAGAGAAAGAACTGTCCGACCACCGTGCCTGTAAAGAGAAGCACAAAGCAAGCATTGAGAAGTTAACCACCGATAACGACGGTTTGCGCTCCCAACTTCGATCCGTGTCCTCTGTCGTCCCTCATGCCCAGGCAACGGATCAAACCCGAAACAATGGAACTGAGGGTTCCTCTAGGAATTGTACTGGCCGTCGCAGAGGAAATCTTGGCTTGGAGTTCATTACCCCACCAGCAACGGTCCCCTGGGTACCATCGGTCACCCCCGCTCAGGGAAACCCTATCAGCGAAGGAGCAAGGACACCCATATGCCTGCGATTGGTGCGAGAGGTTAGCCCCCGACGCTTGGAAGACGAGACCGTGGATGATTATGAGGATTGGGATCGCCGCCGTCCCCGAGACCTTGAGGATATCGTTCAGAACTAATTCAGGATGTTCACTAAGTAGTTATCAAAGATACCCGGGGTCCCGCGGTCCATAGAGAAAGAAGCGGTTGACGATAACGATGAGTCGTCTTTCGCTCCTCACATCGCCCAGGTCGAGATACCAAAGAAGTTTTCGGTGCCTAGTATGACTTCATACGACGACACGGGGGTTCCTAACGAGCATGTGGCCATATTCAAGCTAAAGATGATGACCAACGCGGTATCGTACCATTCTCGCGAAGCATTGATGTGCAAGGGGTTCGGAGCCGCCCTTGCGGGACCAGCCTTGAAATGGTTCGTTAACCTCCCAAGGGGAAGTATCCGTTCTTTCACCGAGTTAATGGACTCGTTTCGGGTACAGTTCGCCAGTAGTCGGAGATTCGAGAAGCAGTCTGGTGACTTGTACCGGGTTATCTAGAAGCCGGAAGAATCCACTCGGGTACCTGAACTGGTTTAACCGAGAGAAGATTTCCATCCCGCATTGTGACGTGCCGACGGCGATGGAAGCTTTCCTTTAGGGGGTAAATCAAGACGGAGACCTCTACAAAGAGCTCACTAGACACCCTTGCCACATCTTTGAGGATGTGCAAACCAAAGCCTTGGACCAAATCAGGCTCGAGGAGGATTTGAAGATGAGAAAACCCACGAGTGTCTGGGAGAGGGTAGATAAGAAGGCAATACTATATCACCGCCGAGAGCGCCGTGACCAACCATACCCGCGCCCTCACCCTGACGCGGTGAAGGTAAACGTCGTCGAAACCAGATCAGCCAAGCCGTTACCGCCGAAATATGACGAGTTCAACATGGGTATATCCCTCGAGGACCTCGTGAAGAACATAGCTTAGACAATACGAGTTGTTAGGTGGCCGAAGAGGAATGAAAAGCCCTATCCGAATAAGGATATGAGTAGGTGGTGTGACTTCCATGACGATTACGGTCACGTGACCAAGGAATGCGTAGCCATAAGAAGAGAGATTGTCTACCTCGTATCTCGGGGAAGGATTACAAAGGTCGTGCCAAATGCGCAAATCCCTCCAGATGTTGTGGAAGCCTCACGCGCAGGAAGACCAACGTCACTGTTACCGACAAAAATCGTAAATGTGATCACCGGAGGGTCGAGTGTGTGCGGACTCACTTATTCAGCAACTAAGAGGAACGCACGAGAAAGCATCCTTCCTCGCCCAGCGCGTGAGAAGAATGACGTCGTCAACCTCGCGATACACTTTGGTGAGGACGACGTCAACGGTCTTGATGAACCCCATCATTACGGCCTCGTGATTTCTCTGTCAATCGGAAACGTCTTAATGAAGCGAGTCCTCATCGACACCGGGAGCTCCCCCAATCTCATGATGTTGGAGGCTTTAAAAGAAATGGGTCTGAGCGAAAAGGATGTGGAGAGAAATCCCACATCACTCGTAGGCTTTAGCGGAGAAGTGAAGCACACCGTAGGAGACATCGTCCTTCCCACATACACAAAAGGCGTAAATATCCAGGTGAAGTTCCCAACTCCGTGGGGGGTTCAAGAGATCCGTGGTGATCAAAGAACGTCCCGGGAGTGTTACAAATCCGCGCTGAAACCAGCCGCCATTCAAAAGTCCACCTAGCAACTAAAGGAGGCCACTAACCCTACCATTCTAAAAGAAAGAGAAAATAAAGATGAGCAGGTAGAGGAAGTGGCCCTAGATCAATCCGACCTCAATCGGTCCATAAAGATGGGAAAAGATCTAGAGCCAGCTATGAAAAGCGAGCTGTTAGACTTCCTCAATAAGAACTCGGAGTATTTTTCTTGGTCCCATGAGGATATGGTGGTAATCGATCCGGATGCCATCATGCACCGATTAAATGTGGACCCTAGTCACCCACCAGTAAAACAGAAGAGGAGGAAGTTTGCCGTTGAGAGAAATAAGATAGTGGATGAAGAAGTGAGAAAGTTGATGGAAATTGGAAAGATCAAA
Source organism: Fallopia convolvulus (assembly GCA_964016875.1). Taxonomy (NCBI): domain Eukaryota; kingdom Viridiplantae; phylum Streptophyta; class Magnoliopsida; order Caryophyllales; family Polygonaceae; genus Fallopia; species Fallopia convolvulus. Next base: position 57,942,393 of record OZ024719.1, read on the forward strand.
GAAGTCAAGTATCCTGAATGGTTGGCGAACGTAGTCGTCATTCCCAAGAAGAACGGGAAGTGGAGGATGTGCGTAGATTTCACGGATTTGAATAAGGCTTGTTGCAAGGATTCATTTTCGTTACCTCACATAGACGCCCTAGTAGACGCCATAGCGGGTCATGAGCTGTTGACTTTCATGGATGCCTTCAGTGGATACAACCAAATCCGGATGGAAGAAAGTGATTAGGAGAAGACATCCTTCATCACCAGTAAGGGAACGTACTGCTATAAGATGATGCCCTTTGGGTTGCGGAATGTTGGGGCCACGTATAAAAGGCTGGTGAACAAAATGTTTCAAGACCAAATTGGAGAAACTATGGAGATATACATAGACGATATGCTCGTCAAGTCAAAGAAAGTTGTGGACCACATAAGTCACCTAGAGGAAGCTTTTGAAATCCTGAAGCAATTTAACATGAAGTTGAACCCGCGGAAATGCACGTTCGGCGTGAAGTCGAGAAAATTCCTAGGGTATTTAGTCACCCGGAGAGGGATAGAAGCCAACCCTGAGCAGGTTCGAGCAATAACAACGTTGAAATCCCCCAGGTGTGTAAAAGACGTCCAAATGCTCACTGGGTAGATTGCCGCTTTGAACAGGTTCATATCTAAGTCAGCAGACCGATGTCGTCTCTTCTACGAAGTACTTAGAAAAAACAAGTGCTTCCAATGGACTCCCAGACATGAAGAGGCTTTCCAAGAACTGAATAACTACTTCTCTAATCCTCTGATCATGGCCAAACCCGAAGTAGGAGAAGCTTTGCTTTTGTACCTTGTCGTCACTAAAAAAGCCATCAGTGGGGGTGTTGGTCCGAGAACAAGATGGGCAGTAGCAACCCGTATACTGCGTTAGCAGAACTCTCCTGTCAACTGAGACTCGATACTCTTCCTTGGAAAAGTTGGTCCTTGCTCTAGTCATGTGCTCCAACAAGCTTCGCCCGTACTTTGAGGTCCACCCGTTAGTGGTAAGAACTACACATCCTTTGAAGACAGTAATGCACAAGCCAGAATTCACAGGAAGAATGGCCAAGTGGGCGATTCACTTGAGTGGGTTCGATATTAAGTACGAGCCTTGAACCGCATTGAAATCTCAAGCACTGGCTGATTTTGTGGTTGATTTTAGTTCTACGACGGAAGAAGGATCCGATCTAGCAGAGCTAATGACGCTAGAAGCTAAGTCTCCAGTCAAATGGACGCTTCATACGGATGGCGCTTCTAACGCTAGGGTAACAGGGATAGGAGTAGTCCTAAAATCAACACAAGGGGATAGGGTGGCACAATTCGTAAGGTATACGTTCGAAGCCATGAACAATGAAGTGGAGTATGAAGCCCTGATTTTCGGGTTAACCCTCACCAAGGACCTAGGCATACAGCAGATAGAGGTCAAGTGCGACTCGTTATTGATAATCAACCAAGTTCTAGGGTTGTACGAAGCAAGGGATGAAAGGATGGCAACTTATCTAGATGAAGTCAAAAATCTGATTCCTCGTTTCGAGAAGGTTTCCTTCGCACAGATTCCAAGAGAACAAAATGCTCAAGCGTATTCTCTTGCCAGCTTGGCGTCAACCATTGATCCTGACGAGTTTCCAATAATCCTAATGGTTCACATCATGGTCCCCGCCACACGAAGAACTGATGTGTACCTGCCCTAGCCCTACATTCCCGAGACCGTGGAGACCCCCTTGGGCTAATTCGCAGCTCCGTAGGACTCGTGCCAAGACCCGTGGTCCGCCTCACCATCGGCACCACGACCCCGACAGCTCGAGTCGTGCCAGCGCCGGGCCAACCCAGCGTCGGCACATGAGGTTCTTGCGTCGCGCCTCTCGGTCCGACGCACCAGCCCTCGGAACTGCCGAGTCCCACGACCTCGGTACCGAGTCCCAAGTCTCGGTACCGCCCGCCATGCCAACGCCTTGGCCTTGTCGTGCCACGCCTAGCATGTCGCGACAGCCCTTGCGCATGCGCTGGCGCGCCGACGCCCTTGTCGCGTCGCGCCAGCCTTGTCACGGCCTTGTCGCGACACTCGCGACATGGCCACCGTAACCACTATCCAATTTTACCATATTTAATATTATTTCCTTTCCGAACCTTTCTATTTATGTCATTTCTATTATTGTTTTGATTTATGGGCTTGGGCCTAACGTTGGGCCACTTGCATGTGTAACCCTAGTTAACCCCCACGCCTCTTTAGGGTTTTCAAGGAGCTCCTCTATAAATAGGAGCCTCCTCTATTGTATTTCCTTACGCTTTGATTGAATACACCGTTAGGCTGTCGAGTTTACTCCAGAACCGTATCTAAAGGCGTCAACCCCAATTTCTCTTCTCATCCCATATTCATCAGTTCTCCCTCAAAAGAGAGCACCTTCTCATCCTTTCAATTCTCTTCTCATCAAAGTCTAGTCGATTCGCAGCTCCGTAGCCCTAGAGTCCCGAGACCGTGGAGACCCCCTTGGGCTAATCCGTAGCTCCGTAGGACTCGTGCCAAGACCCGTGGTCCGCCTCACCATCGGCACCACGACCCCGACCGCTCGAGTCGTGCCAGCGCCGGGCCAACCCGGCGTCGGCACATGAGGTTCTTGCGTCGCGCCTCTCGGACCGACGCACCAGCCCTCGAAACTGCCGAGTCCCACGCCCTCGGTACTGAGTCCCAAGTCTCGGTACCGCCCGCCATGCCAACGCCTTGGCCTTGTCGTGCCACGCCTAGCGTCCAAGACATGGCTCGGCCCCTCGGTTTTTTTTTTTTTTTACAATATATGAGATCTTTCACAACCCGAAAGAATCTCTTACAAATCGGGAAAATATAGAAACTATCCTAGAAATAAAATAACCAGATCTTTTATATAAGCAAGATCTTTACAAAATCCTAACAAATAAATGAAATAAAATAAAACGATCGGCTGGTCTTTTTTTTTCTTTTTTTAAATGCCGATTTTTTTTTCAAAAATGCTCGGCTCCTTTTTTTATTTTTTTTATCAACCGAATCCACACTTTTTTTTTAACTGCTCCGCTTTTTTTTTTAAGATCTGCTAACTAACCAAAGATATGCTGGGAATTAATTAGCAAGATAACCCCCACGCCTCTTTAGGGTTTTCAAGGAGCTCCTCTATAAATAGGAGCCTCCTCTATTGTATTTTCTTACGCTTTGATTGAATACACCGTTAGGTTGTCGAGTTTACTCCAGAACCGTATCTAAAGGCGTCAACCCCAATTTCTCTTCTCATCCCATATTCATCAGTTCTCCCTCAAAAGAGAGCACCTTCTCATCCTTTCAATTCTCTTCTCATCAAAGTCTAGTCGATTCGACTCAAAAACCTATCCAACCGCAAGAGGAGACCATTTACGAGTCCAAAGATCGATCCTTTCGTGAATCTCCCAACGGGGTTCACATCAACTGGCATCAGAGCCTCGGATTGCGTAAGTCTTTCTCTCGCTTTTACTCGTTTTTTGCACGAATTTTTTTTTCTCCACCATTTTCATTAGCTTCCGCCATATCTACCATCATTCACCTAGTTTCCATTGTTATTTGCTTCAAAAAATCAGAAAAATACACAAAAAAATTGCCAAAACCCGCCGATTTGCACATTAATTTGGTTCATTGAATCGAGTTTTCGAATTTGCTTGCATCTTACTTGCTTTGTTCGATTGATTTGATTGTGTGTGTCGTGTGCATAGGTTGTTTGGTTCGAGATTTGGTCAGATTTGGCCTTATCTCAAATCTCCTTAGTTGTTGCAAGAATCTTGGGAAATATATCCCATATCTTTGTTAGTTGCCGAATTTAAAAAAAAAATTATTGGATAAGGAAAAAGATTTTGTGGGGACACACAAGCCAAAATAAGGCAAGTGTTCCCATAAGGCAATCGGCTCTCTCTCTCCTATCCCACAAAATATTCTCTTAATTGATTTGCAACTAATTGATTGATTGCATATCTTTTTGATTGATTGCATATCTTGTTTGTTTCTATCTTGAATCATAAAATCTCGCCTTCTTCCCTTAAGGCCGAGATATCAAATCTTCTTCTTTCCTCTCTCGTGCCAAGGCTTACCCAAAGCCGACGCCACATCACTTCTCTTCTTACTTGCTTGTTTGTGCTTGCTTGTTCTTACTCTCTTTGTTCCGTTCTTGTGCACGTCGAGATCCTAGCCTCCCATACCCTTCGAGTACTTTTCGTGCAAACTAAGAGTACTTGCGTGGTGAGTCTTACAAAGTCTCGACGTTTCTTTTTGCTTTGTTGATTGTTGGACTTGTTACTCTTCTCTGTCCTCTATTATGCCAGGCATTCACCGGCGACGCTTTGCCGGGTTTGACGACCCCGGAGCGTTCTTGGCATGGGCCAAGCACATGGCCACGTACTTCAGGCAACGAAACTACAACCAATACGAGCAATTTGACATTGCGATTGGATGCTTCACCGGATATGCTCGAAGATGGTTTGCACGAGTACAAGAGGATAGATATTATCAACAGCGGCGTCCCGTAAAGACGTGGACCCACCTTTTACTCAAGATGGTTCCACATTTTCTCCCACATGTGAACGCCCTCTCCTTTAAGGACTCCATCCTTTGGCGCATGACCCAAGCGCGAGAGCTTTCTACACGCGATTCGGCGGTCGCCACAACAAGAGCGCCGATGGCCATGGGCCACATGACATCGTTAACCGTGGTCGAGGCCATTAGGGCGCCCGCTAAGCATGCTACAATGGCTTCCGAGCCAGCCGTCCCTCTTGCTCCTCCCATGGCCGAGGCACAAGTGCTCCTTCTCGAGGTTAGCAAAGAGGACGCGCCCTCCCTTCCTCCTACCGAGGCCGTCTTGGCACACACCGACTCCGTGGTTGACAGGTTAGTACCTCCACCTTTGTCCATTGATTTTCATACTAACTTGTTTCCCCTTGTGTGTTCTAGTGGACGTGTGCAAGATGACACCGAAAGGCAAGATGCCAATTCTACGCACCCTGGCGCGATGCCGCCGACACCGACACAAGACATGATGGGCGTTTCTGGGTCTTCCACAACTTCAACAGGCGTTTTTGATTCTTTTGGATCAGAAATTGTCGCCAACACCGAATTCCCAGCAGAACGCTCCGCCAAAATCGGACACCATGGGTCCAACGACGCTAGCTAGTAAAACAGCACAAAGTGCCGACGCAGATTTGGGAACATCGAGCCCTGTCTCGATCCTGCCACCTTTTCCCGGCGCTTCAGGTGCGCATGGGCTCCAAACGCAGGGAGCTACAGGTCTACAAAGTTGGGACCCCGGTTCGTCTCAGTTTTCGGAAGATGACGAGCAACCCCACCTTGATTTATTCCCGACACTACCACTTCTAGGGAGTTTTCCTTGTCTTCCTTTTTGTACATTCTTGACAATTCCTTTTTGTACAGGACCCCCTCTTTTTGATTCCATTTCTTTGTTTTTGCAGGTTTCTACGGATGTCAAGTGCCTTCCACTCTGACGCTCGACGCGAGGACGCGTCGAATCTAAGTGGGGGAGGATGATGTGTACCTGCCCTAGCCCTAGAGTCCCGAGACCGTGGAGACCCCCTTGGGCTAATCCGCAGCTCCGTAGGACTCGTGCCAAGACCCGTGGTCCGCCTCACCATCGGCACCACGACCCCGACCGCTCGAGTCGTGCCAACGCCGGGCCAACCCGGCGTCGGCACATGAGGTTCTTGCGTCGCGCCTCTCGGACCGACGCACCAACCCTCGGAACTGTCGAGTCCCACGCCCTCGGTACCGAGTCCCAAGTCTCGGTACCGCCTGCCATGCCAACGCCTTGGCCTTGTCGTGCCACGCCTAGCGTGTCGCGACAGCCCTTGCGCATGCGCTGGCGCGCCGACGCCCTTGTCGCGCCGCGCCAGCCTTGTCACGGCCTTGTCGCGACACTCGCGACATGGCCACCATGACCACTATCCGTTTTTACCATATTTAGTATTATTTCCTTTCCGAACCTTTCTATTTATGTCATTTCTATTATTGTTTTGATTTATGGGCTTGGGCCCAACGTTGGGCCACTTGCATGTGTAACCCTAGTTAACCCCCACGCCTCTTTAGGGTTTTCAAGGAGCTCCTCTATTGTATTTCCTTACGCTTTGATTGAATACACCGTTAGGCTGTCGAGTTTACTCCAGAACCGTATCTAAAGGCGTCAACCCCAATTTCTCTTCTCATCCCATATTCATCAGTTCTCCCTCAAAAGAGAGCACCTTCTCATCCTTTCAATTCTCTTCTCATCAAAGTCTAGTCGATTCGACTCAAAAACCTATCCAACCGCAAGAGGAGACCATTTACGAGTCCAAAGATCGATCCTTTCGTGAATCTCCCAACGGGGTTCACATCAAGAACTCACACTAATGATAGTAAGAAGTATGAGAGAATGATAAATGACGTCAGTCTTCTCGGAGCTGCCCCCCCCCCCCAACATCTTCATGAACAGTGACGACGTTGATGCCAGAAGTTAACTGAACGATCCCGATCCAGACCTTCCCTGAACGGATCAGACTGCGATAGAGCTCCCTTCGACCCCTCAGAGACTAACGAAGCACCTTGGACTCAGCCGTACCTGGATTGGCTAACCAAAGAAAAGGTTCTAGAAGACAAAATTGAAGCTAAGTTGCTAAAGATGAAGGCCACCAAGTTCATGGTAGAAGGCGGGAAACTGTTCCACAAATCGGCGGTAGGAACGCTACAGCGTTGCCTAGCTAAAGAGGGTGTTCAGAGACTTCTTGAAGAACTACATGAAGGAGATTGCGGAAACCACACCGGAGGGAGAAGTCTATCCAACATAGCCCTTCGGCAAGGATGGTTCTGGCCTACTATGAGGAGATGTCGTAGACTTCTGTCGTAAATGTGATGCATGTCAAAGACACGCGCCGACCGCTCACCAACCTCCTGAGCCATTCTACCCCACACTTACACTATGGCCCTCTATGCGCTGGGGGATGGACATAGTCGAGAAGTTACCCCCTTCATCCGGACAGAGAGTGTTCTTCCTTGCTATGACCGATTACTTCTCCAAGTGGATCGAAGCTGAAGCTTATCGAGAGATCAAAGATAAACAGGTGATATCTTTCATTATCAGAAATATCCTCTGTCGTTTCGGGGTACCCACGGAGATTGTATGCGACAATGGCTCTCAATTCATAAGCTAGAGAACCAGAGACTTCTGCAGTCACTGGAGAATCATCCTGGTCACTTCAACCCCCCGCTATCCCCAGTCAAATGGGCAAGTCGATGCTAGCAACAAAGTGATCATAAATAATCTAAAGAAGAGGCTCGCGAAAGCTAAAGGAAACTGGGCTGATGAGCTCCCATACGTTCTTTTGGCCGATTGCACAACGCCGAAGGTCGCGACTGGTCAGTCTCCTTTCTCTTTAACACACGGATGCGAAGCGGTTATTCCCGTTGAAATTCTCATCCCAACCTCTCGTACCAGCTTTGTGACCGAAGAACGTAATCATCTGGAGCTGTCGACTGATTTGGATACCTCAGGCGAACTTCGTGACCTAGTGATATGCTGTATTTCATATAGCATAATTAGGACTAGTTAATACATTTTATATATAGATTTAGGTCCATTTAGTGCTTGTAACGACATATGAGTAGAAGACCGAAGACTTGAAGAAATTGGAAGAATTGAAGTCGGGATTAGAAGATCGAGAAGTGAAGGCCTCGGAGTTGAGCAGTCCGCGGTGGAGCCAAGATACAGTGCCGCGATCGCGGAGGCCTAAGGCCGCGGTCACGGAGCAGCGTTGACTCGGAGGGAAATTCTACAGTTCCGCGCTCGCGGAGGTTGTTCACCGCGATTGCGGAAGTCCACATCAGCGAATATCTGAGGCGGCGTTTTATCATGAATCCAGATTCTGTATCTGGGATGATCCTTATTTATGGAAGCACTGCACTGATCAGGTAATCCGACGGTGTGTCCCGGATTTTGAGGTACAATCTATCCTTTCTTTTTGTCATTCCTATGCATGTGGGGGTCATTTTGGGACTAATAAAACTGCTAGAAAAATTTTAGAAGCTGGATTTTATTGGCCTCATATTTTTAGGGATGCTTATGCTTTCTGTAAATCATGTGATCGTTGTCAGAGGGTGGGTAATATTTCTAAAATACATGAGATGCCTCAAACTCGTATGATATTCTGTGAAATTTTTGATGTTTAGGGCATTGATTTTATCGGACCTTTCCCCTCTTCTTATGGGAATCTGTATATTTTACTTGCGGTGGACTATGTTTCCAAGTGGGTGGAAGCAAAGGCCACCAGAACTGATGATTCAAAGAAGTTGCAGGTTTTCTTAAGGACAACATTTTCTCAAGATTTGGGATTCCAAAAGCTCTAATAAGTGACAGGGGTACTCATTTTTGCAACAAGACTGTGAGCGCTTTATTGAAGAAGTACCATGTCACTCAGAAGATCTCTACAACCCATCATCCCCAGACCAATGGACAAACTACAGTGTCAAACAGGGAGATAAAAACAATCTTGGAGAAGACGGTGGCACCCAACAGAAAAGATTGGAGTTTGAGACTCAATGATGCTTTGTGGGCCTACCATACTGCTTATAAGACACCCATCAAAATGTCTCCCTTCAGATTGGTTTATGGCAAAGGTTGTCACTTGTCAGTTGAGCTTGAGCATAGAGCTTATTGGGCGGTCCAAAAGTGCAATTTTAACATTAAGGAGAATGGAGAGTTCAGGAAATTGCAATTGCAAGAGTTGGAAGAGCTGAGATTGGATGCTTATGAAAATGCTGTGAATTACAAGAACAAAACCAAAGCATGGCATGACAAAAACATCCTAAGGAAGGAATTCAAGGTTGGAGACAAGGTCCTTCTATTTCAGTCTCGTCTCACACTCTTCCCAGGCAAACTCCGTTCCAGATGGGTTGGACCGTATACAATTACTCAAGTTTTTCCACATGGGGCTGTGGAATTATTGGATGGGGATTCCCAAAAGGTGTTCAAGGTTAATGGTCAGAGATTAAAGAAATACCATGAGTGAGTCAGCCAAGAAGTATTAGAAGAGTTGGATCTTTCTGATCCAAATTCCGGTGCTGAATAAAAGGGCTAAAATGTCGGGCCAATGACATTAAATAGAGGCGCTGCTCGGGAGGCAACCCGAGGTAAGTTTTCTGTTTATTATTTTTAGTTTTTAGTTTTTAGTTTTAGTTTTCCCTTTCAATCATGTCGGACTAACATGCAGGTACTAGGTTCGAAAGAACAAAAATATTTTGGGGAATTTATTCCTCGAAATACAGAAAAAGGCGAACAGGTACCAGTAAACAGCTCCGCGATCGCGGAGGTCCTTCACCGCGATCGCGGTACTGTTCATCCGCGGGATGTTTAAAAAAAAAGGATTTGACAGGAATTGCCGATTTTACCCCTCACCTACCGGCCGGCCCTACCCTCTTCTCCCCTTCTTCTTCTACCTTCATTCCCCCTTCATTACAAATCCACCATTGTTGCAACCTCTCAAAGCTCTCAAACCCAATTTTTCCAACTCCACAAAAATCAAAACCAAACCCGTTTCCTTAATGCTTTCGCCATTCTAAACCCAAATCCGTCTTCCAAATTCTCGAATTTCCACTCAAAAACCCACAAATTCCCATCTAAAATCCAAACAAAATTTTTCTAAATCTCCCTCAAAACCTCTCCAAATCCACTCGTTCCTCTCGGATTGCCCATTAGCAAGACGCTGCGAAGCCCCGCGAGCCACCGCGATTCAGCTTGGAGCCCCGCGAGCCACCACGTGCGAAAAACCAGATCCCGCGGAGTACTGTGCGTCCGCGATCGCGGCGACCACCTTCTGCGCCCGCGGAGCTGTTGACAGACGCTGATACGTTCATTTTGTGAGTCTGATTTCACCCTTTCTTCGGTTTATTAATTACTATGGCGTATCCAGTTAGGCTGAGTAGGGATGAGAATGCATTGTGGAATGAGATTGATAGGAAAATCATGCTGTCTACTAAATTTTTCCATGAACCGACATTACATTCGTTGAGCTTATATCAGTCGGTTCATCAGTTATTACAGCAGGGTGGTTTAGGTGGTTTGATCCCTTTGCATGCATATACATATAAGCCTTTAGTGAGTTTCTGGTTACTTACAGAGAATTTGATGATGGTAGTGTTGGCTTTAGACTGCTTGACGAGATAATAGTTAGGAGAGTGTTTTGGGGTGACGAGTCAGCCTACAGCTGGTTGGGCTGATGTTGAGGATAACCCGGGGGCGATGTATTTCTGGACTGCAGTGACTCACACTCAGTATATTCTTGGCCCTGGGTTACAGAATTACAGTATTGTTCATCCGGGGTTGAGGCTTTGTCATAAGGTGATTTCTAGCACCTTTTTAGTGAATGGAGAGGTTAACAAGATGGCAGCTAAGGATGTTTCTATGATGTGGTGTTTGATGGGGAATCAACCTGTGGTCCTTGATTGGGTGGAGTTGTTCTTACGTGCTGTGAGGAAGGCCCGGTCTCAGTCCGGGAAGATTGCTTTTGGAGGCTTGGTTACTTTGATAGCCCTGCATTTTGTGAGCTTAGATGTTATACGGGGCAAATATAGAGTGGCAGTAGGTGGTGGGATTCGCTTTGATCTGTCACAACTGAAGAAGGCCAAGTGTTTATCTGAGACTGAGAATGGAGGTTGGATTTGGCACTATGGTAGGAATCATGATGCATATTTACGTCTGCCTAGGGAGTTTGGAGCTGAGGAGACAACTGATCATTTTTATTTGGAGTCTGATGTGATGGTAGTAGAGGATGTACAGGAGGAGGAGGAGGCAGAGTATGAGCAGTATGATGAGCCTCCTCAGGGACAGCACGAGGCTAGTCCTTCTGGTGATGGAGACGCTCTAGAATGGTATGAAGGGATGACTTCTGCTATGGTGCACTTGAGTATGAGGCTCGATTCTATGGCTGATCGGCAAGATTATTTTATCAGAGAGCAGGCTGGTATGAGGAGTACTTTAGCGGATGTGGGGAGGAATGTCAGAGACATGTCCGTCACCATGGATTAGATGAGGGAGCGTCAGGAGGCATTTTATCAGCATTATTGGCCTCAGTACCATCAGCATTTTCCACCGTCAGGTCCCCCACAGTGAGTCTTCTGTTTTCCTTTCCTTTATTTTTATCTGATTTGTCTTTATTTCATTGAGGGCAATGAAAGGTTTAAGTATGGGGGAGGGAGTACTCACTGTTGTATATATGTACAGATGCATCATTTCAGTTATTGCATTTCAGATTATTAAAAAAAAAGCCATAAAAATGAGAAAAAAGGCATAAAAATCCTGGGATGAGCTGAAAACCCGAAAGGGCGGCTCGGGTAATAAGCAGGTAACCCGGACTAGCATTAGGCCGGGGTAATAAGAGGTTAATGAGAGATGTGAGTAATTGTGAGCACACCTAAAGAAAAATGAAAAGAGTGATTAGGTGAAAACCCGAAAGGGCGCCTAAGTAGAATGAGTGATAAAATCAGAGTGTTTCGGATCATATTCTACTTTGGGGTTTGGGGATTAGATTTTAGATGTCGGGTAGATCCTAGGTTGCTCTACACTCTTTGGAGCTCGAGTGTTATATCTTGTATCTGTGAGGTGTGTGATTTGAGCTTTCATGTTTTTGCTCATTATTTCTCTACATGGGTTCGGGTTGTGAGATTATTTTGAGTGCTTTCTAGTTTTAGATCATTTTCTCCCATTGCTGTTTGTAGACCTTTGTTGATTTGTCATGCTTGATTTTATTTTTGAGCTTACTCGAGGACGAGCAAGGTCTAAGTATGGGGGAATTTGATATGTTGTATTTCATATAGCATAACTAGGACTAGTTAATACATTTTATATATAGATTTAGGTCCATTTCGTGCTTGTAACGACATATGAGTAGAAGACCGAAGACTTGAAGAAATTGGAAGAATTGAAGCGGGATTAGAAGATCGAGAAGTGAAGGCCGCAGAGTTGAGCAGTCTGCGGTGGAGCCAAGATACAGTGTCGCGATCGCGGAGGCCTAAGGCCGCGGTCGCGGAGCAGCGTTGACTCGGAGGGAAATTCTACAGTTCCGCGCTCGCGGAGGTTGTTCACCGCGATCGCGGAAGTCCACATCAGCGAAGATCCGAGGCGGCGTTTTATTTATCTATTTTTTTTTATATTTGTTTCCTTTTATCTCTTTATTCCGAGTATGTTCGAGACTACTTAAGATTATTTTTCAGACTTTGTTTTGTATTCTCTCTTAGACCTAGTTTCCATTATTCAGACTTTTATGTTTTTCTCTCTTATGGAGAACTAAACTCGCTAGATCTTATTCGAGTTGAAGCTTTTCATACTCAAGTTGTTGTGATATTCGTCTATTCGGGTTTATTTCTACATGTTATTTCAATTCTCTTGTGCGTGATTATTATTGATTGTATTGATTCTTTCAGGCCTAGCTAACTTGTTGGAATTAATATTATCTATTGCTAGATTTAGGTTTTCTCGTAGCAAAGCCTGATCTTTGTAGCAACTCAATTGGTTTAGGACTCGTTGGACTAAAACAATTGAGGAAGAGATTTGAATACATGTTAATTGTTTGACTCATTGGAATTCAATTGCATGTATCCTGCTTATCCTTGTTCTCATTGCTAATATCCTTATTATTTATGATCGTTTCATGAATTGTTTGGATGTTAAGTTTGCATGTCTCGTTGCCATGTTATATTTCTGATCAGGATAGGAATAACCAAAGAAATAACTTGTTTGAATCTATGATCAATTGCTTGAGGAAGAAAAGTGGATACTTGAATAGGATTGCTTTCCTTTAACTTGATAAAAATCCAATCTTTGCCTTGTTTGATTACTTGCTTTGTTTGTTTCAATTCATTAGTGTTAGTTTAATAATCAAAATCCCCCCTTTGTTACTTCTTTGAGTTGATAATAATAAAACTTAGGATACAAGTGTCTCTTGCTTGTTTTGGATCTAAAACTTGAAACTTTCGTTTTCAAACAATATCAACCTTCAAGTTACTAACTTTCTCTTTCAATCAAGTTAAAACTCAAATTACCTCAACTCCCGTTTCGGCATTAAGCACAACAAACAATCTTAATAAAAATAAAAGGCATTCAAAACACTACCTTACTTCATCAAACATGCTCAACTATGCCGGGCTTAACCCCGACCCTAGAAAAATAACTACTCACTACTCATGATTAAGAAAACAAAAACTTCAATAAAAACAAACATGAAAACAAAACTCAAACTTAAATTAATAACAAAAATATCGTCTTACAGAGAATCAGAAGAAAAACCAAAACAAAACAATCACCGAACCACAAACTCGATCAACGAACCTCGGAAACCGTCGTCACCGACCCCTCGTCACCGACTTCCGATCCGGCAGCCTTTCCTTCAGCCTTCCTCCTTCTCCAAAACTAACTCTAAAACTCTACTCCAATATTCAGCCCCCCCTTTCTATGCTAGATAGAAGGGTATTTATACTAGAAAAATCCTAAAAAACTAAAAAGCTAAATGATAAAAACTTTCCTAAAAAGATAGAAACAATCTCTAAAAGATAGAAATAAAATCCACAAAGATATTAAACCCTAAAATACATATTCTATTAACCCATAAAGATTCTAAAAAGATACTCAACCGATACGGAAATAAATTCCCGCTCAGGATCGGTGAATAATAAAATAATACTCCGAAATCTTCTTCATCGTGGCCTCGTTAACGACCCTTCACAGCCTCGTTAACGAGCCTGGGGTTTTGTTTTCTTCAACACCTCCTCTCGTTTTCTTGAGCTTCGACTTCTTAAATCTTGCACTTTCCCGTCCTTCACTGTGATGCTCCAAATTTATCTCCATTTAGCTCCTTTCCTAGCTAAAACCTGCAAAATACACAAAATAGCGTAGATTCCACCCTTTTCGCAGATTTATACAAAACTAACTAAAAACACTTAAAACAAAACCTAAACTAGACAAAATTAATCCTAATAAACAAAGAAAACCTATCAAAAACTATACCAAAAATGCGAACATCACTTGACCATCCCAGCTTGCTCGCATCCGTCCTCTGGCGCTCGGCTACCAGGTTAACTTCCCTCTCCAAAGTGGCCTTCTCAGCATCCCCGAGCTTGATGCTCTCTAAAGGTCAGTTCCTCTTTATCAACGGCATCCTCCACCCACAAAACGACTTGTAAGGCCTACACGCCGAGATACGGTATTGCCCACGATCAAAATAAAAAAAAAGAGAGAAAAGAAGAACAAAAGGAAAAGATGGGAGAAAGCGAACCTTCCAAATCGATAAACCTGTGTCGCTGACCAGAATAGAGCGGGAGACATCCAAACGAGGTTTCTTTGAGCCATGGGCACTCCGAAGTTTCTGCCAAAAGTCTGATGGACCTTTGTTGTCCAGGTCAATGACTTCAGTAGCGTCGGGTGATGATCTCTTAGCCGGGTTCACTTTCGCTGCGGCCTCTACTTTCACCTTCGGGTCCAAGGGGGGTTTCTTGTCACTTGAGCGGAGCTTGCGCTGAATCAGGGTTGCAGCAGAAAAACTTCTCCCCAGAGACGAAGAAGGTTCTGAGAAGACAAGCGTTAGAATTCAAGAAAACAATCGCTGCCACATTCACAAGTAAAAAAGAGAGGCGCATACTGGTAGGGTTTTTAACAAGGCTTGAACCCTTGCCAACGAGTTTCCCAGACACCGGAGCATTATCCTCAATCGTCTTCTCAGAGTTCCCTGATCCCGCATCATCTTCATCCTCCTTTGGATCCCTAGTGATTGTCGTTGTCTTATTGCTAGACTCGTCCTCAAGCATTTGTTCTGTAGACCTCCGGTATGTCCTTTTGGCCTCCGGAATACAAAAGAGCTTTCTACAAGCTTCCGATTTTAGAACTTGGGCCTCTAGACTCGGAGGAACTGCGCGAGAAATCCTCAAAGTCAGAAAATTGAGAAGGAAGCAGCTTGAGAAAACAATTAGGGGTTGAGAAAATTAGGGCAAAAAGTACTTACTTTTGGTGGTCCAGGAGTCAAAGAACGCAACTTGGTACATATCCCCCATAGAGGATTTCTCCACGAAAAAGAAGCGTGAAGCCCAATCTTTATCATTGACCTTCGATTTCGAGATCAGAGGGTTCCTGGCATCTTGTGCATGAAGAGTGAAGCGTCCAGCCCTGAGGGGACAAACCCGATACGCGCACATGAGATCTTGCAATGTGAAGTCGATCTTCTCGCCTCGACAGATCTCACCGATCTGGTACAAAATCTTCCATGCTGACGGCATCAATTGCGCCGGAAAAGCTCTGAGCGTCATTAAGAAGTTTAGGATCAGAGGGGAGAAAGGGAAAAGAGCTCCCAGGGTGAAGGGGTACTCCAGAAAGTAGACCCAGCCCTCCTTGAGCCAGTCAGTAGCCTCGCATGTAGGTGTGTAGAAGTTGGTATCGGAGGAGAATTTGTGGCTTCGGACTAGAGTTTCCACCTCGTCTAGGGAAAGAGAACAAGGGCGACATTCTTGGGGTTCGAGGATATGAGAAGATTCGAAGCCCATGTCTTTGACATCGGTGTTGGCCATGGAGGTTAACAACAGAGGAGTAAAACAAGAGTTAGAGAGAAGGGCAAGAAGACGATGAAGCACGAAAGAGAAGATGCGTACCTCCGAGGGGGTTTGGAGCGATGCATTTAAACCCTGAGTGATGGGACTCTTCAGGTTCTCGAGGGAGATCGAACGAACGCGTAACTACCACATGGCACACGCTGCCTACGCTCATGAGGCAAATCCGATCCAAATCCCACCTAGAAGATTTGGATCAGGATTTAGGGGTATTGTTAGGCCCAAAAATCCATCGGCCCATCTGGTAATCCAAGCTCATGAGTAAATGGAAAAGTCATCAGCCGTGCTGAACGAGACAGTATCCTGGAATGGGGAAGTCTCCAATCATCCGATTGAAGGAAGAAAGCATCCGTCACAGAGCGAAGAGGTATGTTCAGAAGAAGCTGGTGAGAGTACTCCGAGCTTCCGATATATGCGGGAAGTGGGAAGTTAGTTAAAAGATGTGCCCTAGAAATCCGGAGATCGTGATATTCGAGAAGTAACCGTTGTAATTCAGGTATATGTATACAAAAAATTATGTATTTTGTAGCGACACAGATGCACACGAGACAACAATTTCTTGAGGAGATCATTTCTCTCTGTTCTTGTGAATTCCATACTCATTCGAGCTTTTCATTCCCTTTGAATTCGATCGTGCTCCTATCTAGGGCAAAGGTTTGTTAATCAAATTTTTGTCCAAAACACATGTCTAATTGCAAATCTGTTATCACACTAATAGACCTAGGTACTAAACTCAGTGGCTCCACCAAGCCTCCTATGTAAGATCCCACTCTTTATAGGAGTGTTACAGGTGCTCTTCAGTATTTGCCTTTCACTAGACTTGACATCTGATATGCAATTCTATAGGTTTGCCTCTTCATTCATGACCCGCGAGAATGACGTTACTTTGTTGTCTTGAAACAAATCATCAGATGTTCATGGGACTTTGAGCCTCGACATCACCATATCTCCCTCTCATTCCCCAACTTTTGTTGCTTATACTGATGTTGATTGGGTTGCTCGTCCGGACACCAGACGCTCTCCATCGGGATATTCTATCTTCCTTAATGAAACACTTGAGTCTTGGTTGGCTAAGCGCCAGTCTATCGGCTCCCACTTTAACATTGAAGTCGAGTATTGTGGCATTGCCAACATCGTCAACGAGTGTTCCTTCCTATGGAATCTTCTCTTGAGCTAAAAAGTTCTCTCTCAAAGGCGTCCTTAGTCTATATGGATAAAATTTCAACCTCCCACCTTGCCAACAATCTAGTTCAACATCAGCGTACAAAGCACATTAAATTGCACATTATGTTTGTTCGTGAGAATGTTGTGTTAGGACATGTACGAGTGCTTCCTGTACCATTTGCGTATCAATATGCAGACATTTTCACAAAGAGTTTGCCTCTCCAATTGTTTTTGGATTTTAGGGATAAGCTTACTATTTCTATTTTCAACTGCGGGTGCATGATAGAATATTAATAATATATGTGTAAATATCTTATCTTGTATAGAAAGCCATGTATACCTATTAATTCAATCTAATGCAAAGGCAACCCTCAAAAGATAACTCATATCTATTCTTATAGGTACAACTTCCCAAGAGTACAAACCGGCTAAGTGCTTGAATCAACAATATATTTTTTGGAAAAAGATAAATTTTCCATTGTAAAAAAGAGATCTACTAAAGATGCACCATGAAAAAAAAGTGTTGAGACTCGCATAAGATTAAAAAAAAGTATACAATGAAAATACCCTGACAAATGTAACAAAAGAAAAACAAACATGACCAAACATTCAATTAGATTAGAATGAGGAGTACGCCCACGGCCCACCCACATTCAAAAGATCACTTGAGCCAATGTCTCAGGGAGCTGTGGTTGCCTTATTTGAGCTTACAACGCAACCTTTCTTGTGTGAGGTCGATAGCTCGCTTGAATCAAGTATATTAGTCTGTCATTTTCAATCATTCTCCCTTTAAGTCTAATCTTGATAGAATCGATCAATAGCCATTTTTATGCATCCCTCCCGTTTGTTGGTCAAAAGATTCAAATTCGATCGGTAGAGTTGGGTGAAGGAATCTTTTTTTTGGTTCCCCTAGTTCAGAGCTTCGTTTTGACTACGTCCAGCTCAACCTGATCCGCGCACCTAATTTTGGTGGGTGATCTCCCAAAGAAAATTTTTTACATTCACTGGAGTTAAACCCCAAACCAAGGTTATCAGAATCTCGATCCGATTCTACGATTCTAATGATTCTACGATTCATAACATGCGAAACGATCCACGATACTAAGTAGGATCTTATTGGAGTAGGATGTTAAATGATTTAGAATACAATCTCGATCTGATCCCGATTTTACATACGCTTTTAACGATCCTATAAACGATTCTAACGATCCTACAAACGATTCTTACAATCCTTTAAAATGACAATTATTACTATATATTATTAATAATTTCAAGGTTAACGTCTCATTTCCATCAATATAGTTGACTACTCCATCCTACAATATTTTTAAGAATCAAATTAATAATTTTTTTTATCATTATCTTACATCATATATAACAAAATATACAATCTATTAGGTTATCGTTTCATACTTTTAGTTATAATGTAGGATCTTACTATTCATCGATCCGATCCAAAAGACCCACAACGATCCAACTTAGCATTCCAATCCTAATAACCTTGCCCCAAACCTTGTGAATGTGGAAAAGACCACTTACCCACATGAGCCAACTCCCTTTAATTTTGTGGTGTATTTTTGAATTGAACATTTATAGATTATAAAGTAGTTGGAAATCTACTTGCTATTCCAAAAGCTTAAGTTATCTTATAAAAATATTATCATTAGATATATATTGATAATTGTTTCTTTGTTGTAAACGCCTTACATTATTAGTTGGATGTACATGATCCTTACGTTCCCTATTTCTCATTTAGAACACATAAAACATCCTTTGAATTTAACTCTCTCATTCAAGTACATGTTTGTAACAATATCCCTCTATTAGATTATAAATAGAGGTTTGTGTAAAGAGAAAAGGAATAAGGAGAAGAAAAGAAGAATAAGAATATACAAAAATTTCTCTCTAAGTTCTCTCATTTCTATTATTTATTTGAGTTTAAACCTCACCAATATTACAACACGTTATCATGCAAAACGTTTTACGAAAATCATTTTGAGGAGTATGCTCTGTAGTTGCCTTATTCGGGATCTTCTACACCAGAAACTTGTTTTGTCTTCCAAGTTTTTGAAAAGTTTTTTTTATAAAATAGGAGCGTGTTTTTGATTTGATATAAGATACAACGAAAATATTGAATTCACCTTATAAATTGTGAGAAATGTTTTACTCAAAATAAAATAAATGTGATATTGTTTTTATAATAAGAACAAGAAAAAAACTTGTTCAAAACCGATCTAAATTGGCCTTTAGCTGACTCATATATAATATATGCATAATGTTAAACATATTGTTTAATTCTTGTTTATAATCTTTATATGTAGTAACTAAATGACAAGCATCGTTAAAAGAGAATTTGACATCCTTGACTTGTCGGATCAAAAATACCTGAATAGAGGGTTGATGCCATGGCTCACCTTAAAGCAAATGGCCTTGAAAAAACAATAGTGGCAAACAATGATGCCACCCCTCAAGAAAAGGCAAAAACCATTGTGTTTCTTGGCCACCTGATGTTCGCATTTCTAGTATAGTTTTTATTAGGTTTTCTTTGCTTATTAGGTTTAGTTTTGTTAAGTTTAGGTTTAGTTTTGAGTGTTTTTAGATAGTTTTTGCATATTTCTATGAAAAGAGTGGAAGCTACGCTATTTTGTGTATTTTGTAGGTTTTAGCAAGGAAAAGAGCTATATGGAGCTGAATTTGGAGCATTACAGTGAAAGACGGAGGAATACAAGATTGAAGAAGTCAGAGCTCAAGATTATGAGAGGAAGTGTGGAAAAAAACAAAGCCCAGGCTCATTAACGAGGCCGTGAAGGCTCGTTAACGAGGCCACGAAAGAGAAGATTTGAAGGTTGATTTTATGATTCACCGATCCTGAGCGGGAGTTTATTTCCGTGTCAGTTGAGTATCTTTTTAGAATCTTTTAGGGTTATTAGAGTATGTATTTTAGGTCTTATTATCTTCTTAGATTTTGTTTCTATCTTTTAGAGTTTTATTTCTATCATTTTAGGAAAGTTTATATCTTTTAGCCTTTTTAGTTTTTAACTTTTTAGTATAAATACCCTTCTATCTAGCATAGAAAGAGGGGGGGAATTTCTTTTAGAAGTCGAATTAGAGAGGAGAAGAAGAGGAAGAACCGAGGGCGAGTCGAGTACGAGGGTCGGTGGACGAAAGTTACCGAGTTCGTTGATCGAGTTTTTAGTTCGGTGTTTTGTTCTTTTTCGATTTTCTTCTTAAACTTCTGTAAGACAGATTTTGCTATTTTAATTTAGTAGTGATTTGTTTTTCAATGTTTTCTCATATTGAGTTTATTTGTTTAGTAATTATGATTAGTGAGTAGTCTTCTTTTCTAGGATCGGGGTTAAGCCCGGCATAGTTGAGCATGTTTGATAAGTAAGATTGTGTGTTGAATGCCTTTTATCTTTTATTGAGATTGTTTGTTGTGCTTATACTGAGACAAAAGTTGAGGTAATTTGAGTTTTTAACTTGATTGAAAGAGAAAGTTAGTAACTTGAAGGTTAATATTGTTTGAGTACGAAAGTTTCAAGCTTTAGATCCAAAACAAGCAAATAAGTGAATTAGGATGCGAAAGTTGGTTGATTTACTTGATAGTCAACGGAAGTTGATGACTCTATCTGTTTAAAGGCATGATCTTATCTTCTTACGAGTTTATATGCTTGGCTATGTTGTGGTGTCCCTAGTCCTAGATCTTTGTTTTATTTGAATTATTTTAAGTGAATTTTCGTTGTTGAGTTACTTGCCTCGGTACCGAATTTATTTAGGTCGTTATTTGAGTATTTTTGTTTTCGGTGGTTCGTTAACGACCCTGACAACGTCGTTAACGAGGCTACTTGTGAGTGTTTTTGTTTGCTTTTTAATAGATTGATAAACGAACAACCTTGCTTCATGTGGAACGATCCTGACTTCGCTGTACTCAGCGGGGTTTTGACTATAAATTTATTTGTTGTCAAGAAACCCTCTCAACAAATTGGCGCCGTTGTCGGTGAAGCAATGAGTTTGTTAGTTTATCTTTGGGTTCGGGAATACCCCGACCCCGTTTTTGTTTTTAATTTTTGTTTTCTTTGTCTGTTTTTCTCAGTGTATGCCGGTAGGACGACGAAGGCTTCAGTTTGATAACACTGGTTATTACTCAGAACCCGAACGTTCCCTGCACCGTCGACTCCGAGAAAACCGAGCCATGGCCACGGCAGAAGAGATGGCTCAACAGTTGGAGATCCTCCGGACTTAGATGGAGGCACTTAAAGCCGAGAAGGACGGCGCAGACGCCGAAGCTGAGCGTCAACAAGCTGACAAGGCTTGTTTACAAGAAGAGCTTGATGCATATCCAAGGAATGCCAAACAATACATGCATCCGGAACTGAGGGTGCGAGAATCTCCTATTGTGCTTCCAGCGATAGAGAAACCTTTTGAGATCAAATCTCAATTTATATCCTTAATCAAACGGGCTCAGTTTGAAGGGAAACCTGCTGAGTGCCCTATATGGAGCATATTAGAAACTTTCTTGATTTATGTGACACCATAGCTGCTGAAGGTGTCTCACTAGAATATGTTTTGTTAAAAGCTTTTAGATGGTCTCTTACTGGAAAGGCCCTGAACT
Source organism: Fallopia convolvulus (assembly GCA_964016875.1). Lineage (NCBI taxonomy): Eukaryota > Viridiplantae > Streptophyta > Magnoliopsida > Caryophyllales > Polygonaceae > Fallopia > Fallopia convolvulus. The sequence continues at coordinate 57,963,781 of OZ024719.1, forward strand.
GGTTGGAGAGCCTACCTTCTAAGTCTATCGGGACTTGGAAAGCTTTGTATGATCAATTTCTTACAAAGTTCTTCCCTCCTGCTAAGACGACGGAGTTGAGGAAACGCATCACCTCCTATCACCAGTTGCCTAATGAAACATTCGTTGAAACATGGGAAAGATTCAAGGAGATGCTTAGACAGTGCCCTACTCATGGGCAACCTTTATATGTTTTGCAAGAAATCTTTTTCCAGGGTATTAACGCAGAGACCAAGAACCGCATCAACACGCATACTGCGTGCGGTTTTATAGAGATGAACCCGACGGAGGCGTGGCAACTGTTGGATAAGTTGGCTAATTACGATGCTATGTACGGAACCCAGCAAGCTCCACAAACTCAAAAACGTTTCTACATACCTAACCGAGAAGAAGTTGACCCAGATGTTAAAAATCAATTCTTACAAGACGAGGTCAACCGTCTGAAGAAGCAGGTAAGTTTTCTAAAATCCTCTCAATCATGTCAAGAATGTGGTTCTTCTGCACATAGTACTTCTGCTTGCACTAACATTGAGCAGGTTAGAGCCGCTGAGACAATAGCTGAAATGAATTATAAGAGAGGACCATACAGGAACCAACCTAGTTACCATGACAGGTCGAACAACTATGAATCATGGGGCAATCAAAATACAAGTCAAAACTATGCAGTGCCCCCACCAGATAGACGACCTGCACCATATCGACCTTCAGGCCATCAGGAGACGCCATCATGGGTTCAGGAAATAAAGGAAAGCATTAACGGAGTGAACAACAAAGTTGATGAAGTTCAAGCCAAACTGAACCGACAAGATAAAAGATGGGGAGAGTTCGATATTTGGAAGAGGAGTGTTGATTCCCAACTAGGGGACCTAGCTGCACGGATTCCAAGACCACAAGGATAACTCTCGGGCCGTCTCGAAGAGAACCCTAGAGGCCAAATAGCAGCGGTACACCTCAGAAGCGGGAAGACATTACCAGAGAGAGTTCAAGCTGAAGACAAGGAGGAACAAGACGTCCCCAAACGGCTCGTTGACGAGCCAGCGAGGGCAAATAATGAGCCCGCATACCAGGGTGACGAGGCTCCGAGGGTTCCTGACGATCCTACCCCAGGTAAGTTCTCTAAACCAAGCCTTCCTCTCAACCCCAGGGTAGTTAACGACCCCACCAGGGTCGGTATCGACCCGCCGAGGACAATAAACGACCCTAGTGTCGACCCGGTACTCTCACCTCTCGAGCCTAACTTGGTTCCGAGAATGGTTAAATCTCTTCCATTTCCAACTAAGAAATCTATGGACTCTACTGAGAGTAAGTTCAAGCGTTTCGTAAAAATTCTTCAGGGCATTAATATTTACATCCCATTCGCTGAGGCCCTAAGCGAAATGCCGGCTTACACAAAGTTTTTGAAAGATATTCTTAGCAGGAAAAGATCCATTACAGAGCTGCATGATGAAGTCAGATCAATAGCTCTACCGGAAAATCTAGGAGATCCAGGAAGATTTGCAATAACGATCGGCATAGGCAACCACAAGTTCAAGGCTTTATGCGATCTGGGTGCCAGTGCTAGTCTCGTTCCTCTCTTAATCTGGTCTAAAGCTAATATGGGACCACTAGAGCCCATCAACATGCAGATTTACATGGCAGACGGATCCTGCATCAAACCAACAGGGCTAATAGAAGATTTTCCAGTTCAAGTAGGCAATTTCTTTGTTCCTAACGACTTCATCGTTATGACAATGCCCGAAGATCCGGTGGTGCCTATTATTTTGGGAAGACCGTTCCTTGCCACAGCAGGAGCTATAATCGATGTTAGGAGAGGACTGCTAACTTTCGAAATCGGGGATGAGGTGACGGAATTCCGATTCAAACAATCCAATAAAGAGTCCGAAAAAGCCGAAATCAAGATGCTCTACATCCACAAAGAGATCATTGAATGTGGAGACCCTATAGGAAGATCAACATTAAGTGATGAAATTTCAGTTCAAAGATGGGCAAAAATAACCACTGCAGTTTCAGTAACGAATCCTCCAGCAACGTTACCGATTCTCCTGGCAGAAGACGCAGGCTCGTTAACGACCACACCATCTTCGTTAACGACCCTTGCCGAAGACAGCGAAATTTCAGCCTTTGAATATCTTGAGGAGGTGTTGAAGACGGAGCTATAAGAACCGAATCTAATCCCTGCTGAACCGTCCCCAACACTTAAACCTCTGCCAGACTCCCTCAGGTATGAATTCCTTGGTCCTAATTCTACTCTACCTGTCATCATTAATGCTGAATTAAAAGATGAGGAAGTAGGAAAACTCCTGAATGTGCTTAGGATGCATAGAAAGGCCATAGGCTACTCCCTAGATGATATAACTGGCATATCTCCTTCCCTTTGCATGCATAGGATTTACATGGAGGACAACCATAAACCCACCATAGAGCATCAACGTAGATTAAATCCTAACATGAAGGATGTAGTTAAAAAGGAAATTATTAAATTACTTGATGTTGGGATCATATTTCCTATTTCGGACAGCCAATGGGTGAGTCCGGTTCATGTAGTCCCAAAGAAAGGGGGGATGACGGTAATAGAAAATGAAAAAGGAGAGCTTATTCCGACTAGAACCACCACCAGTTGGAGGATGTGCATTGATTATAGGAAGCTTAATAGTGCTACTAGAAAAGATCATTTTCCGCTTCCTTTCATAGATCAGGTGTTAGAACGCTTATCCCAGCATGATTATTTCTGTTATTTAGACGGCTATAGCGGTTTTTGGCAGATTCCCATTCATCCTGGTGATCAAGAGAAAACAACCTTTACATGTCCTTATGGAACCTTTGCTTATAAAAGAATGCCATTTGGGCTTTGCAATGCCCCTGCTACCTTTCAAAGATGTATGATGGCCATTTTTCGAATATGATAGAGGATATTGTAGAGGTTTTTATGGATGACTTGTCTGTTTATGGTTCTTCATTTGATTCTTGTCTTGCCAACCTTGCACGAGTTCTTAAGAGATGTGAAGACACCAATCTTGTGCTAAATTGGGAAAAGTGTCATTTCATGGTTCAAGAGGGGATAGTACTAGGACACCTTGTCTCTAAAAGAGGGATAGAGGTAGATAGAGCAAAAATTGAGCTTATTGAAAAACTACCTCCTCCTTCTTCTGTAAGAGATATTAGGAGTTTTCTAGGGCATGCTGGCTTTTACAGACGATTTATTCAAGATTTTTCTAAGATAGCTAAACCTTTGACTAACCTACTAATGAAAGATGTAGTGTTTGAGCTGCCCCCATTATGCAGTCTCCAGATTGGACATTACCCTTTGAGATTATGTGTGATGCCAGTGACTATGCAGTTGGCGCAGTCTTAGGGCAACGGAAGGACAAAAAACTCCACGCCATCTATTACGCTAGTAAGACGCTTGATGAGGCGCAGAGTAAGTATACCACAACGGAGAAGGAGTTCCTTGCGGTGGTATTTGCCTTTGAAAAATTCCGGTCCTATCTTGTTGGATCCAAAGTGATTGTTTATACTGACCATGAGGCTGTTAGATACTTAATGACTAAGAAGGATGCCAAACCCAAATTGCTTCGTTGGATGCTCTTACTGCAGGAATTCGACCATGAAATAAGAGACAAAAAAGGAGCAGAGAATCTAGTGGTGGATCACTTATCCAGATTACCAGTAAAGCATATCACCGAGTCCAACAATGAGGTGCCAATAAACGATTCCAGGCCCGACGAACACCTCCTGCTAAACGAGGTCGAACTCCACAAAACCCTCGTCACCGACCCCTTCAGGGTCGGTAACGAGGTGCCGAGGCTGGAAGACACAAATTACAAAGGTAAATTTTCAGAGTGGGTCGGCATGCCAGTCAATCAGGTCGTTACTAAGCCACGGGAGGTCGTTACCGAGGTCAAAATAATGACTCCTAGCTCGTTAACGACCCATTCAGGTAAGATTTCTGAAACTAAATCAGCTCAAATCGAATCCATTCCTTCTCTTACTTCTATTTCTTCTTCCTCAATATCAATCCATGATATTAGAGGGTCAAAAGCCCCTTGGTTTGCGGATTTCGCTAACTATCTTGTAGGAGGCGTGATTCCCGAGGGTCTAACCCCACAAAAGAAGAAGAAATTTCTCCATGATGTAAAACGATACTACTGGGATGATCCTTACTTGTTTAAGCAAGGGAGCGATCACCTCTTTAGGCGTTGTGTTCCAGAAGAGGAGATAGAGAGTGTGATCCGTCAATGTCACACACTTCCAACTGGAGGCCATGAGAAAGGATTCAAACATGTTCAAGGACGTGCAAGCTTACGTGACAGCATGTGATGGATGCCAACGCTCCGGAAATATCACTTGGAGACATGAAAATCCACTAACCGGGATATTAGAGGTTGAGCTAATTGATGTATGGGGCATAGACTTCATGAGACCATTTCCTGCATCCGGCCCCTACAAATAAATCCTAGTTGCGGTCGATTATGTCTCCAAGTGGGTTGAAGTTGTTGCTACAAGGACTAACGACGCTAAGACTGTGGCTAAATTCATCAAAACCAACATTTTCCCCAGATTCGGCGTTCCAAGGGTCCTTATCAGTGATGGTGGTTCCCATTTCATTGAGCGGAGTTTCAAAGCACTTTTGGCTAAGTATGGGGTATCTCATCGGGTGGCAACACCCTATCATCCCCAAACTAGTGGCCAAGTTGAAGTTTCAAACAGGCAAATAAAGAGCATATTGGAGAAGACAGTTTCCCGTTCTAGGAAGGATTGGTCCTCCAAATTGGATGACGCTCTGTGGGCATATAGGACAGCATACAAGACGCCTCTCCGCACCACCCCTTATAATCTAGTGTATGGCAAGGCATGTCATTTACCGGTCGAAATGGAGCATAAAGCATTATGGGCTCTTAAGGAGCTCAACATGAACCTCGACGCGGCAGGAGCAAAAAGATTCATGGACTTGCAAGCATTAGAAGAACTGAGGATGAAGGCGTATGAAAATGCTGAAATATACAAGGAGCGCACCAAAAGGTGGCATGATCGGAAATTAGTGCCCAAAACTTATTACGTAGGCGATAAGGTACTTCTTTTCAACTCTAGACTCCGATTATTCCCAGGAAAGCTCAGGACACGATGGAGTGGGCCATTTGTGGTTCATCACATTTATCCTCATGGAGCAGTAGAGTTGACCGATAACCGAGGCGTAATCTTCAAAGTTAATGGACACCGGCTGAAGAAATTCCATGAGCAAACCGACCCGGACGAAGAGATAAGAGTCACCATGACTCTCACATCATTAGGCTAGCAAAAGAAGCTCGTCGGGCTAACGACGTTAAAAATAGCGCTTACGGGAGGCAACCCGCTTTTAGAATAGATTTAGTTTCTCTTTTTCTTTTTTCTTTTTAGATTATTTTTCTTAGCTTTCTTTTGTTTTCTTTAAAAGTTTCAGTTAGGATAGAAATTAAAAATTTTGAGCTAACAAGATTTCAGGAGAAGGGATCGAAAAATCACTCCAAGAGGCTACGGAAGCTCGTTAACGACCCACCCAGGGTCGTTAACGACCCGGTTCGACGACCCGACTCGTCAAAAATGGGGCAGGTAAGTTTTTTTAAACCTAATCTATCTTTTACTACCCTAGCCGCCACCCTCTACCCCTCCCTATCCCTTCCCTCTCCTATAAAAACCCTTTTACCCCTTCCAAAAATCTACCACCACACTCTCTTAATTACAAGCTTCTCAAAAACCCAACCAAAAAGCTCGAAATCCCCCTCCCACCGTTCGGAATCTCGCACCAACTACCACCGAAAGGTCGTCGTTACTGAAGCACGGAAACCCTACCCTCCACCGACGAGGATCCAAGCTTCGATAAACTTCACCAAGCTCGTCACCCACCCAATTTCCGATCCCTTATTCTTCAAATTTCTCGGTTTTCCAGATCCCATGGCAAGTTCAAGCAGACCCGCTACAGGAGCTCAGAAGAAGAGGAGGAACCATAGGTCCCCATCTCCACCTCGTGTGGATGACGTGATTTTGAGCACTCAGGGCCAAGTACGTCGTTACCGTGATATTCTAGAGAAGGACCACTACACCCGCTGGTTCTCAAAGTCCAGTGCTGTCAACAAGGGGATCTACACGGACGTCAAGGAGGCCTTTGTTATCCTTGGTGCCGCTCATTTCCTGAAGCAGGAGAATTTACCACACTATCCGGCCCTCACATCCGAGTTTTTGGCCACCTTGGAGACTAACTTCTCGTCGAAAACCTCGGCGGGACGAATCCGGTTTCGGCTCGGTAATGAGAGTCGTGAGTTCACAATGGCAGAGTTCAACGCAATCTTAGAGCTCCCAAACCCGTCTAGAGACTACAGCTTGAAGGACTACAGAGTGACTCGCACTATCCTTTCAAAGTTGCTTGTTTCCGCACCATCATTTTCGAGGAACCCGACCCCTTAAATTTGGGGTACGAGTGGCTTTACTACATCGGGAAATCAATCAAGTCCAAAGAGGTTTGGTGTGGCAACTTGGTTAGCCTCTTGGCTAAAAATCTTGGAGTCGATCTCACTCGCTACACACCGACTCACGCCACACTCCTCAACAAGAATTATTGGTATAGCTTCGGTGTCTTCATTCAAGCCGAGGGAGGATTCAAGGTGAAAGTACAAGATCGCATCGTTACACCGACCCTCGACAAGTTTGAGCTTCTCTACGTACCGAATTGGTACGAGGCGTGGACGGGACATGCTTACCCATTGGAACCTAAGCCGGAGGATGAGCTTTCGCTTAGGCCATGTGAATCCCGGTTTGAGCGAGAAGCCATGGATGAAGATGAAGATGAAGATGAAGAAGAGGATACCGAGGTAGTAGGCAACGACACTGAAGAGGCCGATACCGAGGGCGGAACTGAGGAGCTAAATTACGAGGAAGAAGACATCGACACGGAAGTCTTAGGGAGCAATGTCCTCGTTGACGAGCCCACTAGGCTCGTTAACGACTATTTCCAGCCCCCTCCCAACACTGTTAACGAGGCACCCAGCTTCGTTAACGAGGTGCCGAGAGCTTCTGTCGACCCACCATCAGCCCCTGTCGACCCTCATTCCTATGGACTCTTGCCTTACAACCCGGTGATGTATCAAGATCATTTCCAGCCTCACTACCCACCACCTCCTCAGCCCGAGTACACAGGATCGAGTATACCACCACCATGGGCCGAGGATCTTTCTTCACGGATGCATCAGCTTCACCTCCAGCAAGATCACATTCATAGGAGGATGGATAGATGGGAATCAGTCTATTCTGCTCGCATGTCGATGGAGGATGAGAGGCATCGTCAGAGAGAGGCGGATGACGCTGAGCATTGGAGGACGATGTGACTTCATGGGGAACTTTGAGCACTACTTTCCTCCACCAAACCATTGATTCAGCCCGAAGATGAAGTTTTTCCTTGTTTCCCACTTTAGAAACTTTGTAAGTTTTTATGTCTTTCTTTTTCTTTTTAATCTTTTGTTGTTTTCTTTTCTATTTTCCTTCTTCTTATTTCTCTTACAGTGGGGACACTGTAATTTTAAGTATGGGGTGGGAGAAAATAGAAAACTTGTGTCTTAGGTGTTTATGTGTTTTATGTAGTTTTATTTCTTTATTTTGAAATCGAAAAAAAAAAAAAAAAAAAAAATCGAAAAATTTTGAAAAATCTAAAAAAGAGTTTTAGAATTGATAGATATCCCTTTCTTAGGTTCTATGATAGCAGTCGCTAACTTAATCATATAATTCCTTGCAAGCATGTCTGTAATAGTATAGCCGGATTCTCAACTTGAAATTATTTGTTTTAGAAGAAGATAGCATTTGATGAAATTGAGCACATATACTTTATAGCATAAGTGATGCAATCCAACAAAATCTACCTTGTGAGTTATTTTTGGCCTTATAGGGAGAACATTATAAATCCCTCTTCTTTTCTCGTGTGATTTACTCTCTATATGCATATTATCTCTTGGAATTGTGATGGTTATCTATTTCTTGAGACCCGTATGAGATTTTTAGTTCATTACTTGTGAAAATCATATGATGGAGAACTTATTTTTATAAGCCCTATTATTCCCTATCCACCTTTACATGATCCTTCTTTTGATAACTAATTCTAGCCTGAAGCCTTTTATTCTTAACTCCACAAAAAATATACCCTAGCCGAGATAAGCTTGACCCTATCCGGGAATTAGGACTTAGATTGGAGAGGTAAGTTTTGTTGTGTGTTAAAAAGAGAGAAGTCGCTTATATTTTGCTTCAATTGAAGGATATTTGGGAAGGGTAGATTGGAAGTCTCTTGTTTTTTACATGTAAAAAGAAAGATCTCTTGATAAGCAAAAGATTGCACGAAATAAAGTATTCGATGGAGGTGGGAAAGAAAAGAAAGAATGTACACGGAAGCTCGTTGACGACCCTGAGGTGGGTTCGTTAACGAGGCAGCGAATAAAAAAAACGAGGCAGAAAAATAAAAAAAAGGAGTGAAGAGTTGAAGTGCATTTGTATTTATAGATAATATCAGAGATTCTTTTATTTGTTATGAGACTTTCTAGGATGATAAAGGGTGAGTGAGAATAAGTGCATAAAGAAGAGTGAGTTTGGTAAACTTTTATGAGAGTTTTTGATATGTGAGTTTTTAGGAGTCTTTGATTCCCGGATATTATTAGCACCACATGACCAAAATATTTCCACACCTTATTGTCTTTACCAAGCCCCATTACAACCCAGTCGAATGGAAGCTTCTATGAAGTTTTTCATTGAGCCTAAGTTCTCTTGATGATTTTTGCTTGTTTTGACAAATCTTGGGTGGAGAGTATTGATGATATAAGTTCCGATTTCTATGAGTTTTTGTATATAAGATGAGTTGAGAGATTGAATTTATAAGCCTAAACACTTGAGAGTTGAGAGAAACACAATATCCCGTGTAAGGTTGGATTGTATTATCTTATGTCTATTTAAGTACATATATGTGTGAGGACGTTAATAGTCTTTTGCTATATTTTTCTCATGTGTAGATGTTGCTTTTTAGAAGATGGCTATGTCTTGATGAGTATGTTTGTTTTGGTTTTGGTTAGTGTCTGTTGATTGCTTGAGGACAAGCAAGTTTAAGTATGGGGTATTTTGATGTTCGCATTTCTAGTATAGTTTTTATTAGGTTTTCTTTGCTTATTAGGTTTAGTTTTGTTAAGTTTAGGTTTAGTTTTGAGTGTTTTTAGATAGTTTTTGCATATTTCTATGAAAAGAGTGGAAGCTACGCTATTTTGTGTATTTTGTAGGTTTTAGCAAGGAAAAGAGCTATATGGAGCTGAATTTGGAGCATTACAGTGAAAGACGGAGGAATACAAGATTGAAGAAGTCAGAGCTCAAGATTACGAGAGGAAGTGTGGAAGAAAACAAAGCCCAGGCTCGTTAACGAGGCTGTGAAGGCTCGTTAACGAGGCCACGAAAGAGAAGATTTGAAGGTTGATTTTATGATTCACCGATCCTGAGCGGGAATTTATTTCCGTGTCGGTTGAGTATCTTTTTAGAATCTTTTAGGGTTATTAGAGTATGTATTTTAGGTCCTATTATCTTCTTAGATTTTGTTTCTATCTTTTAGAGTTTTATTTCTATCTTTTTAGGAAAGTTTATATCTTTTAGCCTTTTTAGTTTTTAGCTTTTTAGTATAAATACCCTTCTATCTAGCATAGAAAGAGGGGGGGGATTTCTTTTAGAAGTCGAATTAGAGAGGAGAAGAAGAGGAAGAACCGAGGGCGAGTCGAGTACGAGGGTCGGTGGACGAAAGTTACCGAGTTCGTTGATCGAGTTTTTAGTTCGGTGTTTTGTTCTTTTTCGATTTTCTTCTTAAACTTCTGTAAGACAGATTTTTCTATTTTAATTTAGTAGTGATTTGTTTTTCAATGTTTTCTCATATTGAGTTTATTTGTTTAGTAATTATGATTAGTGAGTAGTCTTCTTTTCTAGGATCAGGGTTAAGCCCGACATAGTTGAGCATGTTTGATAAGTAAGATTGTGTGTTGATTGCCTTTTATCTTTTATTGAGATTGTTTGTTGTGCTTATACTGAAACGAAAGTTGAGGTAATTTGAGTTTTTAACTTGATTGAAAGAGAAAGTTAGTAACTTGAAGGTTAATATTGTTTGAATACGAAAGTTTCAAGCTTTAGATCCAAAACAAGCAAATAAGTGAATTAGGATGGGAAAGTTGGTTAATTTACTTGATAGTCTACGGAAGTTGATGACTCTATCTGTTTAAAGGCATGATCTTATCTTCTTACGAGTTTATATGCTTGGCTATGTTGTGGTGTCCCTAGTCCTAGATCTTTGTTTTATTTGAATTATTTTAAGTGAATTTTCGTTGCTGAGTTACTTGCCTCGGTATCGAATTTATTTAGGTCGTTATTTGAGTATTTTTGTTTTCGGTGGTTCGTTAACGACCTTGACAACGTCGTTAACGAGGCTACTTGTGAGTGTTTTTGTTTGTTTTTGTTTGCTTTTTAATAGATTGATAAACGAACAACCTTGCTTCCTGTGGAACGATCTTGACTTTGCTGTACTCAGCGGGGTTTTGACTATAAATTTATTTATTGTCAAGAAACCCTCTCAACACCACCATATTCCCGAAAGTCTCAAAACTGAGTACTTGTTTGTGGAGGATCCAATAGAATTGTGGGATAGCTTAAATGAGCGCTATGACCATCAGAATGAGGTCTTACTCCCACAAGCACTATATGAATGAAACACTTTAAGGTTCCAGGACTATAAGTCCATAACCGAGTACAACGATGTTATTCATAGAATTACATCTCAATTTAGACTAGTGGCCATATGATTACCTCGCAAGAAATGTTGGAGAGAAATTTCTCAACTATGCATGCCTCAAATGTGTTGTTACAACAACAATATAAAGAAAGAGGCTTCAAGAGATATGTTGATTTGTTGAAAGTATTGCTAGTTGCTGAAAAAACAATAAACTCTTGATGAAAAACCATAATCTCAGGCTAACTGGCTCAATTGCACCTCCGGAAGCGAATGCTACGGATAAGGGATTCGAATATGGAAATGAAAATGAATGTGGGAAACAATCAAGACGCCATAATGGTCGTGGACGTGGACGTGGTCGTGGTCATGGGCATGGGCATGGTCATGGTCATGATCGTGGTCGTGGTCAAGACTATAATAAAAGTCATGATAACCACCATGAGAATGATATCAACAAAAGGGATGGAAAGCGAAAGGTCTAAACGGATCAAAAGGAATCTTCTCAAAAATTCAAAACTATATGCTACAGATGTGGTAGGATTGGTCACTGGTCAAAGATATGCCGCACAGCTCCCCACTGGGTGAAGCTCTATCAAGCTCAAAAGAATAATGAAAAGACTACAGAGACCAATTAAATGGAAAATGAAGTCCCGAGTAAACCGCCGGTGACTAGTTTGGATGTCTCTGATTTTCTCAACCTTGAGAATAATGATGACTTTGCCTTAGAGGCCTAAATGAAGACAACAGCCTCTAAATATCTATATTATATTCTTTCTTAAATAAAATATTGCAATGTTTTTTTAGTATGTTTTTTCGAACTTGAAGGACTTTATATTATGATATACCTATCCTTGTATGATATATATATATATATATATATTTATTATAATAATTTTTATTATTAATGTCTTGATCTTTATTTTCTTCATTTATATAGAAAACATGGAATCACCTAATGTGAAACCCGATGAGAAGAAGCAATGTCTCCTAGACAGTGCAACGACACACACTATTTTAAGAAATAAAGAATACTTCACACATTTGAAAGCTTTTGAAGGCAATGTTACTACAATATTTAGTGTGTCGAACCCCATCGAAGGCTCAGGAAGAGCTATTATTCTACTCCCAAAGGGAACAAAATTAATAATAAATGTCGCATTATATTCGAGTAAAACTCGAAGAAATTTATTGAGTTTTAAAGATGTGCGTCAAAATGGTTTTCATATGGAAACCATGAATGAAAATGGGAGAGATTATTTGTGCATCATAACACATGAATCTGGCTATAAACATATCCTTGAAAAAATGTCAGTGCAAGCCTCCAGATTATACCATACATATATCTATCCGTTTCAGGTTAAGATAGAGACCAATAAAAGGTCAAATGACCAACCTATATTTACATTGTGGCATGACCGCTTGGGTCATCCAAGATCAGGAATGATGCATAAAATCATAAAGAATTCACTTGGACACCCATTAAAGAACATTAAGGTTCTTTTGCCTAGTGATTTTACTTGCAGTGCTTGCTCACTTAGAAAGTTTATTATCAAGCCCTCTAAAAATAAAATTGCAAGTGAGACTCTAGCATTCTTAGAAAGAGTCCAAGGAGATATATGTGGACCAATTGTTCCACCATGTGGACCATTTCGATATTTTATGGTGCTAATAGATGCATCCACGCGTCGGTCACATGTAAGTTTATTGTCAACTAGAAATGTTGCATTTACTAAACTCCTTGCTCAAATAATCCAATTGAGGGCTCAATTTCCGGATTATACAATAAAGAAAATCCAACTTGAAATGCAGGAGAATTTACATCACAAACATTCAATGACTATTGTATGTCAATTGGGATTGATATAGAGCATCTAGTGGCACATGTTCACACACAAAATGGTCTCGTTGAGTCATTAATAAAGCAATTATAATTAATTGCTAGACCATTGCTCATGAAATCAAAGTTACCATCATCTGCATGGGGACATGCAATATTACATGCTGTAAGCTTGATTCGATTAAGACCAAGTGCAAATCATGAACATTCCCCGATGCAATTGGTATCTGGTAAGGAGCCAAACATTTCACATTAAAAATATTTGGATGTGCAATTTATGTCCCAATAGCTCCTCCTCAGCGTACAAAGATGGGTCCACAAAGAAGATTGGGAATTTATGTTGGTTTCGAATCCCCTTCGATTATTAGGTATCTCGAACCAACGACTGGTGATTTGTTTATAGCTAGATATGTTGATTGTCATTTTGATGAAAATAGTTTCCCAATCTTAGGGGAAGAGAAGAAAAAAGTGGACCTAAATGTGAAAGAAATCACATGGAATACAACAACATTATCTTATCTTGATCCAAGAACAAAAATGTGTGAACAAGAAATCGAACAGATTATTCATCTTCAAAACATTACAAATCAGTTACCAGATGCATTTACTGACACAAAGAAGGTAACTAAGTCACATATACATGTAGCAAATGCTCCTGCAAGAACTGAAATACCCATTGGACAGTCAAACCTGCCCATTGCAAGTGAGCCTACAATGCGTAGAAAGCGTGGTAGGCCACTAGGTTCAAAAGATTTAAAGTCGAGGAAGTTAAAGAACCAAAAGGATATATCAAGAGAAGCCACAATGAATGATGAAAATAATGATAAAGGCAAAGAGATCGAAGAACAAAATTTCTCAAAAGAAGATACCCTAGATAATAATGAAAATATTGACAATTTTGAGATTTCCATAAATTATGTGCAAACAGACATACAATGGAATAGAAAGGATATCATTATTGATGATTTATTTGCCTACTTAGTGGCTACTGATATTGTGACTAAAGATGATGACATTGAGCCAAAATCAGTGGACGAATGTTGCTGAAGGAAAGATTGGCCAAAATGGAAAGAAGCCCTTGAGGCAGAATTAAAAGCACTTGAAAAATGAGAAGTTTTTGGGCCTACAGTTCATACACCAAAAGGTGTAAAGCCAATCAGGTACAAATGGGTTTTCGTACGAAAACGAAATGAGAAAGATGAAGTTGTAAGATATAAAGCAAGACTTGTGGCCTAAGGTTTTTTTTCCAAATTCCTGGAATTGATTATGAGGAAACCTACTCTCCAATAGTTGATGCAACTACATTGAGATTTCTAAATGGCCTTACTGTCTTTGAAAAAACTACAAATGTGCCTCATATGGACAAGGCACATCCTTTGACCTCTCCCATGGAAGTCTGATCTCTCAATGTTGAAAAGGATCAATTTCGTCCCCGAGAAGAGGATGAAGAAGTTCCTGGTCCTAAGGTGCCATATTAAGTGCAATTGGTGCTCTAATGTATTTGACTAACAATACAAGACAAGATATTATTTTTGTAGTAAATTTGTTATCTAGGTATAGTTCTGCACCCACTAGGAGGCATTAGAATGGAGTCAAACACATATTCCGCTACCTCCGAGGTACACATGATCTTGGGTTGTTCTACCGTAACCAAAGGGGTTCCACTTTGGCTAGATATGAAGATGCAGGGTAAATATCTAATCCACACAAAGCCAAGTCACAAAATGGTTATGTGTTTACATATGGGGGCACCGCCATCTCATGGAAATCAACAAAGCAAACTGCCAAACTGTAACTGCCACATCATCAAATCAAGCAGAATTGATTGATTTGTATGAGGCAGGAAGATAATGTGTAGCACTTGCAGGCAATGATTCAATTTATTCAAAAAGAATGTGGAATGAGTCCCATCACCAATGATCCAACAATATTATATGAAGACAACTCAACATGCGTTGCTCAGATGAAGAAAGGCTATATCAAGGGAGACCGCACAAAACATATACTGCCAAAGTTTTTCTCTACTCGTGAGTTAGAAGAAGCGGGACAAGTTGATGTCCAACAAATTCGCTCAGATGACAATTTGGCTGATTTGTTCACAAAGCCTATGGTCCCTAAGAAATTTGGAGAATTGGTATTCATGATTGGAATGTGCAGACTTCGAGACATACATTGAAATCAGGGGGAGCATATATTATATTCGTTGCACTCTTTTTCCCTTCGATCAGGTTTTTGTCCCACTGGGTTTTGCCTGACAAGGTTTTTAATGAGGCAACATCAAAGCATATAAGAGATTCAAGATTGCACTCCTTGAATGATGTTCGCTATATTGAGGGAGTTTGTAGTTTACATATGTGTTGTACTCTTTTTCCCTTTATCTTGGTTTTTATCCCACAGGGTTTTTCCAAGTGAACGTTTTTAACGAGGCAATACGTAAACTACAAGATGTACGTACATCCAAGGGGGAGTGTTGTAAATGTCTTACGTTAGTAGTTGGATGTACATGATCCTTACATTCCCTATTTCTCATTTAGAACACATAAAACATCCTTTGAATTTAACTCTCCCATTCAAGTACATGCTTGTAACAACATCCCTCTATTAGATTATAAATAGGGTTATAGAGGTTTGTGTAAAGAGAAACAGAATAAGGAGAAGAAAAAAAAGAATATATAAGAATTTCTCTCTAAGTTCTCTCATTTCTATTATTTATATCGAGTTTAAACCTCACCAATATTAAAAACATTCTTTGATTTGTTCGATGTAAGAATGCCCACTTTTACCAACATGCCTTCTGAAGTGTTAATTACTCTTGCCTAGTTGGCACAAAAATTATTATATTTTAGGGTTTAGCATCTCATTCTTTATAACTTATCTCCATACTTTTTAAACGAGTTTTGATCGTCTTATTTTCTTCTAGCTATATAAAACTAGGAAATGGACCCATTGGGCTCTAATACCATGCCATAGCTATATAAAATTAGGAAATGGACCAATTGGACTCTAATACCATGTCATTGTTTGATGGACCAATCACTGAGGAGTGTTAATCTGTTCACACAAACACAAGAAGTCCATAAATGTTTCATTCTAAAACATTATAGGAAAAGTAGTCCATCAACACATGAGCTCAGTAGGCTTTATAAGTCAATCATGTCTAACAATGTAGATTTTTGGATTGACCATTTTTAAATCTTGTCTAACATGGTGCGTTGTTGGACTGACCACCATTCTTTAATTATAAGATTCAAAAACTTAAACTATTGTTTGAGATTTCGCCATTATTTATACAATGATATATCTTTCTTTGATTTGGTCGATGTGAGAATACACATTTGTTTATACAAAATCAGCTATGAATTGTTCACATCTATATACTATTACTAAACTCAAATCTCTCTATCCTATTTGTCGCTCAGCTAACTATGTCATATAAGCATCTTAATTTTTAAATTTACTTCTTTACCCTTTATTCTTTTTAATATTTACAATCCTTAAAAATATATAATAAAATAATATTACGATTGTTATTAATATACAATGATCTACTACTTTTTTATGGACAAATTTTAAATATTATATAATTGTGTATCATCTTTAATATGTATCGTTATCTTTTTTCAATGACAAGCATGAAACTATCCATACATAATATCTCTAACATACAATGATCTACTACTTTTTTATGGATAAAATTTAAATATTATATAATAATACATCATCATCTTTAATATGTATCATTTTTTTCAATGGCAAGTCTAAACCATCCATACGTAATATCTTTAATTAATATCTCTATTATATATAAATTAATCGACAAGTGCTTCCTACATAAAAAAAATTATCAAGTCATAGTCGTGCATGACACGACCGGGTCTTGCTAGTTTACTTCCTAAATATTGACTATCTACGCTCATTATTTGATTGGCAAGATCGTCCACTACTTTAATCAAATTAGGTGGTTGGTGAAATTGTTGAGTTTCTATTAATATAACAAATACTAATTTTAAACTCCATAAAGATATATCCATTCCAATTATGAGATTTGTATATGGGTTTGGCTAATGTGTGTTCATGGACACACAATAACAATACTAGCTTGAGAAATTATTTCAAAACTAATTTTTAAATTCAAATTAATAAATTCTTTTAAAAAAATCAAAATTAACAAATAATTTCCAGATTTATCAAGATTAAAGTAGCTGCATGAAAAATAATCAAATATACAAACTAAACCCCTAAAAAACCTATTCAGATTGGACATTAATCAGAAAATCATGTCCACAAAATAGAAGAATTTCGAGAACGTAATCAGGCTCAATACTGACTCAATCAATTAAACAGATGTCCTTCTACCAAATTAAACAAAACTCAAACTATAACATATATGCTGGACACCATACTATATATATTGGAAGTGAAAAAGTATTCTCTTTGGGTAAGTCAGGAGATAGAACAATTCTGATTAATCAACAAACTTCAGCAAACGGCATCATAGAGTCTTCGATGCAGCCGTTCAATGTCAATATTATCACATGTCGTGTCATTAACCTACATACATTTAAGAAAAACCAACCAAAGAAAGAAGTTTAGGTTAATTTTGTGTACCATATATCTTAATTGGTCAAACTATTGGGGGTTGTACATAAATTAAGATTCGGAATAGATAGAGATATATATAACCTGGCATTGGATATTGTGATGGAAGAAGTTCACATTTGCTGTGTTGGAAACACAGTTTACAACATGAAGCCCTTCTTCTTGTAGAACCTTGAGTGCATTGGAAAGGGCAAATCTTTCTGGGTTTTGGCAGGCAACAATTTGTACTTGTAGCCCAACTGCGTTCGAGAGGATTTCGATGTTGGAACTGTTGTTAGAGGAACTCGCTTCTCCATAGTTGCCGCTTTGTAGCAGTTTAAGGTTATCCCTCTTGTCTCCCAACACTTTGATGTTGTTCTGCAAATCTTTGATGTAGTTAACGGACTCCGCTACATGGTCACACATGGACCGCTTTCCCTGAAAACAAATTAGAATCAATTAAGCAATTACACTTTCACATACCAAATTAAAACCCTAGTTACGTTGGAAGACCTAGTACCGAGGGTTTATTTTCAGCTAATTTGACAAATTAACCAAATTGAACTATAGATCCAAAATGGAGGGTAGTTTAAGAAGATCAAGTGTGGGAAGAAGAAAAGCACAGGTTAGAGACAAGTGTAAGAATGTTACAGACATGACATATACCTTAACATATCGAAGAGGGAGGAGATAGCGGAGGGTAGAGAAAAGGGAAGACATTTCGTTCCTTCTTTGCCTCTCTATATCTCTATGCGCCATCTTCCTCTTCATCTTGTCGTCGTCATGATCGGGTAGATCTAGCAATATTCCCACATCGCCATTAACTCCACAAGCAGCCCTAGTGTCACCAACCGGCCATGCCGTTTGGTCTCTTGCTCTGGTGCTTAAGTTGACGGCTTCAAGTTGAAGCAGGTGGTTGTTGTCAAGGATATGGATGAGATCAGCTTGCTCATTCTGGGTAGCCTGGAATGAGATCTCGCCACTGTGCCCCAACGGGAACATTTCCACCCCAGCTAGGCCTCAGAGAGAGAGAGAGAGTACTAGGTATTGGATTGGACAACCACTTATAACAATATATTTATATCGAATTGTTATGAATGATGCAAATGTGAGTTTTACGGCACATTGTTAGACCACCTTTTTTTTGTTTTTGAGGAAATTGTTAGACCAAATGTCTGGCGGAAAGAGTTGTTGACATATATATTTTATAATGTTTCGCTATATTTTGCATAATATTACTGTGCCAAATTCGTCTACATTAATTTGCATAATTTTGACACCACCGGCCACATTGAACATCGGCCTCGAACACAAAAAATAAAAAAAGAATAGTAAAGTTAGACTTTTTTTTGCTCCAATAATCATGGTCTGCTATACTTTATGTGGTTAACACTAGCCCACTAGTACTCGAAAATAGTTGAATACTGAGATTTTTAATAATGTTTTTTCTATAATGTATCTTACAAGATAGTGTACAACCTATGTTTTAGTTTGTTTTTAACACATTGAGTGACACAAACTAATTAAATAAAAATATTAAATTAAACATAAAATCCAAAATTTCTTTTTAGTAAAGGAAAAACTAAAAACTCAATTATTTTTTTAAAAATAAACCCAAAAAGGCATTAAAAATATTCATAATTATTTTTTTATTTTCGAAAAATAAAAGTTGGACTCGATGATTATGTAATAACTCAAAATTTTCAAACTTTTATAAAATAAGTTTATGAAAAATTCTTATTGATTTTTGTCTAAAATTATTTCAAAAATGATAATGGACAAAAAGTATTAAGATGAAATACTTTTAAAGTCAAAGTTATGAATATAGATTTATGTGGTTAATTATGAAGTGAAGAATTTATATTAGCCAAATAAAAATAATGACATTATTTTTATGTAAATGAGAAAAGTAAATATATAAGGCTATGTTATTACGTAGGATCGGACCTTACCCAAAATGTTATTAACCTTAACCAAATGTATTTTTATATAAAGGAAATTGATTATTTTAAATTAATTTCCACTAAAATTGATTTAGAACAAAAAGAGATCTAAAATGATTATTTTGGAATGTTTTAATCCTTATAAGGACAAAATTTATAATTTTTAAAAATAATTTGTACACTAGTTGGGTATTTTTTTGTCATAAAATAAAAAGGTGAGGAGTCAATCCACAAATTTACCCAAAATTTGGACACTTCGAGGGTAAAGTACACAACTATCCCTAAAGTATAGGATATTTTGTAAAATTCGAAAAGATCGGGGTAGAGTGTGTAACTAAATGAAAAGTTGGGATATTTAGAGCAATTTTTCCTAAGAGAAATGGTAATTGAAAGGGTTGGTGAGATAAAAAAAAACTTTGCTATCATAAAAATTAAGAACAGAGACAAAATCGTCCTAATTACTTAGGCATATATGTTATAAATATATAAAATCATACCAAAAAATGAAATAACAATAAAAAAAAGGTTTATAAAAGGTTTTACTAAGTAATTTAAAGAGGAAAATATATTTTAATGATTAATTTTTTTTAAAAATATTTGATCTTTTTATGCAACCGTTTATAGAAAGTTTTAAAAGGAAAAATAAATGGGAGTTAACTAGTAAAAAAAATGAAAAAGGGGGCTCTACTCCTCACTAAATATATGTGGAACATGACTACATGAGTAGTGATTACCAATTGAGCTAGTTCATTTTAGTGTAAATATCTACTTCTACTCTGAATATATTACGAAAGCGAGAGTTATTAGGCAACTCCAAGAGTTTCTCCAAATTGGAATAACGAAAGTCATTTTCTCTAAAAATATTTACTCTAACTCCAACAGCTTCTCTATTTTAGAAAATACAACATTTATTGTTATATAATAATTTATATATTTATTAATCAAGTCAATCATAAATTTAGGGGGAAAAATTAATATTTTTGCCTTCTTTCCCATTATAGAGAACAAGATGGGAAAATTATTAGGCTAAAAACATGCACTGCTTCTCCAAAAATTCAATTTTCAAGAATTTGGGAAAGCTGTTGGGGTTGCTCAAATTGGCTCTACTCGACTACTCCTCACTATTACTCACTACTCCTCTGACAACATGTGGCCAACCGTCCCCCTCCGCCCCTCCCTGGACATGTCGATGTAGTTGAATATGTTGTTCCTAATTTCTTTCCTTATAAAAAGGTAAACCAGTTTGATTTAGTTGGGTGTAATTTTTTGTAATTATAGGATCATAGATTAGTTTATAACAATCAATAGTTTCCTTTCGCATCGAACAAGTAAATAATAATGTATATAACAGAAACTACAACTCCTTATAGAGGAACCACACTTCAACCAACAAGTTGAATGGGTAAACCTCTACCTCCCTTGGAGGATTTCGAATGAGCACTTTATATATATATTGTAGTTCCTTAGTTACAAGATGTAGATTTGAACTTCTCTATTACTAGCAATCACCGAATTCTAGCAATACTAACAACTATACATATCTAGTTCCTAAGAACATCACAACGATTTAGATAAAGCGATCAAACCTCTTTGCTTCTTGATGCAGTTCCCATTAGCACCGAAACTAACTCCTATGACAACGTCAAGTTCTCGCACTTGCCATTGTCCAGCTTCTGGATCTTCTTAGCCTTGTTGAAATCTTCGTTGTTGCTCTGGATCACTCTGAGTTCTTCGTAGCTCTTTCCTCTTTGAGACAAATTTTCCCTTTTTCACTTGTTGCCCAAGTTTGTTTCATAAAGATTGTTTTGTCCTTCTAATATGCCATGTACGCAACAACTGCTTCTCGAGCGTTTCTGCATCGTTTGTCTTGTAGTTCCTACACAACACTTGGACAAAAGATTAATTTCTAATGGCGTTTGTTATCATCAAAACTTTAATGGAGAAGACCATTAAAAAGCAGATCACATATTAACGTTTAAAAAGAATAGACAAGTGATGTAGTTCCTTAACGACAGTTTAGGTGTAAGACAAAGCAATATTATACTTGTAGAAACTTAGTTCCCCCTGAGATGAAAATGCGATGGGGAGTTCTCCCTTAGCAAAGGAATTATCTTGTATTCTCTTAAACAACGCATTACTACATATTTTCATTTTTCCCCTTCTGATACCATAAAAAAAAAATTAAGCACAAGTCATGGGGAAAAAAAAAACAGAGCACAAACTTAACTAGAGAATAAAAGTAATTGCATTCATTCATTGAAAAGCTATTCACACAAGCAAAGGAAACATCAACTTAAAGCATTGAAACATGAAAGAGATAGAAGGCAGGAGAGCATTCTCAAACTTGGTTATTTTCTCCAACTTTTAATTGAACAATTAAAATAAGACCCTTTTTTTTTCTTTGATTTTATTTGTTCATCACACCAATTGCTTACTTTTGATAAAAGTAAAATTTGATTCTACATAAAGTGAAGCTTTAGTTCTCTGGGGAATCAAATTCCCACGTTTTAACTAAACAAAGGTGGCCATTTGACAGTCGGAATTTTCTCTTATGATAATCTGTACACAACCAGAACCGGAGTGAAAATGGCTGATCCAAAAGCCACTATTAATCGGCAGAGCAAGAATCAGGAGGGCTGCAGATATGTTAATGACGGACGATGATCGACCCAAATCTATATTTGATCTTCAAATCTCAATCCAACACTTCTTTAACTCACATTACACACCTCTCTCGTACTGAAGCGAATAAAACAGTGAATTTATCCTACAGGAATTTCCAAAACTTCAGCCCATATCAGCAAGGCTCTCAATTCATGAAGTTGCAATCAAAATCAAATTGCAAGGTGGCATTACATTACCATTGGATAAAAAGAAGTGGGCATTCTTCCAAAATGACTAGGTAAAACTTCAGCCCATATCAGAGTCCCAAACAAGAAAGGATTAACAAAACTGAATGATTAAACTCAAAATGACCCTTCTCATAGACATGTTACACAATTGTATGACTGCTGAGAACTTTTGCTAGAGTGTCTACTTGTGCACTAGAAAGAATCCTTCTCATAGACATGTTACACAATTGTATGACTGCTGAGAACTTTTGCATTTCTGCACGAAAAAAGAGTTTGAACTAGGAAGCCAGCAAATATATTAGAATGAAAGGGAAGGATGTACTTAATATAGGGAATGGGTTTAGGCTCCGTTTGGAACACCTAGTTGAAGCTGGCAGCTGGAGCTGGAATCTAGCTGAAGCTGGAGCTGGTAGCTGGATTTTTGGGAGAAGCTGAAACTGAATGTATCAGCGGAATGGGTAAAAAAGTGTTTGGCAAGTAGTAGCGGAAATCCAAAAAAGCTAGATGAATTGACAAAATTACCCTTATAAAAAAATTTAGAAATACCCCTTGTGAACATGTGCAACTCACGTGGCTCTTATTTCCCCCAATTTGTAATTGCAATTCCAATTTGTAGATCGAGCAGCTCCAGCTTCGACCTCCTCTCGAGCAGCTCCAGCTTCGACCTCCTCTCGAGCCAATCTTTGAACTCTGTTGGTTGTGTGTTGTACTCCAGCTCGAGCTCCTTAGGGTCGGCATTCATCAACCAAGTGAGGCATCCTCGGAAGCTGCTGCATGAGGTCCTAGAAGCAAGACCCTCTTGGCTACGGTACAAGGTTAGTGATGGGTTTCCGTCTTGTTTGAACTAGCTAGGTTAGTGATGACCAGCTTGTGTCCCAGTGTTAGCAATTTTAGGTGGTTGTTTGACGGAAATTTACGATGCTGATTTTTAGCTAGGTTATAGATATTGAGATATATTTGATGATTTTTTGATTCATTTTTGACATTGAGAATTGAAAACAGTCGAGCTTGTGTGAAATTGAGAATTGATATGTAGTGACATTGAATTAATTAGGTCGAGAATGTGCCTAAAATTGTTGAAATTTAGTGAATGATATACAAAAATGAGGCTTTTTTGAATGTGGTTGTGTGTTGATAATTGGTCATTATAATGAAATTTGATTTGGAGTATAAGATTTTGTGTGTGTGTGTGTTTTTTTGTAATGTTTGTGAATCGAGGGTATTGAGGATAAATGGCCGAGTCAAGTGCGAAATCGAAGGGAAAGGGGGTTGATGGGAAGGGCGTTGTTTGGACCGATGAAGAGGCGAAAGCCCTAATGACAATTTGTCTACAATGTCACAAGCAAAATGGGAAGGATACTCACTTTCAATGGGTTGAGATTGCGGAGAAGTTTATCCATGAGAACACCCGGAAGA
Organism: Fallopia convolvulus; assembly: GCA_964016875.1. Taxonomy (NCBI): domain Eukaryota; kingdom Viridiplantae; phylum Streptophyta; class Magnoliopsida; order Caryophyllales; family Polygonaceae; genus Fallopia; species Fallopia convolvulus. The sequence goes on from OZ024719.1 coordinate 57,987,187, forward strand.
TTGATAAGGATACGGCCAAGAACAAATTTGATAACATGAAAAAGATTTGGAAGCTTTGGGTTGGTTTACAGTACAAGGAAACAGGCGTAGGATGGAACCCGGCCGATGGAACAATTACAGCGGATCCTGAATGGTGGGAGCGAAAGATAAGGGTAAGTTTGTGACGGCGATTTTTAGTGAAAGTTTTCGATTTCATTTAATGGGAAACTTGCGTTGGTGTTAATGCTACACGTGAATAATTGGGAGGAAAAGGCGGAGTACAAAAGGTTCCGGCATAAGCGTCCCGACCCGGAGTTGGGTGATCTTTGGGATTGCGTTTTCGGAAACATATGTGTGTCGGGCCAACATGCTGTCGCGGCCACAATGGACCCACCGGTTGTAGGAATAGATGAGTCCCAAACGCCGGTTTCCCAATCTGGTGTTTCTGCGTCAAGGGGTTTTGAGGACCTGCTCGGAATGGATGACGACTTGGATGAGGATGATTTGCTTCGAGACTTTACCGACACACCAGGTCAATCCCGAGCTTCTCAGCAAGAAACGAACTCTCCATCCCTGCAACAACCGAGCGGTACTAGTCAACGAGTGCCTAAGAGACGCAAGAAACAATCGGGGACTGCCTTCTTCCAGGAGCAATTGTTAATTAGTGCAGAACAAGGCGAGCGGTTTGTGACGCTGTTGGAAGGGCAGACACGGGTTACGGTGAATAGCCAAGGCACAAGGAGGGCTTTCGAGCTTGATGAAGCAATGGAGGTTCTTGAAGGGATGGTGACGGCCGGCATGGTAGAGAAGTACGGTGGGCTATGGTGTTACACCGTGGATCAGTTGAACAATGAGAACATCCGCCGCCTGTTTCTGACATTGTAGAATGATGATGCAAGGATTGCTTGGCTACGGTACAAGTTTGAAGAGAAGGAGGCATTGAAGAAGACCGGTTGAGTGTTGTTTGTGACTTGATGATTTTATGTGTGTGGATTGTTATGTTGGATGCTTGTTTATGTCAATTTATGTCTTATGTCATGACTTGATGAATTTTAGTTCCAGATTGTGGGTGGATTGTTGTCATGGTTCTGATTGCCTTAGCATGTATGGTTGGATGTTTATTCTAGGGATTCTATATGCTTACGTTATCAAGGCTGCGTTGTTTATCTAGGGATTCTATATGATTTTTAGGCTCCTCAGTCTTGTGAGCCTGTGCCTGGAGGCTCCTTTCCATCAACGCCACGTACCTCTCTGCGGCATCAGCTCTCTCCTTATGACGCTTTGCGAGTTGTTGTAGCCCTTTGCAGCATTGTTGCTCACCTAAATCCCGGTGCAGTAGTTGTTCATCCTCCTCATCAGAATTGAACTACATAGTACAAAAACAAAGAATTGCACTTCATAATCAATTGAGTAACAACACAAATTGGAATCAAGAAATATTTGCTCAAAATGTGATTCACAACTATACATGAAGATTTTACCTCTTCATTGTAGAATTGGTCATCGGCAAACGCCACACTATCACCGTCTTCACTCCATGAATTCTGGGACACCATGGTTGTGATTGCCTATACAATCCAGGATAAATCATTGTAAGATAACATACTTGAAGCCAAAAGTTCTTGCAAAGGTTCTTGCTATTTTTGCAAAAGTTAGCTCTTGTCAACACAATTCATTTTCTTTTTTTTTTCTTCGACCAGCTACCAGCTAGGTGTTCAAATGATAGGTCTACAAATCATATGCAATTCTTATCATAAAGACTATAATCTGTTCTCTACAGCAACAATATTTTCTCTACAAACTCAGCCTATAATCTGTTCTCTACAGCTTCATAATCAATACTTGAGTCTTTTTTTTTCTTCCCCTTTTCTAATAACTCAGCAACAACATGTTCTCTACAAATCATATGCACAAACCAGCTACGAATTCATATCATAAAGCCAAAAATCTAATGCACAAAGCTCGGAGAGTTGAAGATTCGTTACAAATCATCCTTAGCAATGTCACTTGTGACTGCACATATAACAAAGGCACCGTGTGTCATGTTGCAAACATGTATCATCCTAATTTACTCCTACTACTATACATATTTTTTTCTCCAATTTTCATCTACATATTATTTATCTTGCAATCTCACTAGCTACGTACTCATCTTGTGGAAATATGTATATTGTTGTTGCTTTGGGCTACACAGCCAGCTCAAAGGTCTCAATCTTTCCGGAGTTATACCACATGAATTTTCAATTCTCACTAAAAACTGGAAGAGCTTCGTCCTTATCATTGATTCAACTCTCTAGCTCATTCCTTCAAACGTTTAATTTTAATTTGTACACAGCTAGCTAGGCTAGTTGCAAAATTCAAAGTAAGGGGTGGTTAAGAACTACATCAACGGATCAATATTCTTCAATGAACTCACTAGGAACTACATCAACGGATCAATAACCATCAGCTTCACTAATACCTCTGCTCAAATTGTAAGCAAAAGGGCCTAAACAAAGCTCGGAGAGTTGAAGATTCGTACCTGGATTCGTCACGATTTCTCCGGAATGAAGCAAATGGAGTACGAAGGTAAGTGGGGGACACGAAAATCGCCAAATCGCCGATTGATTCGCCTCTGGAATCGCCGATGGAGAGCTCGATGGAATCGCCGCTGGAGAGTGCTCGACCTAGGTTTTTTTGGGGACACAAAAATGAGGGCAATTTCATTTCAATTTCATTTTCGGGGATATTTGTGGCTGAGGGTATCGAGGGAATTGGGGGTAGCGTCTCGGGGAGAAGCTGGGGGGAGGAGGGGGAGAAAACTAGCGTCCTCCCGCTAGCTTTCCCCGCTCCCGCTAGAAACCTCATCGACACCCGAACACTGCACCGATCCGCTCCTGCTGCGTCCCGCTCCCACTCACGCTGGAAGACGCGTGCATCCGAACGGAGCCTTAGTGTCCTTGACAAAAGCAAGACAATCCAGTAATAAATTTCTTGGGTCATGCCCTAACAAAAAGAAGAGATAAAAAAAAAAAGTAGTCTAAATTACTCAAAATGCTCACTATCCCAAGCTTGGCTTGTCAACTGTGCAAATGTAAACTGAATTTCTTAGGTTAGTTCTATCACATTTTAGGCCTCGTTTGTTTCTATAACCCTAATATAGGGAATGGGTTTAGGAATGAGTCAAACCCATACTACTTTTTGCTTTAACTAAGGGGATGGAATTGGGTGATTCCCATACCAGTCAAATACACTACCCAATCCAAACTTAGTGTATGCGTGATTCCTATTCCAACCCGATTGAAAAAAAAAAGGGCCTTAAAAGGATGGAGGACTTATATGGCTTTTGATCCTTCTAGTGCAGCGGCTCGTAGTAAGTAATCTGAATCTCTAATTGTCATGTAAGGAATTCTTTCTCTGCATGAAAATAGCAAAATGAGATCAACTTCATCGCTAGATTTTTTTTAAAAAAAAATGACCAACTAGAAAGCAAAAAAGGAAGAGAAGAAAATGAATGAATAATGAGCAAAACTGCAAATTTGTAACTACAAACCGATTCTGTACTTCAACCAACTTTTGCTTAGTCCTTCAAAAGCTGTTTAAGAAGTGTGTTCAAGACATCCTACTATCCTAGCCCTGTTTCCCACTATGGCACTATCCCACATCAATACTTTCCAGGAAGGCCAATCTTAATCCTTTCAGCATCTAATTAAAATTACAACCTTATACAGATACAAGCAAGTGCAGCAATAAAGGAGAGCAACGATGTGGTTTCCAAAATGTAAATACAAGAACTGCGCAGCAGAAACTGCAACCAAACAAGAAAAAAGGCCTAAGCAAATACTGCAGACCTACTAATATTCATCAAGTTCAAACTTCATATATAAGGTTCGTGGAAATAATGCAGAGTCAGAATCTAACCATTTTCACCAGGAGACAAGTAGTACACTACAAGGTGAATCATCCTAATTGGTGCTGATGATCACCTCAGAAACAAAGTAGCAGGCGCCAAGCAATAAAGAAGAAATCTGCTGCAATACAATGAAGATCTAGCTTCCACTGCACTGCAGCACAAGTATCCAATGGATGAAATGCAGGAAACTCCAATTAATGCAAAAGGAATTGGAAACCAGCTGCATATACACGAGTCAAAAGACTTGAAGAAGAGTTATAGGTCAAGAAGTATCACAGTGGCTATACTGAGCAAAAAAACAAAGGAAAACAGTGAAACCTTCCATATAATGACAATATTTTCCCAAATTGGTATCGGATAATACTCCAATCCATTTTTATTAGCCATAGCTCATACAGTAGACATTATATAACTTGCAAGTAAATCCAGGGTAGCTTTGAGAAATCTCGTGAAGAAAAAGGAGAATGATACACCCAGAAAATTCCATAGCGAAAGACATCATATTGACAATATTTCCCAAACTGGTATCTGATATTCCAATATAAAGTTTATTAGTCAGATACAATAGACATCAGATTGCTTGCAAGTTACAAATAAATCTAGGTTAACTTTCGTGAACAAAAGTGAGAATGATACATCCAGAAAATTCCATAACGAAAGGCATCATATTGACAATATTTTCTCAAATTGGTATCTGATATTCCAATACAAGTTATATCAGCATAGTCATAGCTCATACAATAGACACAATATTGCTTGCAAATAAATCTAGGTTAACTTTGAGAATTCTCGCGAACTAAAAAACGAATGATACATCCAGGAAATCCCATAACAAAAACTAACAGAAGTTATATAACTCAAGACAAATAACACATGTGTCCTGCTGAACAAGAGTTAAAGCCACATCTATCTTATTAGAAGCATTTGCAAATCTTTGGATTGCATCCATCGATTCTATGACTTGCTGTTTTAACTATCGCTATACAAGAAGATGGATTAAATCTAAATACCCTGAGCTATAGATTACAGCACAGAATAAATAGAAAGGGGCCTGGCTAGAATCTCAAGGAATAAACAGAAAAAAGAGGTTGGTTGATGACCTAAAAAGACCATCCAAAAAAAGCTGCTCATTCTAGTTCACAACAGATGTTCAAGATCTCACCGGGCATTTCTTCTGTGATTTATAAGGAAACCGAGATGGCCGTGATGAGGAAAGCTCCAGCGGCAAACAAGGAGCATCCAATTCACCAGTCAGCATCCCCACAGCCTCTTTCATTGAAGGCCGTCTAGCAGGTGATTTCTGCAGGCAAAGCAGTGCAACTTTAATGCAAACTTCAGCTTCATCTTTATTCAAAGACTCAATCTTCTTATCAACCACTTCAAGAAGCTTTCCCATCCGGGCCAATTTCGGAGCCCAAGATATCAAATTTGCAGATTGATACTCTGACATGGGAGACCCTGATACTTGCAGTGGCCGGCGACCTGCAATTACAACCAGCAGCAAAACCCCAAAGCTGTAAACATCACATTTCTCAGAGAGATCTCCTCCACTGCTGTACTCAGGAGCAATGTAGCAAACAGTTCCTCTCATGCTGGGGGTGCTGCTGATACCACCACTCTTGGGGATCTCTCCACTCATGGAGTCGTAGCTGTGGTGTCTGACTTTCCAGAGATCTCCACTGAGTCCATCAAGCCACCATTCGAGATTCCCACGGCTGTTCTTCCTTCTCTTGTTCTTCATCTTCCTGTCTACACACAGCATTTCCTCGTCTCTAGGCCACCAATTGTCTTCGTTATTGTGATCATCACTGATTTCACCCTGTTGCTTGGTTTTCTTCTTCCTCTTCTTCTTGCTTTTCTTCGCCAGATCTTCTGAGTACTCGTCCTTCCACCATTCCCTGATTGGCCTCCGCTTCTCCTTCTTCTTCAAGTTGAGGTCATCATCCATGGCCATCCACCAGTCTAATCTGTGCTTCTTGTCCTTGGTCTTCTTCTTTTGATCTGGTTTCACTACTGTTGCAGAGCTTGTAGAGGCGGCTCCCATCCAATTGCCGACAGATCTCTCCTTGTCGATCTCTGATCCAATCCACTCCATCACATAGTCCTTCACTTTTGCCGGTCTAGGCTCTTCAATGATCTCCGGAACCTCCGATGGGGACGCGACGGCTGAGAACATCTCCGGCGATGTCTCAACTACCGGAACCCTAACGAAATTCTCCGGGGACTGGTCAACGCCGGTGCTCCCCTCTTCTAACCCTATAGTTATAACGCTCTCCGTCTCCACAATCGATCCGGTATCTTCCACAATATGAATCTTCGATTCCTCCTTATTCCCCTTCTTCAGACTCGCCAGATCGTCTTCTCCACAATTGATACTGATTTCGCACTGATCGACCAGTTTTAACCTAGCAAGTCCAAAATCCCCAATTCTGGCGGAGAAGTTGTCGTCCAAGAGAACATTGCTGGGCTTGACATCGCCATGGATGATCGGGGGATCGCACTGGTGGTGGAGGTAAGCGAGGCCCTTGGCTACCTCGATGACGATCTGTCGGCGGCGGCTCCAGCTCATAAGCTCCTCGCACTTGCGGTGGAGGAGGCACTCCTGGAGGTTGCCGTTGGCCATGAGCTCGTAGACAAGACACATACGGCGGTGGAGGCGGTCGGAGGCGAATCCTAGCAGGTGGACGACGTAGTCGGAGTTGGAAAGCTTGTTGGCCATAAGGATCTCGTTGTGGAACTCACGCTCGCCTTGCAGGGAGCCCGAGTCCATGACCTTGACGGCGACATCGAGCCTCTTCTTAAGCTTCTTGTCCGATAAAGAGCCGGAGTAGACGGCGCCAAATCCGCCCTGTCCGAGGCGGCGCGAGGAGGAGAAGGACGAGGTAGCACGGCGGAGGGCGGAGTAGGAGAAACGGCGGAGGGCCTCGGTGGGCTGGTCAACGGAGGGAGATTTACGGCGCCTGAAGATGCGGTGGCAGAGGAGGATGAAGAAGAGGAAGACGGAGAGGGAGGCGGTGGCGCCGGTGAGGGGAGCAAGGAGGTGGTGATGTGGGTGATGAGTAGGAGGAGGGGGGAGCTGGTTGATTTGAGACGGTAACGGCTGGGGAATGGATGGAAGAGAGGTCGGCGGCGGCGGCGGCGGCATGGTGGAGATTAGGGCGTCGATTGGGAATGGAAATTAACGGAAGGGGACATGGTAAAAGGGGTCAGAAGGAGGGTAGGGGTAGATTTGTGGGGAATTGAGAAATACGAGGGTTGATTTGAGATTTGTGTGAGCTGTGAAGTGAAACGAGAAGCGATTCAAGCGAAGCGAGGGTTCTCAGTTTCTACTTTCCAGCTCCACTCTTTCCAGCGCCATTCGCTCATCCTTTCTTTTCCACTTTTTTTTTCTTTTTTTATCTTTGTTCCGCTCTTTACTTTTTTAACATCGTATTGACCACGGCAACCATTTCACTAATTACTCGTCATATTATTATACGGGATACACTAAAACTTTTCTAAATTAATACTCGATAAATTAATAAACTCTCTAAATTAATATTTTTATCTGATTCTGACTTAGACCAATGAAAAATTTAACAAATTTCAATAAAATAATAAAATAATATATTTTTAAAAAACTAATATACTATATAAATATAAAATCCCATTAATATCATAAATTAATAATTATATAAAGTTACATAGTCATTACGAAGACAATGTAATAGAATATGATTGTAGTATTGTTTGTATTTTATTAGGTTTATTTGGAACTCATCTCTAACTTTTTTTATTAGTTAATATTTCTAGTATTTTAAAAATAAATTTTGCAATCTCAACTAAAATTTCTTAAGACTTCATCTCATGACCGAATTATGCAATGTCTAAAACAATTTTTTATTGCCTTTTATTCAACATTAACTATAAAAGCCAAGACCACAAGATTGATAGCAACTAAAACATTTATCTTATATGGATCAGATTGTCCCAACTCATAGCCTTATAAAATTCTACAATAAAATCTTCTACAATATTGCATTTTGAAAACTTTTATTACAAAAAAATCTCTTTAAATTAATAAATATTAATTTATCGATTAATTAATATTTCTATAAATTAATAAAATACCACGGTTTTCCCACCCTATTAGTTTCTAAAGGTTTTATTGTACACTATTCTTTATTTGCATAAAACAAATATTCTGCCGATATAATATGAGTATCGCTACATCCCATACAAATCCAAGTATTTTTAATAAATAGAATTTCATATATCGGTTGTGTTTGGTAGCATAATGTTTTTATGCTATTATTGCTACTACGGAGTAATATTTTTCGGCTTCATTTGGTTGCATGTCTAGCCTCTTCGCTTATAAGTTTATTAGAAACACTTTTCCGACTTGTGCGAAAGGGTGCATATATTCGGATCATCCAGAACTTGCGACAGTGAAAGAGACGGGATTATTGTTGTTGTATTCGATAATATAAAAAATAAGCTTTTAGTTCAAGTTATAAGATCATGAGGTGAAGGTTATAATGTGAGTTAGTGATATATTTGTATGTAAATTGTTAGAGCTGCCTTTCTATTTTTGAAATAATTACATTACAATTCAAATCCTCAAAGAATCGAAGATCCATACCAAGCAGAAAAAAACACAAATTCTTTATCCTCAATATAATCCATTTTATGTGTCCTCAAAGCAGTGACATATCTAGGATTGTCCGGAAGGGGCAAATCTTGAACATATAATAGTTTAATATACAGAACTAATTTTAAAAAATTGAATCAACTTGAAATTAGTAAAAACAACATCGTCTTATTTTCGTCCTCAATCTTCACCCGATTTGTCTTCTTCCTCCATTGAATCAATCACCTACAAACTTGCATACAACCCTCTGTGGGCTCCAACTCTTCCTCCTCCAATCCTTCTCGATTTCCGTTTCTCGCGCCGCCCTGAGGCCACCTTGTGGGTTGGGGCGAAATTCCAAAAAAAAAATCTTTGCTCTATGGATTCCCCATGTAAACTCTCACACCTCACGCCGGATGTGGGAGACGGTCGTCCCCGTCCACCTCCCCATGGACCCGCTCATGCCTCCAAGTGCATTGTTTTCTACTCATAGAAAGCATTTCATGTCTTTATGTTACCAACATTTGGTTGGTTGCTTTGAAGGTATTTTCAATTTTCCAATCAAGCCATAGAGAAAGCACTTCGCAACAAGTACTACTTGGGCTCACATAGAACATTCACTAGGGATGAGAACTGATTACTAACAAATTATAATGAGGAAAGGGCAAACCACCGCCCGGGAGGTTCGAAATGGTGACCCCCCACTAACCCAAAGGTCAAACCATTGAACCAAATTACCTTATCGAAAAAATAGAGAAAGCTCTTCTAACATGAATTCTTAAACAATTAGAAAGCACTTTAGGACTTGTTTGCCAAAATTAATTTTATTCCAAAATTAAACTTTACAATTTTCGGAAGGTGTGCAATCCTTTTACTCTTCCTAAGATATACGAAAATTAATTTCACAACAAAGTCACATTTTATCTTGAAGTAGAATAAGCCCTAAACATTAAAGGCCACATGGAAAAATCTTAAGAAAGCAACTCTCGGTTGAAGGTTGTATGAGCTTATTAATCAATTACTTGATTTGTAATATTATAAGTTTTCGTGTATTTTTTATTTTTTTATAATCATAAAGTCATTGTAGCTTAGTGCAATCGAGTTAATGTTCATCTCAGTTAAAAACACAACATAATTTTTTTTTTTGAGAAATTAGAACTTATCACTAAATAAATGGTAAATAAATGTGGGTCATTTTTGTTGAGAAAATGGTGAGTTTAATTCCCATTGTAAATTGTCTTTATTTTATTTTTTTGCAAGTGACTTCTGATTTCGAAAACATGCCTTCACATGTGGTGGTAAGCAAAACTGATGACACCCAAATTTTCTCTGTCAAAAAATTATATAGTTTAATTGGTGATATACATGAGTTGACAAAGTGGTAATGTATCGATACGAAAAAGGTCAAAGCCTTCTAGATGTAATGTTATCAAAATATACTTAATTGAAGTAAAAATCGTGGAGACGATCTAGCAAAGTTTAGGTTTTCATTTCATCATTATAGAATTTGAACTCAAATTTGGTAGAAATACATTCATAAGTTGGGGATACAATTACATTAAGAAAAGGTGTAATTGGTGGATTTGGTAAGGAGTGGGTAATGTTAACTTTTGTTTGCTTCTTCATACTATTATTCGAACTTTTGCCCCTAAACTACATGAATTAAATTAAATATGTTATTACCGACCCATCAACCCAGTCTTGTTTCTTTCTTTGGTTTGACAAATGATCAACATTTTACTGTTTCTATCTTTCATCTTACTTTTTTACATTGGCCCCTTTTTTGGCTATCATTCTAAACTTTTGCCAACAAGAAAAACCCTTTTTGATCATTGTTGTCTCAGTTGACTTCAAAATTTCCACATAAGCTTTTGGTTGATTGTCATACATGTCCTTACTCCTTACTCCTTACTCCTTACTTCGGTTTTACGGAGTAAAAAAAAAAAATTAAAAATCACTTGTTCACCGTGAGTCAAACTAATATGAGAGAGCAAATTTGAGACATCTAACCAAGGATATGACCCCATTTGGTTTGTCGTGACATATAGAAACCTAAACAAAAATGAAATAAATCTAGACCATTTTTGGTATCATAATACAATTATATAAAAAAATCATTAACTTGTTCATTATAAAAGTGAGATAGAAGGGAGTGATTCCACCATTTTGTTACCCACCCCCTTGTGGATGAATGATTGAGGTGGAACAAGCCCCTTTTACAATAGAGAAGAGGTTATGCAAAATAAGTTGATTTTTTTGTCAATGTATCATGACACTAAAATGGACTACATTCATTTCCATTCCGTTTACGTTTCCATAAATTGCAACCAAACGGAAAACGGGGCCTTAAGTAACAAAAAAATAAAAGATAAATCTATTCTAAATATCCTAACATTTTATGCGCATCCTACCCCAATCTTTTTAAATTTAATAAAATATCTTATATTTTGGGGATTATTGTGCACTCTACATTTAAAGTGGCCACACTTTAAGTAAAATTGTGGATTAGTCTCTCATCTTCTTATTTTGTGACAAAAATGCCCAAACATACCTTAAAAAGATAGTTGAAAAAGAAACGTTCTGATTCAGGAGAGAATCTCTACAAGAGAGAATTGAGAAGGTCTATCGATCAACCATCCAATCTTGAAATTTCAATAGCTAGGATCGATCACGCGTTAGTTAAATTAAAAAACTCAGAAAAATTCGCATGTGCATAAGTTTATATATAATTGTCTGTGTCCAAATTTTTTAATTGATTATGTATAATTTTCGTATTATTTGTGCGTAATTTTCGCATTGACTGTACATTTTTTTGTAAGTGTGCATGGTTTTTCACCGATTGTGCATGCTCTATTTTAGAAGAGTGTATATGACTTTTATAATGAATGTGCATAATTTTACAAATAAGTGTGTGTAATCTTGTTAATAAGTGTGAATGAAGATATAAAGTCATGTAAACTAGATTATAAAAGGTCATGCAAATTTAGTTACATTAACTTATATAAGCATGTCGCTGAATCAGTTAAGGACTCAAGTGGGGGCCGGCGGGGCCGGTGCCCCCACTTTCGTCCGAGTTACAATTGAGTTATCAATGTTCCTAAATTTTTTTCCGGATTGCAATTGTTTTACAACTATCTAGAAACTGATATTTTGTTACATATTATTGACTATGTACACGATACACCACAACTTTATTAGAGAAAAGTTTATTCAAATGTTGATTATACTAGGTTGTGTCTTAATTTTACATTTGTCCAATCAACCATTTTAGATGGGCTTTTAAATTTTATTTTCAAATTTTAAACTAGTTAGTTATGTGTTCCTTTCTTCCAAGGATCAAAATTCTTTTATAGTTCCACTAGCTTCTTTGTAAGGCTTTTAATATTATTTTTATATTTTATATCAGGGTTTGTCGAGTTAGAGAGAATACATCAATTTTTTTAATCAGTGCTACAAAGTCGTTGTGGAATCCCAAAACGACGTCGTTTTGATAAAAATGCTAACTTAGGTTGTTTTGAATATCGGAAACGATAGAACCTAAAATAAATTTACGATCGAAGGGATAAATTGTGCTACTATGATGGATTCCACGCTTAATACTTTCACAACAACAACCTTATTTAGTTGTATCCCCGCTCTAATTAATTTATGTGTCCGTCACTGCACTCAATAACAATATTATGCACATTCACTTATATAATCATGCACGCTCAATTAAACAATGCACTCAATTAAAAATCCCGCACTTAATTATTAAATTATCCACAGTTAGTATATAATGCACAATCATCTAAAACATACCCTCATCGAAAAATCATGCACACTTAATGAAAAACTTGTAATAAGATAAAGCACAATCAGTGATATGAAAAAGCACAAATAGGAACAAAATTATGAACGATTAGTTGTAACATAAAACACATTGGCTTATAACACAATTTTTTCAAAAAAAATTCGATTGTGCCGAAATTTCCTGTATTTTTTCATTTTCTTATAATAATTTATTCTAGACCATCTATTTTCATAGGATCAAACGATTGTGAGAGTTACCTATTTTATCCAAAAATATCGTTAATGCCTATAATCAATTCTCAAAAAGAAAAAAATTACAGCTCTAGGCACGGGATTCCCTAATTAATGAAAAGGGCAAATTGGTCTGTCTCTTAGGAGGGTAGGTTTAGTGTGATTACCTAATGCAAAGCTTTGTTTGACTCACAACTTTGATGCAATGCCTACTTTTTATCATGGCCTTTGCTTTATTTTGGGGTTTACAACTTTGATGGGCTGGTTAAACAAAGTAAAGGGCCCCTCTGAAGTCAATGAGGCTGGCTATCCATAAACACACACAAAACAGTGGGTGAAAAATAGTTGAGGCAGATCATGTGGAGGGGCCCCGTGAATACAATCCATTTGTGAGGGCTTCTACTATTTTTTTTTCGCCTGCAACAGAGAATCAGTTGAGGCAAGGATTTGATATTTTCATTATTTCTACAATCCCAGTCTCTGAAATGGTGGAAAATATGTAATTATTAGAGCTGTCAAAAGCTGATCAAATTCGTTAATCCGACTCAAACCGTTCGATAATTTTAGTGTTAAAACTTAAAAATTTGAACCCGAAATCCGAAATCAACCGAACCCGATAGTTTCCGAAACCCATTGGGTTGACCAATTTACTATATTTATAGAACTTTTAAAATTTATTTTTAAAATTATAATATATTTTATTATTAAAATAAATGAAAATAATATATTATAATTAAATAATATTATTTAATTAACAATTGATTTTAATAATCATAAAAAACATGATATTTTAGACCCGCTAGTCAACCCGAACCGACCGAAAACCCGTTACAACCCGACCAGATTGACCCGTGACCCATAACGAAACTGAACCCGATTTAACCCGAACCCCCCGACCCGACCCGATTGACAGGTCTAGTAATTATTTATCTGGTGCTTGTTTGGTTGAATGTGGGTGATGATGTCCAAAACAGTAAAAGCAAGAGGTGGGCCAGGGGTACCGAGAACAAGTGGGCCCGGAGGGATCCCCGAAGGCAATTTAGGGACCCACACCCATACCCTTCGTTTATTTAAAACAAAACTCACGCCCTCGCGAGGTCTCCCAACTATCCGGGACGAGGTCTCGACCTCGTCACCGACTCTACTAAGGCACCCGCCCACTCGAACCAATCACAAACGACCTCACTCTCGAACCAATCACAAGCGACCTCACTTCCGAACCAATCACAAACAACCTCACTCTCGGACCAATCAAAAACCCCTATTCCGAGCATCCCACATCGAACCTTGGCCTAAAATCGGCTCCCCAATTCACTATGAATAGAGGAGAACCTCATAGGAAGAAAGGGTCGAAAAACCACTTGAACTCAAGAACTCTCTTGCTTGTTAAAGATCGACGTGATAGGAACATCGTCAAAAGACCTCGCTACAGACAGGAGAAGTCCACAAAAAGACCCTAGGTCGTACAGGGACCTCGCCCACACCAAAAACCTCGCTACAAAACCTCACAAAACTCTCTACACCACGTACCCAAATCTACCTCGCCCTAGAATTGACCTCGCAACATTTAGGTTTGATCTCGGAACCTCGTAGGAGGTCTAGGTGTGGTTCTCAAAGTTGTTCGTCAACCTCGTAGGTTTGTAACCTCGCTACCACGAAAAAAATCATAAATAAAGGAGCAAGTGTTTGCACTCAAATATAATAATCTTGTTTCTTGTCTCGTAGCGTAGTCGTTATTTCGGGTTTCATCACTGGCGCCGTCTGTGGGAACCGAACCCACGACCACACGGTTCACCACCGCGGTCGCCGAGATCGCACAGATCGATGAGACGTCGGTGCGAGACATCCTCATGGGCAACCTTCGCCAGGGGGATTTCAAGTGTCGCATTTTTCTCAAGAATCCGATGACGTATGAGAGCCTGTGTGCTCGGATCACGGCACAGGTCTACGCCGAGGACGCTGCCAGCCAAAGCTCGCGACCGAGGACCGACAAGGAAATCGTGACCGAGGCTAAGGGAAAAGCTAAAGTGGCTGCGCCGGCAGCGAGGGACGCGTACATGACACAAACTCACGACCGGCGCGCCGATTACAAAAGCAACAACAACAAAAAAGGCAACAACAATAACAATAGAAACAACAACCGCTACGACAACCGCGGGGGTGGCGGTGGGGGTTGGAGCTGCTTCGGCGGGAAGCCACGAGGTTACAAAGGCAAAGGTGGCCCCGCCTACAACCCAAACGAGAAAACACGCGCCAACCCCGCGTCGGGGGCCAACCTCGTGCAGTAGGAACCAACCCGGTCCCGACCAAGCAACGCAGAGCAACAAGCTCCGGCGAGGCAGTCGCGCTCCAGACAAGCCGCGACGCCCGATGGATACATCAACACCATCTCGGGTGGACCCTCGCTGGCAGGTTCGAGCCAGGCGGAAAGAAAGAGATACGCGAGGGCAAGTCACCATGAGCCCTCGGTATACAGCGTGACGCAGACCTCACGGTCCCACATGGGTATGGCCTTCACCTCCGAGGACGCCGAAGGACTCCATATGCCCCACTCCGACCCCCTGGTGATACACGCTCAATTGGGCTCAAAGATA
The DNA here is from genome assembly GCA_964016875.1 of Fallopia convolvulus. Lineage (NCBI taxonomy): Eukaryota > Viridiplantae > Streptophyta > Magnoliopsida > Caryophyllales > Polygonaceae > Fallopia > Fallopia convolvulus. Next base: position 58,002,284 of record OZ024719.1, read on the forward strand.
GTAAAGCGGATACTGGTGGACACGAGTTCTTCCGTGGACATCATGTATTTTGGCGCTTTCGAACAGTTGGGGATCTCCGCGACATCTTTGAGGCCCTACGCTGGGAAGCTCACCTCCTTCTCGGAAAACGAGGTCGATGTCGCTGGTCTCATAGACCTATGGATGACCCTTGGTACTGGCTCGACAACGAGAACCAAGGTGATAGAATTCACGGTGGTGCACCTACCCTTTGCCTACAATGCAATTATCGGGAGAGTCTCCTTGATGAAATTCCAGGCGGTGGTCTCCATCTACCACCTTAAAATGAAGTTCCCCACCAGCGGAGGTGTCGGAGAGGTGAAGGGCAACCAAGAAGAGGGCCGCGTCTGCTACATGACCTCGACAAAACAAAAATGCTCCGTGTTTATGGTAGAGACTTCAGGCGAAGCAGATCTCGAGGTCCGGGATTTCACAATACCCACCCCCGAGGCAGAAAGAAGGGTGATTACCCCCTTCGAAAACAAATCCGAGAAGATCTACCTCGGGGGTTGCCTCACTGGATATGCAACAGCGTCACTAGAGGCCCTGCTTGCTGGGTCCCGCGACGTGTTCGCCTGGACTACAAAAGATCTCCGAGGTGTGCCTCGGACATTGGCCCAGCACTCCCTGAACATCGACGTCGCCATTCGCCCTGTGGTGCAGCGTCGAAGAAAAATGAACGAAGAAAGGGCAACCGCCGCAAATGAAGAGGTGGCCAAGCTGCTGGCCGCAGATTTCATACGCGAAGTCCAATATCCGAAATGGTTGTCCAATGTCGTATTGGTCAAAAAGGCCAGCGGCAAGTGGCGGATGTGTGTCGACTTCAAGGACGCACGAGATCGTAACCTCGGCGAGAGAAGCAACGCGTGGTCATAAAGGAGAAGGCCACGTGGCATCCTAGAAGCTACTCTGACAAGATAGGACGTCAAAGGAGAATTTGAAGCGCCAAAAGAAAGGAAAGAGAAAGAAGGCCAACCAACGGTGGAGGCCAGCGGTGGAAACCCAAACGTCCCGTCAATCAGACATCATGACGTTTGGGCTCCCGAGGGTTTCGAAATTCGAAAAGTGGTGGGCGGAGAAGCGGAAGTTTAACTGCCACCCCAAACAGGCAATAAACCCAAAAACACAGCAATAAACTCACGGCGGCGACCGCCCCTCACCACCGTCCCCCCACCACAGCGCCGACAACGGACACCCATCAAAGCACCATCATCAAATAAAAAAAAAGGGAGAAGAAGAGAGAGAGAAGAAGAAAAAAAAAGGGGAAAGAAAAGAAAGAAAAAACACGGCGAACGAACGAAGAGCAAAACGGGAAGAACGCCAAACGACACAGAGAAACACCCACCCCCTCACCACCGCCGCTCCACCACCGTGACACCGGCGCGAAGCGCCAGGCGACACACAGTCGCCCAAGCAAAGCACAAAACAAAAAAAAAGCAAAGAAGAATTTGAAGCAAAAAACACCAGAAATCGAGAAAAGGAGAGTCGGGGACTTACTTGTGTAGAATCGGCGTGGAAGGAGCGTTGACACGGTGTGGTCGTGGGTGGAGGTTCGTCGGAAACCGTCTCGGGAACCGTTTGCAGAAAACTGAGAAGATGAAAAAAGGGAGAGTGAAAAGGTTGAAGGAGAAGATGAAGAAGAAGCGTGTGTGATACACCCTTATAAAGAGCAGGTCTGGGCCTCACCTCACCCACGAAAGGTTTATTCGGCCTACCCTACCAAAACGGCCCATTGGTCTAAAACACGAAGAACAGGCCCGGAAGAATCCACCCGCGCGAGCGGAAGAGAGACCTGGGGAAGAAACCTCGCAAAAAAAGAAACCTCGCAGGATCCCCTTCTTGTACCCCGTGGCCCCAAGGAACTTATGACCTGCGAACCTCGGAGCGAGGTCCCCAGGTCATGGGGTTGTGATGATGTCCAAAACAGTAAAAGCAAGAGGTGGGCCCGGGGTACCAAGAACAAGTGGGCCCGGAGGGATCCCCGAAGGCAATTTAGGGACCCACACCCATACCCTTCGTTTTTTTAAAACAAAACTCACGCCCTCGCGAGGTCTCCCAACTATCCGGGACGAGGTCTCGACCTCGTCACCGACTCTACTAACGCACCCGCCCACTCGAACCAATCACAAACGACCTCACTCTCGAACCAATCGCAAGCGACCTCACTTCCGAACCAATCACAAGCAACCTCACTCTCGGACCAATCAAAAACCCCTATTCCGGGCATCCCACATCGAACCTTGGCCTAAAATCGGCTCCCCAATTCTCTATAAATAGAGGAGAACCTCATAGGAAGAAAGGGTCGAAAAACCACTTGAACTCAAGAACTCTCTTGCTTGTTAAAGATCGACGTGATAGGAACATCGTCAAAAGACCTCGCTACAGACAGGAGAAGTCCACAAAAAGACCCCATGTCGTACAGGGACCTCGCCCACACCAAAAACCTCGCTACAAAACCTCACAAAACTCTCTACACCACGTACCCAAATCTACCTCGCCCTAGAATTGACCTCGCAACATTTAGGTTTGATCTCGGAACCTCGTAGGAGGTCTAGGTGTGGTTCTCAAAGTTGTTCGTCAACCTCGTAGGTTTGTAACCTCGCTACCACGGAAAAAATCATAAATAAAGGAGCAAGTGTTTGCCTCAAATATAATAATCTTGTTTCTTGTCTCGTAGCGTAGCCGTTATTTCGGGTTTCTACAGTGGGAAGTATAATTACCAAGAATTTAATTCATGTGAAGTAATTTATATGAAGTTGCAAATCATAGGGATTTAAAAAACATGTTTGGTTAAAAATCTATTTCCTAGGAAATTATGTGGGAAGAAAATCTTACCCCCCCCCCCCCCCCCCCCTCAGTAATTATATTACTTTGAAATGAAGGAATTGAGAAATCCATAGAAGTTAAAAATCATTGGTTTTTCAATAGCTAATATTCAACCAAACACATGTATTTTATTAACTTACTGAGATTTTCCAACTTCATGTGAATTTGTTTAACAACCAAACAAGCACCTAGTTGTTTTTAGGTTGTCCTTGCTGAACTCAAAGTTGTCATATATAGATTTTTTTATTGTAATTTCTAGTTCAATCAATTATATAAATCAATTTTATTATTTATTTATTTCAAATTTTTTTTCATATAGGAAAAATTGCTCTAAATATCTCAACATTTCAAGCAGTTGCATCTTCTACCCCACTTTTTCGAATTTAACAAAATATGCTATATTTTAGGGGTTGTTGCGGACTCTATCCTCGAAATGTTCACACTTAAAAATAATAATATATCAACACCTTACCTCTTTATTTTGAGACAAAACTGTCCAATTTATGTACAAATAAATTTTTGAAAATTATAAATATTGTCATTAAAAGATTAAAATATTAAAAATAATCATTTTGTATCTAATTTTTTTCTAAAACATTCTTAGTAAAAATTAATTTAAAAACAAATCAATTTCCTTTACATAAAAATATATTTAGTAAGGTTAATAACATTAAAGATAAGTTCCAAAGTTGTAACATAATTTTATAGGTTCGATTTTCTCATTTATAAGAAAATAAAAACATTAATTTTATTATTTGGCTAATATATCCCAACTTCCTAATCAACCACATAAATTATTAAATCATACTTTACAAATAATTAATCTTAATACTTTTATTGAGTATTACTTTTAAATAATTTCATACAAAAGTTAATAAAAATATCATACCCTTTTATAAAAAGTTTTAAAACTTATATTCTACCTTATCCAATTTATCTTCTTGTCAAAACAAATACAATGTCATGGATTAGTTGAATAAAAAATTTATTAAATTAAGGAATTTTTCTTTTGGTGCCCCTGAACTTTTGACAATACCTTTGGTATCCAGGAAACAAATTTATTCCTTTTGGTACCCCTATACTCTTAGAATAGTTTTTTCCGTAGCCTAAATAAGGTAAAGTCAAATTTCAGTCCATTTCTTTAAAACCTCTGTTAACTAATAAAAATAAAAACAATAAAAAAACAAAAAAAAACCCACATTTAGCTTGTAAAGGCGGAGAAGAATGAAATATTTGATAATCTCTAAATTAAGGTACATAGAATATAATAAAAATATAAAAAAATATAAAATTTAATTTTATCTAATCTTTACTTTATCGAGCCACAAAATAAGTTTGGCCTCACCTTAAAATGAAAATAAATTATTTTTTAAAATTATTTTCTATAAATAAATTATTTTTATATTTATCTTTCATATTTTATTATAAATTATTTATTATTTTGATTATTATTTTATGTAAATCTTATCTCTTCTATATTCTAATATATAAATATTTATTTATTCATACGCTATCCTTTTTTAAATTAAATATCCATGAATATCATCAAGAAAAAGGAGAAATGTACATTATTCTACCTTAATAATCTTTTTTATTTTCAACATTAAGCTTAATAATTTATATTTAATTTGTTTTATTTGAATCCAAAAAATAAAAAATTTACACATTGTACAAGCAATAAATTATTTACATTAATTTTTATATTATATTTGTATTTAATATCTATAAATTACCGAATTAATATCTATAAAATACCGAACCATGCACCTACATGGCACTACGGGTATAACTAGTTCATCTAATTTGATACTCCCTTCTATCAGAATTGAAGTGACTATCAGAAATAAGTGACGTTTATCACTTGATTTTTAATTCTATGTGTCATTTAATATTTTAGACAATTAATTATTAGAATTTATTTTGTTTTACCTATTCTTCATTTATTAGTAAAAAAAAAGATGAACGTTTTAAAAATAAAAGATTGAGAAAAAATTTAAAATTTTGAGTTTAATTATTTTTTTCTTTAAACTTAGTGTCGAAAATTAAAACATCAGGTAATTGTCATTGTCGAGTGTAGAGAGTACTTTTGGATAGTGGGGAGAGTACTTATGGATGTACAAGGAGAAGCTTTACGGGGAGAAACAAAGCCAAAACCTTGAGAAAAAGGTCTCTGTGTAATTGTAATTAAAATTATTAGACCAAACACAATTACACTCGTACCTTACAGCTAGAGTGAATAAAGCTAAAAAAATGTATATAAGCTTCAACAAACAGAAAAGCAAACAAGATAAAGAAAGTTGTTTACAGTTACATGCCATTGAGTTCAGATTAAACGGTTAAAAGACTTATTAGGATCTTGAATAAGCCATTCATTCATCAAAATGTGAATTTTGAATAAGCATGCATTAACTGCACACCTGCACACTTTGTGTGACCTTCAATGGTTCTTCAGGTCGACAACTATAGTGCTGATATTGTCCCAGCTCTCCCTTCCAAGAGCAAGGCGGGTCAAAAGCGCGGCCACCAGCATGCTATGGTTGTCGCTTAGTTCACCCTCAGTATTCATCTCGCTCCCTTCATCAAAGCATGATCCAGCTATCTCGCAAGCCAGCTCACTCGAGATCACGTCCCACAGCCCATCACTCGCTAGGACTAAACATTTGTCTTCTTTTGTGTCCCGCCTTGTGATTGTGATCTCTGGCTCTGATGTCACAAACCGCTTCAAAAACTTGTCTCCTGTTACAATGTATGTGCAAAGATATTCATAACATGAATAATTTGCCAAAATTATATATCATATAAACAAACTCGGCATTACATCGGGTTATAAATAGACCTGGGCAAATCCGGGCTGGCCTACCCGATCTGTCCAGCATATATGGACGGATATGGATACAGAAAGTATGGAAATTTACATAGGTCCAGCCCAAACACGCTATCCACCGTGTCTGTAGGCCTAAATTTTGAGACGAGCCCAGCTGGGGGTCCTCTTTTGCCCATATAGACAACCAAATTTCATGTTTAAACCTGGAGTTATGAATTTGTCTTAGAGATGGTAAGAAAAGAATTGCTCATCTTTGTCTGAAACTCAAATGAGCATATATAGGAGTTGAAGGAATTTGGAAAAGGAAATATAGGAGGGTGAGAGGGGAGAGGGATAAGTAGTAACAAACCAAGTCAGAGCAACTTAGTCAAACAGGGGCTTCTCTGTTTTCTGATGATCAATCTATATCAAGAACAAAATGAAACTGGAGGTTTAACTTTTTACACTCATACATACATTCAATCAGAATATTGGAGTAAAAGATACTGACAGCCTCAAAGTTGTGGACGCTTATTATCACTCCAAAATTCCATTCTGAAGAAAGAATCCAAAAGTATACTAGTAAACAGAAATTACGAGTCATATTATTAAGACTTAAAATTGGTGACAGACAAAGAGCGACGCATAAAAAAGAAAAACGCATGTGATATTCGATAGAAGCATTGTATTTCTTGAGAATACAAGCGTGTGTACCTATTGATCGTGACATTGCTAGAATCCCTTGCACACGAGCTCCTTTGGCATTGATAACTCTACCTCCTGCAGCTTCAATCCTTGCAAGTTCATCTGGCCTATCTGGCTGCCAGCAGAACCAAAGAGGTTCATTTTCAGGGATACTAAAATAGCAACATGATTCTTGTCATTGGTAATTTTACATAATGTTTTAACAGCAAGAAGCCAAGAAAGACAACTCTATAGAAATCTCAAGCCTGCTATATAGAGTGGCTTTCATTGTGCCCTTGAGGCTTGAGGTCACAAATGCATGGAATTCTTTCCTATTTGTCCTAGTGTACATTCCTATAATACAAAAATTTATTTTCCACAAATCACTTCCTCTATCCCAATTTGGTACTGTACCCAAAACTTTAAAACTTCAAATAACAATGTCAGAATTCAGAGATGTAGCTTTAACCTCACGGCCTACTCAACCCTGTTCCTAATTTGAAGCTAATACCTTAAATTTAACCAAATGCATGCTACTTAATCAGCTATGATGGAAAAAAATAACCTAGCTAACTCATTTCAACACACATTAAGTATCAACCAAGAACAGCTCTTGTGTGATCAAACACCTAATTGAGGATCTAGAAAGACCTCACAAGGGACTCAATTTTCCTAAATTAAAACAGCACTAAAGAAAAAGCAAATTAAGGCGGCTTTCACAAACCTTGTGGTCTGAGGATAGCGGCAACACCTGTCCACGGCGGCAGAGGACAGCACGCGAGTCTCCGCAGTTGGCGACTATGACGTGGCGGGGCGTTACGACTGCCACGACGGCGGTGGAGCCCGCTATCGTGAAGCCTGACGTCCCGCACGCGCTGCAGGACGAGAGCACCGCCTCGTCCATCCTGTTGAACGCCCTTTTCAGCACAACCTTCCACCATCCCACCACCTCCTCTTCTTCCTCCTCTACTGATAACTCTTCTCTTTTCTTCTCTCCGGTTGTGTTCGCCTGGTTCCCGCCAACTGCTACTTCGCTTCCCATACGAATCCATCCGCGCGTGGACTTCACTCTCTCCAGTTCTTCTTTCAGGATTACGTGCATCCTATCCCTGCACATCGCCGCCACCTGGCACGGAAGATATTTTCCGTTTCAGAATGCAACAGAACGAAAATAATTTCATCCAATTTTTTTCGATTTTGAATTTCAATGTAAATTTTCCGAGTTCGCTCCAACGCTAACAAACAAATGGCAGAAAGGATTTAAAATTGAACGGAAACAAGTTGTTAGAACGATCTCGAGACTTCTGTTTCAGTAGTTTCTTAAAAGACAGAAACGATTCAAAATCGATACGAAACAAATGTTTATAGATATTTTGAGATTTCCGTTTCAGTAGCTTCTTACCTGAGATCCTCCATGGCCGTCAAACACGGCGAAGAAGTGAACCGGCTGCCGGCGGCAAATTTCCGGCGAGCAGAGGTTGATCTGAACGGAGACGGCATCCTCCATCTCGCGTCTCCTTCCGGCCAACGACATGAATCCGAACTGCGGCGGCGCCTCCAACTCTGCACATACTTTTTCAGCACAAGGTTCGTCTTCCGTTTTGGCAGATTGCGCCGGTAACTCCACCTCCGCTACCGTCATCGCCGGACAAGCGCACCTCCTCAACTCGATTCGGCGGCGACGGCGGTCCCGGCACTTCTGCGGCGTATCAGAATCGTCGTCGTAGAAGAACATCTTCGAGCACTCCACACGGTCCGCCATTGACAAATTGAAAGAAACTAACAAATAATCCTCCCGGAGACAGGTCTACTTCTTCATACCAGAAAAGCTTATAAAATACGCTTCAAGCTAATGGAGTTAGAAAGAGAAGGGGGTGAAAAATGTAAACGTGGAAGTTTTGGAGGGATGCCGGGAAAAAGAAGTGAGAAACCATCATTCAACGGTTGCACAAACTGTGTGCCCGAAGAGGAGCTGCCCGCAACACGTGGCCGAACGGGCAGCTCTAGAGTGGTTACACGTGTTGCTTCTTCTGACACTTCTCGTAAAAGTGCTACTGCGACTTATTGACTTGTTTCTACTCGCGCCTTTTCAGGGCCGACTGAACTGCCAAACCGGCTGTGTTTTAGCCTTTAATTGACTCGGTTTGTAAGGCAATCCTTTTTTTTTTCCGGTTCGATAAGAAATTACTCGTGCAGTCGTGCTTGCGTTTGTAGTTTTGTACACGTTTTTTTCAAAAACTTGGAAGTATTTTGCACATTCCTAATTTGCTGGCTATGAATTAAATTGAGTAGTACTCTTTAGTTGCCACGTGTGCTGTGACTGTTCATGAGTTGAATTCTATTGTGGATCTGGAAATTTGGATCACCCTTAGTCATATACCTTTGAATTTCATTAATTTAAGGTAGGTGGGGTGGGGCATTTATAGTCGCATTGGATTTAATCATGTTTTGTTTGATAACAATGAAATATATCTTCCAGAGATAAAGTGTCACATAGACAAGGTCAAGCATATAACATTGATTCACTTACGTCTGACGTGCTATTAAAACTAGCCACGTACACACATCACTTGCGCATCAAACTATCGTCAAAATTGGCTCCTCCTAAGAGCAGACGACACATCCATCTTAGCATCAAACTCCATCGAAAGGCCATATCTGACATACTTTACATATATCATATATGCATAGTATTCGTTAATTGTGAAAGTCTCTGAGAAATTCTAAGAATAGATTATATTATATACACATGTATAAAAAAGTTATTTGTATGATAAGTTGGGGTCAGGGGCGTAGGCATATTGTGTCCAATTGGAGTTGTACTTCTCACTAAAATTTGAAAAAATAATAATAATTTGTTAAGAATATTTTGAAAAAAATATTTTTTTTAAAATATTTTTTCAGAATTGAGTTGAACATACTTTGGTTGGTTTTGTTTGATTTCGGTTTTATTGGTTTAATTGATAGAAGATTATTTTTTTGGAAATTTTGAACAGAACCGAAATTAAAATTTGGAAAATCCAAACCAAAAACCAAAATGATATCGATTTTAGTTTGGTTAAGTCAATTTGGTTTAATATTTTGGTTTGAATTGACTCATGCTCAACTCTTTAAGGGTATAGGTTAGGAGTACTAATTTTAGGAACTAAAACCATAATAGGAAACTAATAAACCCTATTGAAAAAATAATTAAATCCAAATAAATACAATTCCAAAATATATTACCATTTTTATACTATTAACCTATGCCCTAAGGGCATAGATTAGACAAATTGTTATTATAATTTTATATTAGAGTATATAATTGACTAGGAAAAACAAACAAATAAAACAAAATAAAATGATTTCTAGCCTCTATCAATTCTACCAATGATTTTTTTTCTATAGCCAAGAATTTAACCCAGAAAAATTTAGCCCCCACTGGGCCAAATTCGTGGCTACGCCACTGGTTAGGGTTATAAAGTATATGCTATTACGCCCCGCAGTTGAAACCGGAGTAGACCTAACGGTAAGATTGTCTCTAAAATCCAAAAAAATTGTCTAGACAACCCTTTCGTAAAAATGTCCGCGTATTGATACTTGGACGTACGGTACATATGGAGAATCCTAACATCACCTAAAGCTACCTGTTCTCGAATAAAATGGATGTCAACCTCAATATGCTTAGTCCGCTGATGTCGGACAGGATTATTCGCCAAGTAAGTGGTAGAAATATTGTTAAGTGTACACTAGCGAAGCACAAGGCAAAGGAGAATGAAGTTCGAGAAGCAAGTTACGGAGCCAACAACATTCGGCGACGATGTTCACAACTCCACGGTACTCGACCTCAGTGAAACTCGGTGGTTGAAACATGTAAACCGTTTCCTAAGAGACCCGTGGAGAAAAGAATTTTTCACATCAAGTTGATGAATCGGTCAGTCTCGTGAACAACAAGATGAAGGACAATGCGAATAGTTGTCGGTTTAACAACCGAGCTGAAAGTATCATCACAATCAATACCAACCTTCTATGAGCGACCATTAGCTACCAAACGAGCCTTATACCTCTCAAGAGACCCATCAGACTAAAACTTATGGAAGAACAACCACATGCAACGTACAACATTTGCCTTTTCAGGCCGGGGAACCAAAACTCAGGTTCCATTACTTAAAAGAGCACTGTATTCGTCATGCATGGCAGAGGACCAATTCGGGTCTAGTAGGGCTGTTTTGTGGGAGGTGGGAATAGGAAAGAGAGGAGGCTTTTGTAGTGGTAGTGTTGAGGTCAAAGAGTTGGCGGGGTTTGAGACTGCCAGCGCGAGAATGCATTATCATCGGATGAGTTGGTTAAGCTGGATGACGAGCGGAAGGAGTCTCGATTGGTGGGGTTCGAGGGCTGTTCGGGGTTTGGGTTGGTGACCGAGCCGAGGGTGAAAGGCCAGGTGGGGGTGAATGTTCCATAGATGGGTCGAGCGTGACATGCGGAGCAACCGAAGGGGCAACAGGAGCTGGCGAGCTCGAAAAATTTTGGGTGAATAGAGGGGATATAGAATCATCATTGTGAAGAAAGTCATAGACGTGATTTGGAGAAGAAGAAAAGTCGGCAAAAGGAAACACAATTTCATCAAACGTGACATGTCGGGAAAGAATTATTTTGCGAGATTGGAGGTCCATGCAAATGTAACCTCTATGATCTTTAGGATAGCCTAGAAAAACACAAGGCGTGGAGCAAGGTTGTAATTTATGAGCGGAAGTGGCAGAAAGATTGGGAAAGCAAAGACAACCAAACACCCGAAGATGACTGTAGGTGGGATAAGTGGTGTAAAGAATTTAAGTTGGGATTTTATTTTGAATGGAGGACGATGGGAGTATAATAATAAGATAGGCGGCAGTGTCTAATGCAAAATGCCAGAAGCGAGGTGGAAGAGAAGAATGAAGAAGCATTGTTTTGAGCACGTTATTTATAGTGCGGATCATGCGCTCAGATTTTCAGTTTTGAGAAGATGTGTGTGGACAACAGAACCTAAAAGTGATCCCGTTTTGATTAAAGAAGGACTGAAATTGATGATTATTGAACTCTCTACCCATATCGCATTGAAACGGTTTAATAGCACACTTAAATTGTGTTTGAACGAAGTGATGGAACCGAACAAAAAGATCGAACACTTGTGACTTATATTTGATCGGAAAAACCCAAAGAAAGTGTGTAAAATCATCCAATACAATAGGTAGTATTTATTGCCTTATGAACTAACAATAGGTGATGTCCACAAATCACTATGAATAATATCAAACGGAATAAAGTTTGTGTTTGAGAATTAACAAAAGGCAATCTAACATGTTTTCCTAGTTGACAAGAAGAACAAATGGAAGATGAAGTCTCCTTATTGACTTGAAGGGGCAGCAAACGACGCAATTGATTAAAAACAGGGTGGATGGGATGCCCAAGGCGTGCATGCCACAGAACAGACGACTCAGCAGACAGAGAAACAGACGAGGGTGAGGGTGATTGGGCTGTGAATGGCAGACCTCGCCAAAACTGTTACATCTTAGACGATTAGTTCCTGTTGGAAAATCCTTCACAAAAAAACCATAGGGGTTAAATTCAAGAGAAACGTTATTATTTTGGGTAAATTTTCGAACAGACACCAGGTTTTTGATAATGTTTGGAGTTATAAGAACATTTTGAAGGTATAAAGGCCGGTTTGGGGTATGTAATGTGGCATTTCCTAGACCTGAAGTTGGAATTCTCTTTCTATTTCTGACTATAACCGAATGTAATGAACTCTTATAAGTAACAGAAGAGAGTATACCTGGATTGTTGGCCATGTGAGATGAGGCACCAGTGTCCATGTACCAAGAATTGTCCAAGGGTAAAACGTCATCGTGTTGAATGAACTGGCGAGGTCCGTTGGAGTAGTATATCCATAGTTTGGATCAGAGTAGGAAACATTAGCCTGGGGAAGTTGTTGTCTAGGTGCAGAGCCAACAATACCTGCCCCTGGGTTGTTAGGGTAGGGACATGGTGGTCGGTTCCAAGCAAAAGCGGGCCATTGCTTCTGAGTAGGCGCAGGAAAAGGAACCTAACCGAATGGAGTTCGTTGGAATTGAATTGGTTGTTGCTGTTGATTTCCGCGTCCGCGTCCGCGGCCTCGACCACGACCGCGACCACGACCACCGCGCTCGCTGTTTTGGAGATTGGATGATTGATCCGATTGAGAGGGCGGCTACTAAGCAGGGTTTTTGATGCCAATGTCGAGCTCTTATCAGATGTGGCGTTAAGGGCTTTAGAGTCACCTGCCATGGATTTTTGATGAGATCTCCGAGTTTCCTTTAGCAACACCATGGAGCGTGCCTTTGTAAAATCCGGGAGAGGGTGGATTTGTTGTATAAAACTCGCCACAATTTCAAATTCAAGAGTTAAACCAGCAATCAGTTGAATCACAAGTTGGTGATCGGACACCTTCCCCTCGACATTAGAGAGTTGATCTGCAAGGTCTTTGAGTTCCTGGCAATAAGCTGACACCGAGTTGAATGTTTCCAAATGACACCAAGAAAATTCATGCTGAAGATAAACAACCCTAGACACCTTATTATCTTGGAAGATGTCTTTCAATTTATTCCAGGCGGATAAAGCAATGGAATTTGGTTGAAGGATCGTTTGTAGGAGATCCGAAGAAATCGTGGCATATATCCATTGCAAGATTATAGCGTCAAGTTTGATCCCATACGTTGTCATCAACATCATCAGGTCGAGCAACGGTTCTGCCAATATGGCACAAGAGAAGAGAAGGGTCGGCGACGCAAGGGAGGGGGTGGAATAGAGTTAGGTCGAAGACGCTCGTGATACCATGTGAGACGTCAATTTTGAAAGTCTCCTTAGGGGATAAGGTTGCTTGTATAGGAAGCTAGGGTTACAAAGTATATCCTATTAGTATTAATTTATTTCAATTTTTTTGGGCGATGCCTTGTGCACATGAATTTTTAGCCTAGCGCATAAGGAAAACGCCGCTTCATGAAGCATGTCGGCGAGGCTCGAAATCCTCGGATACCCGCGTTTGGCATGCGTAATAAAGTGTTGCGCTTCATGATGCTTTAGAAGTGAGGCGGTTTCAGCGACACGATATTTTATACAGCCGGACACGAAAAAAAAACCTAATTCGACGATCATCAATCACGTACAGCGAAATTTATTCTCTCCATCAAACCTAATTTTTTTTATTAAAAAACTCGATATTGAACAATGTGATCCGAAACGGAATTTTCGAATTCATCGTATGAAGCAGAAGACGAGTCACACTCCTTGGAAGAAGAGTCAGAGTCATCAATGTCTTTTGAAGAAGAAGGGGAAGTTGAGTCTGAAAACGAGATGGTTGAATCAGAGATAAATTACGAGTTAGTTGAAGTAGTAATAATTTTTCAAAATAATACATGATTTTGATTGTTGTGTTAAAAAAATTTATTAAAATTTATAATATGTTATTATCATTGCATAGTATACATGTTTGGTGTATTGAGATAAGTTGTGATATTATATACATAGGTACCTAGGAAGGATTTTCTGTTTATTTTAAGAATGATATTGTGTGGGATAATAGACAAGACATGCTAAATTGGGCTAGGCAGGTCGGTCGTGAAAGAATGATGATGTTGACAATAAAAACATCAAACCAAACAATGGTCAGACTTGCATGTCATAGGCATGACAAATATAGATTTGGAAAGAAGGGTGAAGTACTCCCAATTGTTAGACCACCAAGTGTACAGGCACTTCAGACCAAGTGCAACTGTAAGTTTGAGTTGGTTGGGGTTCGAAGCAAGTCAACGGGAAAATGGGCATTAACTATAGGGTGCGGATTTCACAACCATGACCTCCCAAGTAGTTTACTTGGTTATTCATTTATGGGACGAATGACAGAAGCTCAGAAGGAGTTGGTTAGGAATTTGAGCTACATATATGTGCCTCCAAGGAGAATAGTCGAGGAGTTGAGGGCGCTATATCCTGGTAATGTGACATCGACGAAACAAGTTTCATATTTGAGGGCAAAGTTCCTAATCGAGGATCGTGGAAATATGACGGTAACCCAATATGCGCTACATTTCTTGCAACGAAACGAATATCGTTTCTTTCCGAAGAGGATGGATAATTCAGATCATATTGAGATCTTGTTCTTTGTCCACCCGCTCTCGTTGCATCTAATGAGATTGTTTCCATATGTTGTGATGTGTACCTGCCCTAGCCCTAGGGTCCCAAGACCGTCGCGACCCCCTTGGGCCAATCCGCGACTCCGTAAGACTCGTGCCAAGTCTTGTGGTCCGCCTCACCAACGGCACCACGACCCCGAACGCTCGATTCGTGCCAGCGCCGGGCCAACCCGACGTCAACACATGAAGTCCTTGTGCGTCACGCCTCGCTTGTGCCGCGCCACACGCAGTACCGAGCCCCCAGCCCTCGGTACCGTGCCAGCCTTCCTCGACACCGAGCCCCACGCCTCGGTACCGGCCACCATGTCCACGCCGAGCCAACCCGGCGTCGCGACATGAGGTTCGCGTCCCGCGCCTTGGCCTTGTTGTGCCACGCTTAGCGTGTCGCGACATGCCTTGCGTGCGCGCTGGCGCGCCGACGCCTTGTCGCGCCGCGCCAGCCTTGTCACGGCCTTGTCGCGACACTCGCGACATGGCCACCGTGACCACTATCCGTTTTTACTACTTTTAATACTTTTTCCTTTCTGAACATTATTATTTATGTCTTTACTATTTATTATTGAGCATTTATGGGCTTGGGCCTAACGTTGGGCCACTTGCACGTGTAACCCTAGTTAGCCACTTGCACGTGTAATCCTTCAACGGGGTTCACATCAACTGGTATCAGAGCCAAGGATTGCGTAAGTCTTTCTCACCCATTTATCTCGTTTTTGCACGAAAGTTTTTCTTTTTACCACAAATTTTCATTAGCTTCCGCCATCTCTACCATCACTCATTAGATCCATTGTTTTTGCTTCGAAAAAAAAATTCAGAAAATTCACAAAAAATAGCCTTTAACCCTACGACTTGCACTTGTTTTTCGGTTCATTTACTTGAGTCTATCGAGTCTTGCTTGCATCTTTCTTGCATTTAGATCGATTGAATGTGTGTGGTCGTGCATCAATTGTGTTTGTGCGAGATTTGGTCCAATTTGGCCTTATCTCTAGTTGGTTATAGAGAGCAAGTATCTTGGAGGATAAAATCTCCAAGATCTTGTTATTTGTCTTTTATTAATTAAAAAAAAATAAAGATTTGGAAGATAAAAGCCAAAATAAGGCAATATCTTTCCAATATATATAAAAAAAGGAAATATATCTTGGAAGATAAAAGCCAAAATAAGGTAATATCTTTCCATTTTAAAAAAAAGATATTGTGGGATACACAAGCCAAAATAAGGCAAGTGTTCCACATTTGGTGCATCTTTGATTAGTTCACCCTCTCTCTCCTATCTTGACTTATTTTCTTGTTTTGATTTGCATATCTTTTCTTGATTGCATATCTTACTTGCATTATTGTTTAAGACATAATCTCGCCTACTCCTCTAAGGTCGAGATACCACAATCTTTTCTTTCTCTTTCTCTCTTGCGTGCCAAGGCTTAACCTAGCCGACACCCTATCTCTCTTTCTTCTTGCTTGATTTGTTTGCTTGCTTGTTCGTGCTCTTGTTTGTTCCATTGCTTGTGTAAGTCGAGACCTAAGGCCTTCCATACTCTTTCAAGCGTCTAAATTCGTGCAATTAAGAGTACTTGGGTGGTGAGTCTTACAGAGTCTCGACGTATATTTTTGCTTTGTTGATTGTTGGACTTGTTACTCTTCTCTGTCCTCTATTATGCCAGGCATTCACCAGCGACGCTTTACCGGGTCTGACGACCCCGGAGCGTTTTTGGCATGGGCCAAGCATATGGCCACGTACTTCGGCCAACGAAACTACAACCACTACGAGCAATTTGACATTGCGATTGGATGCTTCACCGGATATGCTCGTAGATGGTTTGAACGAGTACAAGAGGATAGGTACTCTCAACAGCGGCGCCCCATAAAGACGTGGTCCCACCTTTTATGCAAGATGGTTCCACATTTTCTCCCACATGTGGACGCCCTCTCCTTTAAGGAGTCCATCCTTTGGCGCATGACCCAAGCGCGAGAGCTTTCTACAAGCCATTCAGTGGTCCCCCAACGAGAGCGCCGATAGACAAGGGCCACTTGACTCTGACACCGCCACATAGTTATGTTGTGTCGGCCGAGTCAACGGGCGTGCTTGTGACACCACCCCCGGTCATGGTCAAGGCCACCATAGCGACAGCCGTACATCATGGCCCACCGATGGCCACGGCACCAGTTCCCCTTGTCGAGGTCGTCGAGGAGGACGCTCCCACCATTACTCATTTCGCGCCAATCTTGGCGCTAATCGACTCGTTGGTTAACAGGTTAATCCCTCCACCTTTGTCCATTGATTTTCATACTAATCTATTTCCCCTTGTGTCTCCTATTGAAAATTTTAAGGTTGAGGCCGAAAGGCACAAAACCAAGCCTAAAGAGGGCGACACGGCGCATCCGACGCCGACACAAGACCCGATGGGCGTTATCGGGCCAACCATGATTTCCACAAGCGTTTCTGGTTTTTGTGGATCGGAAATCGTTCCCCAAACGGATTTCCCACAAAAACACCCCGCAACATCAAACTCCAAGAGTCGGACGCCGAAAGACATTGGAATAAGGCACATCGCCGACGCAGATGTGGGGACATCGGATCACGGTTCGATTAAACCGACTATTACCGGCGCTCCTAGTGCGAATTGGCTACAAATGCAGGGAGCTATGGGTCTCAAGAGTTGGGACCCTGGATCTTCTCCGAGTCCGGACGATGACGAGCCACCCCAGCTTGATTTGTCCCCGGCTCAACCACTTCTAGGGAGTTGTATTTGCCGTCCCTTTTGTCCATTTTTAACGCGTAATATTTCTAAAGGACCTCCTCTTATTGATTCTATCTCTTTGCTTTTGCAGGTTTCTAAAGATGTCAAGTGCCTTCCACTCCGACGCTCGACGCGAGGACGCGTCGAATCTAAGTGGGGGAGGATGATGTGTACCTGTCCTTGCCCTAGGGTCCCAAGACTGTGGCGACCCCCTTGGGCTAATCCGCGACTCCGTAAGACTCGTGCCAAGTCTTGTGGTCCGCCTCACCAACGGCACCACAACCCCGAACGCTCGAGTCGTGCCAGCGCCGGGCCAACCCGACGTCAACACATGAAGTCCTTGTGCGTCACGCCTCGCCTGTGCCGCGCCACACGCGGTACCGAGCCACCATGATGCGT
Source organism: Fallopia convolvulus (assembly GCA_964016875.1). Classification (NCBI taxonomy): domain Eukaryota; kingdom Viridiplantae; phylum Streptophyta; class Magnoliopsida; order Caryophyllales; family Polygonaceae; genus Fallopia; species Fallopia convolvulus. The sequence goes on from OZ024719.1 coordinate 58,019,929, forward strand.
CCCTCGTTTGGGATGCCTTGGATCGATCGGTGGCTTGAGTAGTAGGTCTCAAGTTGGCGTAGCGGAAGGCTGATTTTGATTGTGAATTGGTTCGAACAAGCAATGAGAAACAAGAACACGAGAGCAATTGCGAGAGTTGAGAAATAAAGGGGTCGGCGCAAGCACAAGGATAGAATTAAGGAGAAACCTCAACTTGAATTAAACCCTAAATGTGCGCTGAATTGAAAACATATGCCTAAGCTCTCTTATATAGAGAGGCGGCCGAATCAAACCTAGAGAAAACCCTAAAGTGGCGGCGCGCGCCTAGGGCAAGCGTGCAAGCTTAAGGCCCAACGGCGCGGTCCAAAAGTGCTCGGCGCAAGGCCCATAATTAACCTTCTAAATGCATAAAACTAACAATAGTAATGTTCCATAATAGAAAGTATGCAAAAAACTACTAAAATTGGATAAGTCGCCCGTGATCGTGCCGGGAGTGTCACGACGAGGCTGTCGCGACGCTGGAAAGGTTGGGACTCGGCACTGGCGAGGTCATGGTGCGCGTCGGTGATCGTCCCGTAGCTCCTGGAATCCGAGTTTTCGTGCAGCGACGGCGTGTTGCGCGACACTGGGAGGGATGCTCGGCGGTCCTTTGCTCAAATTGGTATCCCCTGGGCGTTTTTTGTTCAGATCTGGTGGAAACTCAATTTTAAGGGGTTTGGAGCTTGGAACGCCGAGTGAAGCATCAGAAATCTGTTTGAGGCCCTTTTTGTCAAAATCTACGGCGTTCGGCGCGTTACCGAGGCCTCTCGACGCAAACTGTCGGCCCTCCTCCAGTTTCTGTCGGCGTTTTGCATCTTGATCATCATTGGACCTGTTTTTGGATGGATTGGCACCAGGAACGCCTATAGAATCTTCATTCTTGCCCTCGGATGCCGTTGGCGTCTTGTTTGGCGCGGCGGTGCCGCTGTCACTAGCCTTTTGTCGTTGCCTTTCGGCTTCATCCTATAGAGCTTCACTAGGTGACATTGGTAAGAGAGTCACGCGCTTACCGTGGTAATTGAACATGTAAGTGTTCAAATACCCATCGTGAAGCACGCGTCGATCGTATTGCCATGAGCGCCCCAACAAGAGGTGTGTGGCGTCCATTGGCGTTACGTCACATAAAAAATTGAATCCGAATATTGACCAATAGAAAAGGTGAAAATTACCTGTTTGTCGACCCAAACTCCACCATCATTTGATATCCATTGAAGCTTGAAGGGGTGAGGATGTGGTGTGGTCGACAACTTGAAGTGATCAACAACCTTCTTGGAAAGAAAATTTGCACAACTTCCGGAATCAATTATGACACTCAGCGAGACATTGTTGACCAAACATCGGGTGTGAAAAAGTTGCTCGTGTTGGTCCGTGCGTGGTGCCTCGCGGACGCTCAGGGCGCGCCGAGTAACTAAGCCGAGCTTGGCCACGCCGAGGGCATCCGATGGATCGCACTCGAGCTCGGCGGTGTCGATCTCATGCGCCTCAACTTCTTCGTCCTCCTTGCTATCATATGGCTCACCTTGAGTGGTGAATAAAACCTTCTTATTATTAGGACAGTTCCTTTGCATATGGCCACATCCCCCGCATTTGTAACACGCCATGTCACGGGCTCGATCGGCGTTCGACTCGGTGGTGCGCGGCGCGGCTGGAGCCTTGGTAGGCGAGGCTTTGGCCTTTGCTTTGGAACCTGTCGACGGACTTGGCAAAGAAGGAGCAAACCGATTAGTAGATAAACCGGATTGACTAGAGTTAGACACATACCTTGAATTGGACCATCCCGACTTGACTCGCTTCTCTTGTTTGTGGATTTGCATGGCGGTGTGAACCAAGTTATTGATGTCTTTAATGGGAAGGATCTCCAACCTATCTTGAATGGACTGCCTCAAACCCTAGAGGAATTGTGTCTTCATAATGGAAGGTGACACACTCATGCCCGCCTTGAAGAACATGTCTTCGAGCTTTGCAAAGTATTCCTCCGGCGTCATTGTTCCTTGTTTGATGCGCATTATTTCAATGTGCATTTTATCTTTGTAATCGGCCGGAATGTATCTCTTCTTCAAGATATAGACGAGTTGATGCCACTCACGGATTAGGGGCTTGCCTTTGCGAATCCTTTCGGACTAGAATCGGTTCCACCAAGTCCTAGCGGCACCAATGAAGTGAAGCGTCACAACCTCCACCTTCTCGTCGTCTTCATAACCTAGATGTCGGAGCGTGTGCTCCGTGCCCTGTAACCACTCCAAAAACGCATCAGGATCACAAGAACCGGAAAAGTTTTCGAATTTTACCTTCACATCTCGGAGTTGTTGGCGTGGATCCCGTGCATCGCGGTCATCACGATCGCGCCGAGGGCTGGGACGCCGAGGCGAGTAAGCGCGCCTGTCGCGCCGATGCCGAGGCTGTCCTCGATGCGGATCGTCATCCCCGTCATCCGGATCGTCTCCATCGTAAGGCCTTCGTGGACGACGTGCGTCGCGATCCCTGTCTCGCCGTTCATGGGCGCCGTGCTTGCGACCCGAGCCATAGACTCGATCGTACTCGGTGCGATGCTTGGCAAGGCGCGGCGGTGGGATCCAATCCGAAGGCCGGTTGTCATGTTCTTCCGGATCCTGCACATTGGGATGCTCAAAAGAGGACTCGTTAGAAAAATCTGAGAACTCATCATATTCATTTTCAAACTCCGAGAACGGACTCCGAGCACTTTGATGCCCGAGGTCATCCTCAACTCTATATGCGTCGGCGTCGTAATACTTGGCCCCGTGCTTCCGCTTTGGGGTTTCGTACACATACGCCGGCGACTTGTTCTTTTTCTTCCTTTTGGGATCCCCACTCGTGTGTCGACGTCTATACTCCTCGGATTTGTACTCCTCATCGGAATATACGTCATACACTTGTGTGTCTTGATAATCTCGCGCCATTTGATAGCGATCTGCGGTCCGGGGACCACCATCGTGCCGATCATATTGGCGACTTTCGTTGATCGACTCCATGCGTTGCATGGTGCCGAATTGTGATGAAGGCTGGGCGTGCTTCTTCCCCTTTGCGTTGGCACGAGCAACGTCGTCTGCGGACACGCCTGGCACGCCGTGGATCTCCGAAGTGAGGCCATGCGTCGGTGGCACGGTGTGTTTGGATTGCGTTTGGCTCGCGGCCAAGAGGCGTTCGAGCTCTTCAATGCGTGCCACGGCTTCGGGGTTCCAAGCCTCTCGATTCTGGTTAGGGTTTTGGCCCTCGGTGGGGTTGTTGTTTCCACCGTCTCCCGAGTCCGAAATTGTACCTATAGTGACACCAGTCATTGAAGCAAGTAAGAAGTTCACAAGCAACTAAACAATGAGTTACAATTCGCTTAAGTCAAGCCGACCCTTGTGTTCAAACCACACGTTGAAGGATTGGCAAGGCTAAAGGTCACTCAAACTCGATCAATGAAATGGATCCGAAAATTACAATGCAAGCAAGCAAGACAAAGGCAAGTTCGAAACCAAAATCGCAAGGCAATCAATGATATGAATGAAATTTGCGAGATTTATAAGCAAAAGTGAAGGATCTTGCCTTATTTTGGCTTGTGATCTTCACTAGAATTTTTTTTTTAATCCAATCGACTACGTTAGCTTATTTTGGCTTTTATAGTCGAAGAACAAGTTTTGTTTTTTTTATAACAAGCAAGTCGGACTAGGTTTTCGCCTCTAGAACCGATTCAAGTAAAGAGATAATCAACACGCAAGCAATCAAAGGATGCACGAGAGAAATTGGCAAAACAAGTCCTAAGTTCATGCAACTAGCAAGACAAAGCAACAACTTCACCAAAATCAATAGATCGATTGAGTTAGGTCACGGTTGATTTTGTTTTTTAATAACAATTACGAAGCAAAGAAAAAATTTTGGGACCCTAGATGGCGGATATGCGAAGTGGAGAATGGATTCTAGGGTTTCAAGTGGCGGAATTACGTGTGAGAATGAACTAGAAGAGTTGAAATAGACTTACTCAAACCTTGGCTCTGATGCCAGTTGATGCGTCCCTCGTTTGGGATGCCTCGGATCGATCGGTGGCTTGAGTAGTAGGTCTCAAGTTGGCGTAGCGGAAGACTGATTTTGATTGTGAATTGGTTCGAACAAGCAATGAGAAACAAGAACACGAGAGCAATTGCGAGAGTTGAGAAATAAAGGGGGCGACGCAAGCACAAGGATAGAATTAAGGAGAAACCTTAACTTGAATTAAACCCTAAATGTGCGCTGAATTGAAAACATATGCCTAAGCTCTCTTATATAGAGAGGCAGCCGAATCAAACCTAGAGAAAACCCTAAAGTGGCGGCGCGCGCCTAGGGCAAGCGTGCAAGCTTAAGGCCCAACGGCGCGGTCCAAAAGTGCTCGGCGCAAGGCCCATAATTAACCTTCTAAATGCATAAAACTAACAATAGTAATGTTCCATAATAGAAAGTATGCAAAAAACTACTAAAATTGGATAGGTCGTCCGTGACCGTGCCGGGAGTGTCACGACGAGGCTGTCGCGACGCTGGCAAGGTTGGGACTCGGCGCTGGCGAGGTCACGGTGCGCGTCGGGGCGCTGGCGAGGTCGCTGGCACGACGCGGGACGCTGGTGACGGCGCTAGAGAGGTCTCGAGGACTTGAGGTTCGCCGATGCTTCCGAGAACCTCAAGTTGAGACTCGATCCCGTGGTCCGATGCGAGAACCTCGAATGTCGCTCCGAGGTCTTTGCGACGGCTGGTGGCGACCTCGGCTTGCGATCCGATGCTCGAGGATGGCGCGCCTTGACAAGGTTGATCCGAGAGCTCATAGCGAGGTTCCTCGACGCCGATGGTGGTGATGGTTCTGAGCGAGGTAGCGGTGTAGGGCGCGTCGTGGTGCGTCTTGGATTGCTCGAGTCCTGGCACGAGTGATGGGGCCATCCGAGCGAAAAGTGAATGCGTCGTCCTCTTGGCTAGCATCCATGACGGGGGTCGCATCACACCAGCCCTCGATACCGTGCCAGCCTTCCTCGGCACCGAGCCCCACGCCTCGGTACTGGCCACCATGTCCACGCCGGGCCAACCCGGCGTCGCGACATGAGGTTCGCGTCTCGCACCTTGGCCTTGTCGTGCCACGCCTAGCGTGTCGCGACATGCCTTGCGTGCGCGCTGGCGCGCCAACGCCTTGTCGCGCCACGCCAGCCTTGTCACGGCCTTGTCGCGACACTCGCGACATGGACATCGTGACCACTATCCGTTTTTACTACTTTTAGTACTTTTTCCTTTCTGAACATTACTATTTATGTCTTTACTATTTATTATTGAGCATTTATGGGCTTGGGCCTAACGTTGGGCCACTTGCATGTGTAACCCTAGTTAGCCCCCATGCCTCCTTAGGGTTTCTAGGAGCTCCTCTATAAATAGAAGTCTCCTCTCATTGTATTACTGACGCTTTGTTTGAATATATCGTTACTCTGTCGAGTTTTCTCCAGATTCGTTTCTTAAAGGCGTCATCCCAATTTCTACTTCTCATCCCATATTCTTCTGATCTCCCTCAAAAGAGATCACCCTCTCAATCCTTTCAATTCTTTCTCATCCAAGTCTAGTCGTTAAATCGGCTCAATCTATCCAAGTTCGACGTGAGAAGACCCAATACGAGTCCAAGATCGATCCTCTTCGTGAATCCTTCAACGGGGTTCACATCATGTTGTCATTATGGACAACACATATAAGACAAATAGGTACACTTTTGTAAACTTTGAATATGTTATTGAATCATTTCGTTTTGTTTTCACAATTTTATTAACATGTCATACATGGACATGTACGAAATGGCATTACTAGAGATGGTTTGATTCACGTGCACTAACAAATCATTCAACATCGGTTTTGCATGGGTGTTGAAACATTTGAAGCATTTGTTTGCAGAATTGGCGACAATGCCAAATGCGATTGTTACAGATCGAGATAAGGCCATCATGAATGCAAAGGACGATGTATTTGGGAACGAAGTAAAACATCTCTTGTGTTGGGTGCACGTGAAGGCGAACGTTAAAGCGTATGCTCTTGGTATTCTAAAAGACCTCAAGGCTGCAGAAAGATTTGCCCATAGATGTTGGGGCATATTTATGTCATCAACTAAGGCCAAATATGAGGAGAGGTTTCTAAAAGTGAAAGAGCGTTGGCCAGGGCTCATGCCATATGTTGAGAAGTCATGGCTTGGGCCTTACAAGCAGTCGATAGTAAGAGCACGGACGAAGCATTGTCTTCACTTTCAGACGAGAACAACGAATCGATAAGTTTAGGCCTATATATGTACCTTGATTTATTAATTCATATTAAGAAAAATAAGTGAAATTATGTTTATTACAAGGTGGAGGGCATGCACCATGTGCTTAAAAAGATACTTGACAGTTCTCGAGGAGGCTTTAACACGGTGAGTGGAAGGATTCACCATCAGATTGTGTCCCAAGTTGGTGGTTTGCAGGGAAATCTTGAGATGGCACGTACGAAGCTACCAACAGAGTTGGAGGGTGTCCCTAAGGAAGTGAGAGTGATATTTGTCCGTCTATTTTATAGAGTGTCAACACACTGCATTAAGAAGTTGAATATGTTCTACAGCCTACACAAAAAGATGAGTGAGGGAAAGATAGAGACTGAGTGTGATGATTATTGGTGGAGAGAGCGCATGGGTCTTCCTTGTCCTCATAGGATTGCTCATGCCATCATCAACAAGCAACCCATAATGCCAAATGAGATACACTCGTTTTGGCATCAAGTGGTATGGGACGACATCGATCCACAATGCATGCCCATAAAAGACAATGTATCCCTCTCAATTGACCAAGTTAGAATGGAATTGATGATTGAGATGTATGAGAGAGGAGAATTGTCAGAGGATCAGGTGCATGGTATATCTGAGTCATTTGTATACATGGTCATACCCCAAGATTCTTTACTGCTTGAGCCGATAGATCTTGTTTCATGGCGAAAGGGAAGGCCAAAGGGTTCTACAAAGGGCTCAACCAAGAGGAGTAGTACTCTGCTTGAGCATAGGATGAGTGAGTATGAGCAAGAGAAGAAAGACAATGATTTGAAGGAGAGAGAAGAGAAGGAAAAGGAGAGCAATAAAGAAACCCCGTTGTTGAAGGGTTTCTTGAACAAATAAATTTATATCAAGACCCCGCTATGTATAGCAGAGTCAGGTTCGTCCACAGGAGATAGTCAGTATCAAGTTTTGTTACTTCTCACGCAAGCAAGAGAGAAAAGTAAGGATTTTTATCAAGGGAAAGAGATTTCTAAGGTTAAGCTATCACCACAACAATAATCATGCATGCTTCCAACGAGAACTCACAACTATCATGCAATTTAGATCATAGAAGAGTCGACTTCACAAACAATTCAAGTTTATTCAATCAACTTTCGCAAATCAAACAACTTTCTATCTATCCTTCAACCTAGGAATATCAACTTTCGCAAATAATCCTATTAGAACTAATCAAACAATCAACCTTACACTTTCGCTTTTGAGTTAATTGCAAGATATATGCCTCAACTTTCGCAAAGAAATTAAGCACAAGATAGATAGATATGATCTTTAAGCATTCAAATCATGAATTCACACTCATGAAACATAAAGATCACGCTTTTATCACAAAAAGGCGCTAACTTTCGTTAACTAGAGCAAGTAAATCAACTAACTTTCGTTCATTTAATAAACTTACTATCTAATCTCTTCTACTTCAATTAGGATAGCTCCATTTTCGCTTCAAAACCCTAATTTGACTATTCTGATTCAAAGTTTCCACTTTTGCTTCAACTATGAATGAGAAATTCCAATCCTCTTTGGATTAAGAGCAAGAGAATAGATTCATGCAATAAAAAAACAATCAAATCATGATCAAGAGAAAGCATGCACCACCATTGTTGGCTTTAACCCCCACCTTAGAGAGGAAAACTACTCACTAAGCATAATAATTGAAAATAAAACTGAATTAAAAAGGAAAAGCTTACAACTTTGAATTTAAAACAAACTTGTTCTCCAAGCAACACCAATCTCTACTCTCTATCCTCTCCTACCAACTTCTCTCTCTCTCTCTCTCTCTCTCTCTCTCTCTTCCTCCTCCTCCTCTAACGTACCCCTCGGGCCCTAGACCGGTGTTGGTTGGCTTCATGAAACAAAGGGTTTAACCTCCTTTTATAGAAGAAAAGGAGTCCTAATTCAACTAGTAAACAAGATAAAACAACTTCCTAAAAATAAAAGATAGAATATATCACAAAAGATCTCGGAATAAGGCAAAGTCGGCGCCATGATCGACCCAAATGGGTCGTGCACGACCCTCATAGGGTCGGTCCTGAGAGCATTGTTCACCAAATGGGTCGTGAACGACCCTCAGAGGGTCGGTCCTGAGGCTTTTTCTTCTAAATGGGTCGAGCACGACCTTGTTTAGCACTAAAATCAGCCTTGAGTAAAACTTGTGTAGCGGCTTCGTTACAACTCCGTTTGACTCAATTATTTTTCCTATATTCTTGTAACGAATTTCTCTATATCTTTCCAAGCTTGAACTTGATCTTCAATGACTTTATGAACTTCATTCCTTGAGCTTTTCCTTAAGTGCTTCTCATCGGTTTTGCTCTTTTCTTCAAAAGTGCTCCAAAACAGCTCCAAAAACCTATAAAACACCACCAAAGCTTATGTAGACACCATATATTAAGAAAATACAAAAACCTACTCAAAGGACTCAAAACAAAACACAAAACTAAAGAAAAAGACTCAAAGGCACAAAAACACACCCTAAAACATGACTAAAAAGGGCGGACATCACCCGTCGACGACAAAGAAGCATGGAAGGCCAAAGGGCTCAACCAAAAAGGCTAAAAAGAAAATTATGGTAGATACGAATTCACAAGTTCAAAGTAAAGAAGTGGTGTGGTTGGGGGTGAACTTTGGTTTTGATAATGTTAGCCCTTTCATGTTTTCTTACATTGTGAGAGCTAGGGATGTAGCGGCGGATGGTCATTGTGGTTATAGATCCTTTGCAGAGGTATTGGCATATGGAGAGGGACAATACCATAGAGTTCGAAAGGATCTATCTGCTAAATTGCAGTGGAACAGAGTCATATATGAGCGTGTAGGGAACATGCCACCTATTGATGAGCTTTTGCAGAGTATTTCGTATGTGGAGAGCTTGTGCATGCAACCATATTGGCTCGAGATGCCCATTGGTGGTTTGATATTTGCCACATTACATCAGGTGTTGTCATGGAATGGATTACACACATGCTTACCTATTATGGGTGTAGGGGACAATCGGCGCCCTCCGACAAGGATTTATGCCATAGCTCTTGTGGGACAAAGAAACCACTGTATACCAGTAAGTATAATTAATGATGACTTAATTATGTTTACTTGAATTGTAATTGTTGTTGTTTATCGTTAGATATTGTTTTTGTAGGTATGGTTGAAGGATGACGCGTCGCTTCCTCATCCTCCGATAGATTGGAAAAGGAATCATGACCCTAGTGTGAAGGGGTGGGACAAACCGTTTACACAACAGATGAAAACATGGCGCAAACTTCGTGTTTCTAATGGTTTAAGCCCAAATGTAGGATGTTAGAGTTATGAATGTTGGATACATATTGTTATGAATCTTTTGATTATGGTATGCATTGTAGACACTTATTTTTTACATAGAACTAAATTTAGACAAGTTTCAATAAGGTTTTGTGAATTGCTATAGCTTCGAAGGCCATTAATTGACATTGCAAGTTTTTTTTGATAGCAACATTGAAAGTATTGAAGCTGCTACATGAGTGATTTTCTGGTGCTGATTGTTGCTGATTATGGCGCTTCATGATGCGCAAACGGACACTTCATGATGCACAAACTCACGCTTCATGATGCACAAGGGCACACTTCATGATGCGCAAAAGTCCATGAGAAAAAATGGGTGGCTTTTGCTCGTCCCCCGTTTCGAACTGTAGACTAATTCCTCAAACGCGTGTACCTGGACCAAGTGTGCTGCATTGGCTATCGATATATATAGGAGATAATTTTGATTTCAACTAATGCATTTTCGAGTCGGTTTGGTCGGGAATTATAATAAACTTACCGGTTCACCTATTTTTAGGGTTCGGAAATAAAATTATAAACGGATCCTAAGAGATTGTAATTGAAATAATTTTCTGGGTATATAATATATGATTTTATGTATATTTGAATATGTGAACCCTTAGTATTCACATTAAACCTTTTATATAATCGAACCGGCCTCAAATTAAACTGGAAAAATGAAAAAGGTTCTGGTTCTTGAAATTTCATGTTATATGGGTTAGTATCATAATTTATGGTAAGGTTACGTTTAATGGTTAGGGTTTAGGGTTTAGGGTTTAAGGTTTAGGGTTTAGGGTTTAGGGTAGGGTTAGGGTAGGGTTAGGATATAGTTAGGGTAGGGTTTAGGGTTAGGGTAGGGTGAAGGTTTATGGTTAGGTTTTAGTGTTTAATAACCTTATAAATACTGAACTGACATAGGTTTAGGGAGAGGGTTTTGGGTTTTGGGAGAGGGTTAGTGATATGGTACTTCATACCATAACTAATAATCGCTAAACTTCTAAACACTAACCTGGCATCCTTACAAGTACTTCATAATTTATGGTAAGGTTATGTTTTATGGTTAGTGTTTAGGGTTTAGGGTAGGGTTAGGGTTTAGAGTATGGTTCAGGTCAAGATTATTTAGGGTGTAGGGTAATGAGTTTAGATGATTGGTATGATCATGGTTTAGGGTTAATTGTTAAGTATATTGGGTGAAGTGGAATGTTTTCAACATGATTTTGGTTTATCATCAACCCTAAACCCTAAACCCTAAACAATAAATCTTAACCCATTAAAAAAGACCCTACATCACAAGCATCATCCATTTAACATATTAATCCTGACATATATACAACATATCCCTAAACCCAATAACTAACAAGTAAGCCTAATTCACACCATATTGTATATACAACCAAAATAACTACAATCCTAAATCTTGACCTTAATCCTACCATTTAACTAACAACAAAATGACAAAACCCTAAATTGAAGTGAAAAACCCTAAAACCTATGCATTAAATGTAACATTCATTAACCCTAACTAATAATCGCAATACTGTTTTGAAGTTAAAGATCAAAAGCTCACACTAACTCTACCATTTAAATAAGATCAAAATGGAAAGAAAACACTATCCCTTAACACTAATTTGCATGTAGAGATAAATCCCTAATATAAACCGTAAACCCTACAAATAAACCATTAACCCTCATTTGTCACTTCATGAAGCTCTATGCTTCATGAAGCATCATACGCATCAATATCCAGCAACCCGTGCGGGCCCATATGGGCCAATAAAAAAGAAATGCTCCATGAGACGGAAAGCTTGACGAAGCGTGAAATTGCGCTTCATGAAGCGGCATAATCCAGAACAGAATAAACCGCCAACGCTGCCATATCCATCCATATCGGATTATGCAGGATATGGAAGTTTTGAGATTCGACACAATCTGCACGATTAATTTTGGAAAATATAATTTGGTGGGAAAATATGGCGCCAGATTATCAACTCACTCTCTATTTATGCGTTCAATACATCAGTTGTATCTTCATTCAAGTAACTCGTCATTCATTATCAACACACTCAAGGTGTTCAATCAAAAACCATGGTTTCAAGGGAGCATTTGAGGGATTTGCAAGAGATTCGCCTATTTATGCGCAAACTCATGCAAAGCAAGGAAATTGGGATCAAAAAGGTTGGCGGGCATCTTGGGTGCTTAGGTTATTTCAGGACGCTACAACGAATTTTTGATGAGGAGATGAACGACAATCTGACTGAACATGATTTCCGCTTAGTGAGGAGGGAGCATGTGGAGAACGAAGATGAAGGTGCTAGCGAGACGAATCCAATTATAATTGAATAGTGTTTATGTTATTTTAGCATCCCTTCCCTTGTTTTTACCCGTTATCAGACTAGTATGTTTTGTTGCAATTCAGTTGTTTTTACCCATTATGAGACTAGCTTCGTGTTGCAATTCAGTTGTTTTGTTACAATTCATTTGCAAGTGCACAAGTGTTGAACTAATGCAAAAAAAAATAAACATCAATTGTTGATAAGATACATGTATATTTGACAAGTTCAAAACTGCCAAAATATTGCTGATTGATCTAAATATTCAAAATTGGAACAAAAAACAAGCAACACTGCTGATTTAGATAATTCCGATCTTGTTTGCAACATCCAGGGCGTCATGTGTTCACTTTCTTAGCCTGGATGTCAAACATCTTCTTCACTGCATCCTTGAGGGTAGAGGCCTTCAAGGCCTGAGCCTTAGGATCGGCCTTCTTTGAAACATCAACAATTAAAATGTCTAAACTGGAGGAGTAGTCTTGCATTTGTTGCAGCTTGGAGAGACTCTTCATCTTGAGCAATATCAAAGCATTATGAACGATTTCATCTTTTTTTTTTTTTTTGCATTTTTGAGGCTGCCTCCATTTCCAGCATCTCATTCTCATCCATATCATCCTGATGTAGTCCAATATCAAAGCATTAAGAACGGTTTCATCCTTTTTTTTAAAACTTTCCTTTGTTTACCAAGAGCAAGATACATTTTTGAGCTTTGGGGGCTTAATATTGATGTAGAAGCTTGCTGAGGAGTAAATAAGCCTTCTTGTTGTTGAGAATATGCACTAGATGTAGAAGCTTGAAAATAATCAGGCATGATCTCTAATTTCTAATACTAAGATAACCTAACTCATGGTACAAATTGCACTTCTTTCCAGCAAACTTATAAATGAATTTGATCACAGCAAAAGACTTAGGGAGATGCTGTTGCAAAACATAGATTATATCACAAAAATCATAACCATAAAGCTTTATTCAATAAATATGGGCGCATAAAAATTATTAATTCCATGTCAGGCCAAACTCTACAAGGGCCACCACTTCCAACATTTTCCTTGGGTAGAGATGTTACAACTCCTGGTGAATCCACATGCATGCCAAACTCTACAAGGGCCACCACTTCCAACAGAAAGCAAACACTTTTCGTCTTCACTGCATAAAAAATTCCATCTAACATGAGGGGAGAAAATCCCAGAGAAAATGGGAAAGATAAAGAGTGAACCTGAAATCCAAATCCTTCACTGAAGAATGGGCTCGCTCATCACTGAGAACCATTTCCATGCCAGGCCACTTGATTACCCTTAAATAGCCATCTTGTACTGCATAAAAAAATCAACATCATATCATATTCATTGAAATTACCTAAAACCCAGAACAAAAGAATAAGATACTTCACCATTTGGGATCAAACCCATTCTATTGTCTATTCTTAGAGAAGATATAGATGTAAGCAAGTACTCTGACAATTCTGCATTATGAATTTAGATTATAACAGCTCGCTACCTCAGAGCTCTCAAGTACATTTGTTCCTTAACTTCAGGAATCTAGTCTAGCTTACTATTCTAATTGACCCATAGTTTGAGTGGAAGTGTAAAGTTTTATCAACAGTCACATTTGACTCGAACTTTGGATGATTATGTTATACAACATCTATATTTACCATCATTGAAACCACTCAATGATTCAATCGTGTGTGTGTGTGTGTGTTCAGATGAGGAGGATATATAATGCATCAAATGCTTGACATTCTAGGAGCATGATTTACAATTAACAAATGATCCCTACCTCACCACCAACAGTAAGCAAGGATCCATCCTTATTAAATGTAAGTGCTAGTTGTTGTCCCACATCTTCCAACTGCTCAAGTTCCTTCTCAGATGGTACTATACCAAGCATGTGATCCCTGTTATTTATGGTTTTGTCCCATTCAAACCATCTGTATACAAAGCATAATTTCTAAGAACAGATGGCATGTTTAATATCCAATTAGTCAAGATTGGAGTCCTGACTCATTTAGCAGTGTTATACAAGTTCAAGCACGGACTCCCAACTGAGAAATCTTGTTCTAGGAATTCAAGCATTACAGAACTTAAAAGTTAATCTATTTATATGCAGTTAAGAATTAGATAAGATCTTTCCAAGAATTAAGACTAATGATAGCAGAAACTTTGACAATAACAAGAAAATAAGAACTTTATGCCAACTCAAAGCAGTTGCCTGGACAACAATGGAGTACCTAGTTTCAAGTAGAAATTATGACGAAACTAACTCAAAGAAATCATCATCCTCCTGTTTATAAACAGAAAATAGATGAATTTTCAGTGTATCAAGATTAGCCATTAACTGAAGTTTAACAAAGTGACTATTTGGTCTAAACTCTAAAAGACACCTTTAGATAATATTCAAACAGCTAAGTTACATCATGACATACTCAGAGGAGAACAAAGAAATTGTTGTTGGTTGAGCTATTACCTGAGCCAATAAGCAAAGCGTTATGATTGCCATTGGAGAATGGCAACATGAAGCATACAAAGAAACAAACAAGTCTCTCCCATCTGCGTTAAACAATGACTGCTTCAAGACTCCCCGGAGCTCTGACAGTTTAGATGACCTCAGAAGAATCAAGTTCGAAGCCTGAGTATCAAAAGGCATATTGAGACATGAATAAAAGAGCAAATGCCTCTAGAAGATAGCAGTCAACAGATTGTTTCACAACAAGTATGGTCATAATATCCAGCATGTACATCAATGTGTTTTAAAAAAACTCATGTATAAAGTTGTGAGGTTGTAACAAAGACCTGAACCATGATAGAAGCAAAATCAAGGATAATGGAAGGTTCTTGGTACACTCACTGAGAATTTAAAAGCACACTAGTAACAACAGCAGAAGTGAGTAAGTATTTCGGTACTTCAATACCTGACTGCATCTGACACGCATGACTGCTTCAAAAGCTTGAGGCCTTGTCACATTCCATATCAGATCATTATAGTACATCAACACAGACTGGAAATTATTAAGATTAAACCACATTAGTGAAATGAACCCGAACCCAAATCTGGGCATAAATTTATAATTTTAAAATAAAACATGCTAAAGTAAAAAGATGGGGAAGAGTAAGTAAAGTTCAAACTCACCTCAAATTCAACCAATTCAATTGCCATCTCCTTTAAGTCTTATCTTGAGGTTGGAGTAACTTATTTGCATCCTGAAAATCATCAAACAAGAACAAGTTTCACATAGTATAAGGGCATATCAGTTGATGGGATGAGAATCTATTGCCAATTGCCATACATTCTTGATTCAGCAATCTTTATATAGAGAATCATCAGCAAAGTGTAAGAAGATTGAACCTTACCAAATTCCTTTCCAACCCACTTCCTAAATTACACAGCAAACACAACACCAAATGATCAAAACATGAAAATGACAATCAATATACATCAAGGCTAATTGGAAGAAATGGAAGCTTGCCTTTTCCTGGAAGCTTGCATGTTCCTTCCTTTGACAGCTCAGGAGTGCCTGAAGAACAAACAACATATAAAAAATCTCAGCATTTATGCTTACAAAACTGTCTTTTTCCTGAAGAAAGAAATGGAACATATGAAAGATGAAAAGCAGGATCAGTGTAATTGTACTTTCTCCAGCTGCTTTAAAATGGCATTCCCTTTGCATTCCTTGTTGAAACTAAGATCTTTAGCAGCTTTTCGTAAGAAGCATATAATAGGAAGAATATAGCAATCATAACACATGAAGTTATAATCCAATTCAAGGTCACAAACTTAGAAGAAACATGGACAACGTAATTCAATTCATTTGCCTTAAAAATAATGCCATCTATATCAAAAAAACTAATGTAAACATGAGTTCTATTATCATGATGATAATGACACATACAAAAATATACTTCAATCCCTAATAAACTACGACTCCCCGTCCCCGGTGCCGTCACCTCCAGCACCATCACTAGGCTTGGTGTCCTCACCTCCAACATCATCCCTAGCCTCGGTTCCCTCACCTCCATCACCATCCCTAAACGCGGTACCATCAGCAGCACCCCCGGTCCTACTATATTGAACCCCAACACCCCCTGTACTACTACCCTCCCCAGCACGACGAAGCCCGCTTCCTTCTCCGTGAGAGTATTGAGAATCCCTAAACGGCCTACTCACAGGTGGAGGTAGGGGCGGAACACCATCCGCTAAAATGCTCAACATCTCCTGCAGGTACGGCCTAGCGGCATGATCCATGGGCATTCCCTGTAAAGCCTCTAGTGCGTATCCAACTGCCTGTTGCGCCCGCTGCACAATTTATTGAACGCATTAAATACAACACAGTACAAACGAATAATTGCATACAAAACTTTGTATTACATATTAAAATACCACAGTAACGTCCACCATAACTGCAGGATGGGCAGCGGGCTCCCAAGACCGATTCTGACGGGTTGATCTAGGATCTAGATATGGATGTGTTACCCCGTCGAACCAGTCAAGATACGCAGGGTCGGCCTGCCAAGGATACCGAGCCACAGCATGCTACTCGAGGTCAATCAAGTGGTCATACCGCTCATTCCAATACAAGTTTTGGTTCCGGAACACAAGACTGTAGGTGTTTATCTCCCTTGTACGCGAGACTACACGCGGCTCAATCGGATCCGGGGGGTCGTCTGCACACGATAGTAATTGCACAGACATCTTTCGGGATGGTATGGCTCATAAATAGCGAAGCAATGCAGAACTCCTTGATACCTAGAAATCCGATATTCCGTCTCAAAATCCAGGTCTCGGTTCCAAGGCGTCCAACACACTTGCAAGTCTACGGGAAAGTTAATTTGCATTACAACTCAATAAGAAGTAATATGTCAAACTATTAACAATTTTACCTCATCAGCAAGAATCTTGTCCATAACCCTCCGAATATCCTCCAAGCGTTGCGGCTTCTTCGGTCCTGATCGGTGGTCATTCCTATCTCGGGCACCCGCTCGGTCATCCATCAAAGCGTTCAAATTCAACACTGAATGCCCACGAAAATGTCTAAAGTACTCCCATATCCAAGCCTATAAAATTAACTTAAAATGAGTACCGAAATAACGAAAATTGTTCATCAACCAAAACATAATCACAATACTTTATACCTTTAGAATGAACATGCATCCTCCCAATCCCGCTGACGCCTGGCGAGATGCAATGCCTAAATGGTGGTATATGCACGCCAATGCCGCAGCACCCTATGCGAATCTGCTGGTAACACCATGATCCATCAAACACTGTAAATATATAGTCCTCTCCTTGTTGGTGCTCTTGTCACAGAACAAAGTCTAGCTAAGCAACCACAGCAAGTACGTAGATGCTATGTGATGTGGGTCCCGCCTATCTGTAATCATCTAAAGTATGATAGTCTGGAGATCCTTAATCAGAGACAGCATCGTCGGTCTGAGCAACCATCTCAACCTGAGGGGTCGTATCAACATCCCACGTAATATCCTCAATCGTGCCCAATGGAGACTGTGAAACAGTCGGAGGGTTAAGCGTCTGCTCATCTGAAGGGTCAACAACATCAGTCGCCGAAATCTGATCTGTCTGCGGCGTCATATCGACATCCATAGGGGGTGGATGACCCTATATCCTGACATGTCTGCATATCCCCAATATTTTACTCTGTCTCCTCGCGTTGCAGCTCTGAAATCAATGTATCTACTATGGGCCCCGTCCTAGCCTTCTTCGGTCGAGGCTCGACCTGAGCACGCTCCTCCGCTAATATGCCACGTGACCTCTTGCATGTCTTGTGTTCTTCTTTTTCGGCCGAGGAGGGGGCATAGAGACGGGAGTAGAAAAAGAAGCGCATCTCTCCTGAAACGCCTGTTGAAATTGTTTCTTTCATTATATTTCCTTACTTTCTTTTTCATTTCGATTTTTTATACTTGCAATTTCATATTCAAATGCAAGTATTGATTTATTTCTTACTCATAAATGAACTTTACATTTTCAACTTTGAATTGTCATTTATATCGTGCGTCAATTTCCAATTCCATATTAAAATGTACATAATGCATTTGTTCTATATTCAAAACACGGTTTTCAATGATTAAGTTTATGGTCTCTAATTTAACTTATCATACTAAACTAACTCCATATTCGAAACTAAATATTTATAGCACATGTTAACATTCGTTACCTAAAACTAATTAATATATATAAAATCTGTATATAGGTACATGTATTTTAAATATCAGGTGCACTGTATGAAATTACGTACCGATAGACCTGTCTTGCCCCACCAATCTTTTTCGAAGTCCTTTCCTGTGTCAATCTGAGTATCTTTCCCGCTCAAATCGCCAACCACGACACTAGCCGATGGGCTATCGGGACCCACCGACGCTACACCACCCTCCACATCTCCACCACCACCGTCGCGACCTACAACATATCCCTCGTTACCAGCGGAGGCGCAACGTACACCGCCACCATCTTCACTTGTAAACACATTACGATATAGTTTATTAATCCATAAAATTCCTTAAATTTCACAATCCAAATACCCCAAATAATTTATAACCAAAAGCACTACTCCAAAGCTATAAATGTCGCTTTTCTCAGTCAATTTGTTGGATTAAATAAACTCAGGATCCAAATCAAACTGAATAGATGAGTATAATAATGTCAAAAGCTCAAAAGATTCCACAACACTAATATGAACATGTTATCAAGCTAAGATTATCCTCTCATGAATTATGGACCAATAGTTGACATATTTTTATGGAATTGCTTTAATATCTTAGATGTTGGCAGGATTCTAAATGCAAAAGAGGTTGAGCAGTCTGGAGAAAGCCGCAAGTCACTTGAAGGAGTTCATAAGGAGCAAAACATGATAAAAAAAAAAAAAAAAGTTCCTCTGGGGAGTCTGCTAAGAATCTTGTGTGTATTGAAACTGATATACTTGAGGAAGTAGTGGTTCACTGGGGAGTCTGTAAAGATGATCAAAAGAAATGAGAGTTGCCAGCTTTGCCTCATCCACCAGAAACCAAAATAGTCAAGAATAGAGCATTGAACACAAAATTACAGGTACTGTATCTTACCAAACCAATATTTTATTAAAGGCAATCATTCCACATTTTTTTTGAGTATGTGTATTATCACATTGAGTGTTTGTATTGGACATGAGGACAAACCATCTTTCGATCCGTGTGATACTTTCATGTTTACATATCAGCTGTTAAGCTTTTTTTGGTAAAGGAGTACCTGTTGAAAGAGTATTTCTAATATGTGGCCTTCAAGTTTGTGATAGATTCAAAATGAGAGAAATTAAGGTACATCTGTAGATGAATTGCTTTCTATTTTTAAAAGAATTTTCCAAGGAAGGAGGCAAATAGGCAATTTTACCTCTCAACCATTGGACACATGTTATGATATTAGATTCTCTATCACAATCGTTAGAAGATTATATTGGATGCATGTGAGACATCTAAAATTGAAATTTTTAATGGTAAACTGAGAATAACTCAATGTTTAATGGATAACTGCATGTTTAATTGATTGATTAAAAACGATCATATAGTGTATAAGCATAGGACAGTCTTCTTACATTATTATGCCCACTGCTTCTTTGAATGCCATATTGTGCTATCAACATCTTGTTTTCTGATTTTGTCATCATATATAAACCCCACATAAAACAGCTGTTAAGGTCAGATTATGCTTGAAAACTGATAGCTTGTGCATTTATATTTGATTTTGTCCCTGTTTTATTGAGTGCTTAGATAAAATCTGCAGTGCAGTTGTAGTGTTTTACTTTTGTAACTACTTAAACTTGGTAGTTACTTCTGGTTGACATTGAAATTCATCTTTTACAGCCTAAAGAGGATGGTAGTGGAAATATAGGAGACTTTACTTTGGAGAAAGATCTTGCTGGATTTCTTTTTGTGATCATGCTAAGTGATGGCACTTGGTTACAATATATACGTTGACTTGCGGCTTTCTCCAGACTGATCAACCTTGGCCTCTTCAGCATCCAATTGCACCTCCTATGGAGTAGCCGCCATGTCCAAATACCAACACCCAACAGGCAAATCATTCCCTTGTTTAATCAACCAAGAAGGAACCTGATGTGAAAACATCATCATCTCCCTCCTAGGAATCCACCAGTAACCGAGCACCCCAGAATTTAAATAAGGTAATCAGAAGTTTAAGGAATTGAAGGCATTGATTCAGTACATATGCCACCAGTTTATCTATTCAACAATGGCTACTCAACAAATATTGGATACTCAGCAAACAAATGAACAAACAAAGGCATTGAACTGTTCTCATTGAATTCAGCAATTGAAGGGGAAAGTGATGCTCTATAATGGCTACCAATCAAGCAATTTTGCTATTCAACAATGGATACTGAGCAAGCAAATGAGCGAAATTACTTGAATGCACCGTCGTCAATGGGGTACCACCACCGCCATCTCTACCTGCTGTGCCACCGGAGTAGACTCGATTATTTTCGTCGGATCTACCGGAGAACCATCAATACCACCAGAATTCAATTCACCCCCTTCCATTTATACGCTTCGATAATTTTGGCAGATTGTCGGCGCCTCTACCGGAGAACTAATCTGCGATTGTCTACAGAGAAGACGGAGGAAGGAGAAGCGTTGTGCTTCTAATTGCGAATTATGACGCTTCGTGAAGCGTTGTGCTTCATGATGCGTTATGTTTTATGATGCTAAGAAACCCTACTGGATCCCACTTCATCTATCAGGTATCCATTTGCCTATCGCATGCACCCCGCTTCATGAAACGTCGAACGCGAAACATCGAACGCGACGCTTCATGAAGCGTAAAAGACCTTGTGCGCTCGGAAAAAAAAATTGTACATAAAGATTTGCCCTTTTTGTTAGTAATTTATTTCAATTTCTTAACACTACGATGAACAGAATCTATAGTCACCTGTCAGTCATTTTGGAGACCCATCGCTTATAATAAAACCTTCAACAGGACTTGGGAACCTTAAACAAACAAACAAACAAAAACGTAAATTTTATATATAGTTCATAGGAAAATCTACAGATTCTCCTATTTTTGATTGTTCAAACTAAAAAGAAAACAAGGGTCAAAATTGATGCTCTCCTGTGTCTTACTGCGGAGAGCTTGCCACTAAGCTCAAATTTCTTTTAGTACAATGCCAATCCCCTTAACAAACACTTCAGCGACGACCTCCTCTCCCGCCTCTGAAGCCTCCTCCAGAGAATCTGTTGTTTGAAAACCCACCACCGCCATTTCGGCCACCTCTTCCACCCGAGAAACGGCCATAGCCACCACCGCCAAATCTACCTTTCGGGGCCTCCCTTTCTTGCAAAGGAGGTAATGTATTTACCACCTCCAAGCTAGCATTGGCTGCATTCTCCTGGCCTGTCACCATAAATATAGATTTTAGCTATAGAATAAACGCAAGGAAATTGATTTGAGTCTTCCACAATAAAGGGCAAAATATAGTTGGACAGTATTCAACCAGTAACATAGTAATCTCTTTCCATAGTGCCAAAAAATGAAGCAAAAAGTAATGCCCATATGTGTAAAATCAAATCATTACCAGCAAGATACAAGGCCAAATCAGCAGCTGGCACATCAAATACAGCTCCCTTCCCACCGGCGGTAAGGGAAAGCCCTTTCACTGCCTCAACCTTCTCCTCAGGTAAGAATCTTCTAAGCACACTATAAGCAACACTGATATAACAGAGTAACAACAGCTTTGTAAGTTACAAGCTAGCAAGAAACTTCAACAGAACAACTTTTTTTATAGTTTATGAATATGGTATTTATTCTCTGTTGTTAGTGTTTATTTCATATAATGAAACTTACGATGGAGTGAACATGGGTCTCCCAGCCTCAAGAAGAACTGTGACGTGATTCTCCATGGAAGTTAAAAGTGATCTTTTCTTGATCTCAGTATACCCCTGAAACCACAATGAAAAGATTGAGTTTCCAACCAATGTTACAGGATGGCGGATGCATTATTACAATCAAAAACAAAAAAATCAAGCTTACAGCAGCCTTTGCAAGTGCTTTTGCTAGCAAATCCACAGCAGACAATTCAGAACTGTTCAGCAGCTCCTCAGCAGCAGTTTTGAATGCTGGAATCACACTAAAATAAAAAGGAAACAAGCATGCCAGTAGCTAGTAAGTGGCTATTACTAAATAAAATTTGGGCGGCAGATTTTGATTGATCTTATGAAGCAAGGATACCTATTTGAAATTTGGGAGATTGCCGCC
Source organism: Fallopia convolvulus (assembly GCA_964016875.1). NCBI lineage: Eukaryota > Viridiplantae > Streptophyta > Magnoliopsida > Caryophyllales > Polygonaceae > Fallopia > Fallopia convolvulus. Next base: position 58,042,105 of record OZ024719.1, read on the forward strand.
GCTGCTTCTACACCAGCTGCTTTTGCAACATCAAGTGGTTGGGGTGCGGATAAATGCTCAAATTTCACCCCTGACTCCCTTTCTATCCTTGTAACATTTCCATTCCTAGGATCAAAAAGCATTACTGCAACTCCAGTATTCCCTGAAATATAAAAGAACAGTTCAACTCTCCGATCACTATAATCTCAAGCACAAAAATGGTTCTCTACAAAAGTAAGAAGACTCTCACCAGCTCTGCCTGTCCTTCCAGATCGGTGGATGTATGCTTCAACGTCACGAGGAGGCTCACACTAACCAAAAGAAAAGAAAAGATAAATATATTATCTATAGAAAGTAACCACAGAAGGCTTTGTTATTCAAGTAGCAAACCTGGATGATCAACTGAACATCATTTATGTCTAGACCCCTAGCTGCAACATTTGTTGCCACCAATGTCATAAACTTGCCAGATCTAAATCTAGCAAGGGTTTTCTGCAAAAATGAGATTCAACCAGCTTCAATGCACAAGAGGAGGCTAATAAACCTTAATAGAACTAAAGGCTAAGGTAGTTTCAATCAATCACCTCACGAGTGGCCTGTTGGATGTCCCCGTGTATAGGTTGTGCTCCTGGAAGTAATTCAGCTAGTTGTGAAGCATAGTCTTTTGTTTCAGTGAAAATAATGGTTCGGCCTCCGCTGTAGCAACGTAGTACCATGAGAAGTTGAAATATGGAGGGGTAAACAAATAGCATAACAACAAACAAAAATTCGAACCTGCTATAGCAATGAATAATGTCTGGAATCAGTTGTGCCCTAGCAGAGCTAGTGCATGGTATGACTATGTGCCTAATATCTGTGCTGGCCTTCATCTTCTGATCACTAACAAGATCAACAGTCTGCTTGTCTGATTTCAGAAACCTGGAAGATATCTTCACAACAAGAGAAAACAAAAAAATTCAAGCCATAACAATAATATTCCGAAAAAACTGGAGAAAGGAACAATCGTCAATTAAGTTCAAAAAAACCAAATATCAAGTTCAAAAGAACCAAATATCTTCAGTCTTTTTAAGGACGAATGTATAAACTTTCAGTTAAACCAGTGCTCTAGTAAACATGCAAAACTCACCTGTTTCACCCAAACAGGCAAGGTAGCACTGAAAAGTAGAGTCTGCACTTTGCTCACATCCTCCACTTTACCTGCATAAATTAATACGTTTAAGCAAACAGCAAGAAACTATTTGATGATAAGAAAGAGAATTGCTCAACGTGGTATGAGAGAATTGCAATAATCACACATCTAATTAGGGTAAGACAATTTACTTCCAAGTTCCAAGAGATGAAAGAATTACACTTCTAAAAGTTTTGCTTACATGAATTCTAAAAGTCAGATCAGTAAAAAGATTCAAAGTGCTTAAAGGCATTTAACACATAAATACAGAAAAGAAACCTAGTATTTTTTCCTTTAACCACATAGGGAACAAATCTAAATCATATCAAAACCGAACAGCATACCCAATATTAGTTCAACATCATCAACAAATCCCATTCTTAGCATCTCATCAGCTTCATCAAGGACACGAAATTGCAGGAAGCTCAGGTTAATATTTCCTCTCTCGATATGGTCCTACAAAGATAAAGGAACGTATTAACATAAGCATGGCGTACCACACAGCTTTGTCAATGGAAATACAGCGTACTGAATGCGGTAGAGTTACTCATCAGAAAGTTTATAGCCCAACCCTCTTTTCTCTGTAAAAGAATTAGGATAAAATAGAAATGGCATATAGCATATCATATGTGTCCTGTAAATTTTATACCTTCACACGCCCAGGCGTACCGACAACTATGTCAACACCTCTTTTCAGTGTAGCCTGCTGAGCAGGGTAGGGAGTCTGACCATAAAGGCACAGTGAAGTAAGCCCTATAGCTCCTCCATAAACTTGAAAATCAGCAAATACCTAAGTAGTATAAGAGCCCAAATTCCAAAAAAAAAAACGTTATAAAACTGGGGAAGGGAGACCAGACAAAAGAAGCAAATCAAGAGTAGCGAAACTCGAACTACCTGACCAGCCAATTCTCTGGTGGGAAGAAGCACTAGAACACTTGGTGGCCTACCATAACCAGTCTTCCTCAATGCTTTTGTCCGTCCATTGGCCAAGGACTCCAATATAGGTAACACAAAAGCAAGTGTCTTACCCTGAATATAAGTAAAAACTAATCAGCCTTTCAGGGAAGAACCCGTACAGATCATCTGAGGACATTTATTGACAATTTACTCCTTATTCCAATGACTCAAAATATAGTAGCAAATTAGACACCATTGCCAGTCAATTAATCTATAAACAAGCGGATTTGAGTCAGCGGAGTACATGATCAATCTAAATAAACAGCACAATCACTTTTCGCACATAGAAAATATGAAAACATAAACACATACCTGTCCAGTTCTAGCTCGACCAACTAAATCCGATCCGTTCAGGACGGTGGTAAAAGTCATCGCCTGAATAGGAAACAATGATTTGATCCCTTTGGAAATCAGAGCCACTTTCAATGGCATTGATATTTTGAAATTTGACAAAGCATTAGGATTCTCCTCCTCTTCCTTCTCTTGCTCGCCATCACTACCGGGCATCATTTTGTCCTTCTTACTGGATTTAGAATTTACCGGCTCGCCCAATTCCGAGCTCGTATCGCTTTTATCGGAATCGTCCAAATCCACGGCCTTTCTCTTCTTCTTCTTCTTGCCCTCCTCACTCTTATTTGAAACCGGACCGACCGATTTTGCTCCTTCTTCATCGGACACTAGCTTCGACTTCTTAGACTTCTTATGGCTTTTAATCGCCTCCGGAGATTCTGAGGCGCCGCCATTTTCGGCCTTCAGTTTCTTCACCTTAAGGTCTTTCATTCCGTCTTGGGATTCAGAGAAAACCAGAGAAGGCATGGCGAAAAGAGAAATGTAATGTGATATTCTCTCCTGCTAGAGAAAAAGGACTATGGCGGTGAGGAGCGGTAGCAGGAGGAGATCGAGAGGGAAAGAGGGAGAAAGGCAGTTAGGGTTTCGCAGATGTTTATGGTTTTCGGGCGGTGATTTGGACCGTCCGATGTGTTAGACATTTAGACCTAATTTTTACAGCCGTCCGATGAAAAAGATATTTTGCAAGAATTGAGAGAACCGTTACTCTGCGTTGCCGTAAGAAGGAAACAAAAAACTTGGTCTTCAAATAAGCTAGAGTTGGGCGAAGAAGCTCAATTATGATCAAGGCCCAATAATTCTAACGGGCAAAACAAAATTATGGCCCAATAAACGCATTCACGAAGAGCAGGAGGCAATGGTCCAGACTTAATCTCACTCCTGCTGTATCATTGGCCTACCATCTCCCTCAACACTTGACACATCACTATCTAATGAACAAGTGGATGAGTGGCAAATTTTTCTTCAAGTTGTCTATGTTGAGGGTTTAAATGTGGCACATGGGATGCTTTTTTCCATTCAATTAATGTATAATTGTTGATCAATGCAAGATTCCAAGAGATAATGAGAAATGAAAGAAGGATGATGATAAAATGTATAATTGTCGATCACAAGGTTTTTTTTATTATGATTTCATCAAAGCTGGGTCCTTGAACACGTCTTGCCTACCGCCTAGCTCCCGCTTAGCGTTTTTTAGAACATGGCAATACTTATTAAAGATTTTACTGCATAAATAGCTAAATTTCTCTAATTTTCGAGGAGAAACAAATTTCACTAATTTTAACTATAGAATTAATTCATAGGCATGCATGGGGACAAAATTCTAGTCATAGCATCAATTTAAAAAAGGTGGGTATAGATGGAATACACCTATGGATCAAGCTTGAATTCAGCATACTCGGCTTAATTGAAGAAAACCTGGTGATGATGATGGATGAAACAGATAAGAACCAACGAGATCAATGACAATCGTGATTGACCTTCTACGCATAGGAAATTAGGAATAGGATGATAAGTGATCAACAGATGTATGCAAGATTGGTCAATCTAATAGTGCGGCAAAATATGAACTGCAAATATAAACACGATCTCATAAAGTTCTTTTATTATTTATTTTTAATTACAAGATTACCTTTTGAAAGGATAAGGGTAGTAAAATTTTGTATCTCACCTTTCCTATCGCATTGCTAAAAAACCAAGGAAAACCAACATCCCATATACATTCATACTTGACAGCAATAAATGGACTTGGATCAGTTTATAGCCACCCGTATCACTTTCAACTTAGCACCCATATCATCACCCAAACACAGCTAATAAGGACAACCTTAGTTTTCTTCAACAATTGAAACCTGTAAGAAAAAATCCACCAGAAATTGCACCGTTCTTCTTATTATTATTCAGCCAATGTAAGGTAAAGTAGCCACTTACAAAACGTATAAATCATTCATCTATAGGTGTAGTAGGCCTTGGCAACAATATCAATATCTTCCTATACAACCTAATGCTGCCTCTATAACCAACCACTAGTTTACAACACTAGAATATTTTGGAAAACAAACAAAACTTTAACAAACAAAAAAATAAAAGATACCCCACTTTAAAAAAAATGCTTTTTTTCTTCGTCCTCACCACCAATACCCATTCTCTTTTTGTTGCTTGACTCGTGTAAGCACAGCCTCCACGGCAACATCCACCGCATCTCTTAAACTCCTCGAACCGGGTTCGTCTCCCGGTTTAGTATAAACCAATCGGGGTAAAACCTCAATCACCTTTTCCCTCATTTTCCTTCTTTCCTCTTTGCTGTAACTCTCAAGCACCTTCTTGATCGACGTGGTCCCGTTCTTGACGGCGTCCCGGTGAATAAATACTGAGTAACTCGCCGGTTCGCCCGGCAAAAACCACTCGTACTGGAAGTATGCGGTCCGTCTCCAGAAGAAAACCGGGATTGAACCGGCCACCATGCAATCGAATATGGAGCGGCGCGTGAAACTGTCCCCTCTCGGCTGTAGGCAAAAATCCGAATCGAGAAACGTTTCGAGGATCTCGGACGTGCCGTTGGTGCACCGGGTTGAACCGGAGCAGTCAACGACCCGGCATAGACCGGGTTCGGACCGGCACTGGTCGAGGAGCAGGCCGCGGAAGTCGTTTTTGATGAACCCGCGCGTCGCACCGGCAAAACAGAACAGCGTGTTGCGCACGCGCGATCGCACGAAGCCCTGCCACTCGGTGATTTGGGCGTCGTTGGAGGGGTGGAATCCGGTGGGGTAGGGAACACCGACGTCGAAGTAGTCCCAGGGGTTGCGCTCGATGAGGAGGCGCGTTATGTTACGCATTCCGGGCGCGTAGATGCAGTGGGAGCCCCAGTCGTCGTCCTTGGACCGCCGAAAGTCCCACGTGATCCGGGCCATCGTGAGGAAGTGATCCCAGCCGTGGTTGCGAAGAAACAGCGGCTGAGACTTGACCCAATCAAGCATCGAATCGCACGGACGGTCACGATCCTTCGCGGTTGAATCGGACGACCAGAGATGCTTCCCCAGCGCGAGTCCAGCGTAGAACGGGATGTAGAACGCCGCAGCAGATCCGGGCTCTGTTGTGCGGCATTCATGGCTGAGAAGGCGGTTATGGAAAATGATCTCGGAGGCGAACTGATCAGTCCAGAACCACGAATCGACTAGGCCCGACGGGACGAGGGAGGCGACGGCGGCGGCGGCAGGGCGGCCGTAGCCGCCGTTGGAGAGCTTGTCGCAGAGGGAGCCCCAGGGGCTGAGCTTGTCACAATTCTCGTAGATTTCAGTGTTGAAAGCCGGGGGGAGATCGTAGACGAAGAATTTTCCTAATTCGCAGCGATTAGGGTTTTCGGCGGGCGCGATTGTGGAATTGAGGTGCCGGAATTGGGATTCCGCGGCGGCAGAAGCGACGGAAGGCGCGTGCTTTGGCCGAAGGGAAAAGTGGGGGAAGGAAGGGAAGAGGGGGAATTGGGAGAAGAGGACAATGAGGGTTTGGATAACGAGAATGGAGATGATGAAGCAGGAGCGAGGGTGGATGGAGAGAGGATTTAAGGAGGACAGGGAAGAGGAAGGAGAAAGGGATTTGGTGGCCTTGGGCTTGAAAAGAGGGCGACGATCGGAGGAGGAGTCATCGGAAATCGGAAGCATGAAGGTATTGGAGGGGAAAAGCTTTGATCGGAATCTCTTACCAGTGGTGGCGCAGGGGGTCGTATCGTAATTTTGTTGGTGGGCCTGGAAGTAGAGATTTTGCGGAGATGAAGAAGAAAGTGGATTTGCTTGTGTTAATTAGGGAGGGAGTCGATCTTCGGGTTCCCCCAGTGATTTAGGAAGCGGAGAGAGAGAGAGACAGAGGGAGACAGGGAGAGAGAGGAATGTAGTTAACTAGTGTCTAGTAAGTACTAAGTAGGAGGACGGGCGCCGCGTGTCCGGTTAAGATCACCGGCATCGGGCACTACCGACACCTAAAAAAGTGATCGCCGACGCACACGTGTAGGTTGCACCTCTTCTCTAGTTTTCTGTTACATTGGGAGTAATTGTTTTGAGCTTGAGAAGTTATTTATTTTGCTTGCATTTGCCTATTTGGTAGGTTGATCAATTGGATCTAAATTTTAAAGGTTCAAAGTATATTTATAGGTTAATTTTCTGCATTGATTTTGTTGACAGGATATTTATTTCAAGTTTGGGAATGTAATTCTCTTCTTCCTGTTTTGCCACCAAAATGTGCAAGGTATGGGGCTCAAATCAAGTGATGCTTTGTATGTATCAAGCATTAATGTTTATGAAGATATCAAGCAATTAAACTTTTGAGACTGCTAAAATCAAGAATGTGTTGATTACCACTTTAAGTGAACAACCAACGGAAAGTAACAGAACTAGTACAGTCTTACTTGGAATTACCGAGAGCATCCACCAGGGATAAGAATTGATTATTAACCAATTCTAAAGAAAAAGAGCAAACTCTCGTCCGAGAGATTCGAAACGATAACCTCGAAATACTATCCCAAAGGCCAAACCATTGAACCAAATACTTGAAGGCAGTATCAGTAGTTTTATTGACTTGTTGTATTACCATGTTTATACTGCAACAAATAGTACGTACACTTGAATTCGTCTAGAACAAAATTAAATAATGTTAGGTAATGAAAAGTTAAATTCAAGAAACGTGGTTCTACTGCGTAGATGTACGATGTATTGTTCCCTTAGTCTGTTATCCATGACCGACAAAGTTACAAAACTCAAGTCCATATTTTTTTTTAGCTTTTTTATGCTATTATGCATGTTTTTGATAGATTCTATCTAGGGCTGGGTTATGGGTAGGTCAGTAGGTGGAACATTTCAACCACCACCTCCAAGTAAAAATATTCATCCATTCTATTTGTCACTCGTTACTGCTCCACCCATCATCTAAACCATCCGTCACTCATTATTTTTATGGGAAACTCATTCACTCATATAACCACTGTATTTTTGCCATTATTTATATAAGACCATTTAATACTGATAATTCTATACAACAATATATAAAGATAATTATTCAATAAGCAAATTATCAATACACTAAATAAACGGAAATGCAAATCCATATTCTAAAAGCAATATTAAAACAACACAAAAAGTACATCATAAAATATTAATGTTAATCAAATATTTGAAAATTTCCTTCAAAATATGAGGACATCTTCAAAATATACTAGGATAATTAGGATTTAAAACGGGTTAAGTGGATGATTTGGGTCAAACGGGTGATGAGTCGGTTATTTAGGTAACAAGCTCTCACCCATATCCGACCCGTCACCCGTTTTACCCGTCATCCAATACGCTCATCACCCGCTTTATTTGAGTTATCGTCCGTTTATTTTAGGTGGGTTAAACAGATAGATCGATCACTCATGGTTCAATCATTTTTCGGGTTTAAATTTACATTGATTTTCTTCCTTGCATCTTTATAATCGAGATTATAAAGAAGAAATATCATCTTCCTGGATATTTTTCGCCCAAAAATTGTAAGGATATGCACGACTAAGAATGTTAAAACAAATATGCATGTATCAAACATTAATTTGTATGAAGATATCAATTCAATAAAACTTTTGAAAGTTAAAAAATGTGTGTTTGGAAACACTAGTTAGGTTTTATGATATTAAATACTTGATTTTATTATTTGTTCCCTAAGTGTTTTAGGTGACATAAGAATAGATGAGAACAATTGAGTCGAGATACTAAGACCGAGTTATACTTAGTCAACAAGGCATATTATGTAAATGTTCAAAGCCGCTCAGTTAGATAAGGCATTGTGTTCCGAGATTTGGCGAATGAGGTTCCATGAGGCAAAAGTTAAGAATTTAATGACCCCTCATTCTGTTCACTTATCGTTGTTGATAAAGATGGGTTCAGATCTCACCACATCAAATGGTATCAAACCTTCATGCTTTCAATCAACGTGGTTCAACCATGATAATTATAAAGAGTTCGTGGAGAGGACATGGCACTTGGATTAGTATTTGTTGAAACCTGTGGATGAATTTATATCACAATAGTAGGTTTGGATTAGAGAGGTTTAGGTAACATTTTCAGTCGAAGAATATCTTTATGGGCATGCTTCAGGAATTCCGAAAAGGGTTGCACATAGACCAACATCTTTCCATCTTAATCTTGAAAGTGATTTGTGGATTAAGCTTGATAATGTTCCAACTTCCAAGAGCAATTGTTGTGGTTCCATAATATGAGGGCGAAATTTTTTATTGATGGAGAACAGAATACAAGGTATTTTCACCTCTCTACAATCATTTGAAGGCGAGCTAATAAGGTTGTTATGTTGTAGTAAAATGACACTGAAGAATGGATATCGGATGAAAACATCGTTAAACATATGGTGTGTAGTTACTCTAAATCGTTGTACACAAAAGACGAGATGGCTAAAGGTGGTGACCTAGATAATACTCCAAGTTTTCCTAATTTGGATGTCAACAACTTTTCCTCTCACTCCAAAGAATTCACACTAGAGGACATGTGGTATGCATTCAGTCAGTATGATGAATCCACATAAATCTCCTAGGCTAGATGGGTTCTTGATGAATTTTTTTATTAGAAGAATTGGTTGTGTGTTGGATAGAAAGTAACCAAGACAACTTTGAATTTGTTGAACCATGGGGACATGCCAGAGGGCATGGCCAATGCTTTTGTGCTCTTGGTAAAAGTTGGTAATCCTTCGAAATTGGCTCGATTTTGGCCGATATCTCTTTTAAATGTGAACTTCAAAATTGCAACAATGATTTTAGTTAACAAACTAAAACCACTTCTCTCGAGAATTGTCTCTCCAACACAAGCAAGTTATGTGCTCGACCGATAAATACTTGATAATTTTGTTATAGTGCAGGAAGTCCTCCACTCTATGAACACTTTGCGGTTTAATAGATGGATGATTTGGAAGATCGATCTCGCCAAATCATATGATAGAATTCAGTGGGTATTCCTTAAGGAGGTTCTGATACAAGTCGACCTCCCTTCTCTTTTGGCTGACACAATTATATATGCTAAGAAAAACAAGGAAAATTGAGAGTCTTGTGGAATGGAAGACATGATGGCGAATTTAAACCTTTGAGAGAAGTGAGGCAAGATGATCCGCTTTCATCGTATCTCTTTGTGTTGTGCATGGAAAAGTCATCTCATATAATTCAAAAGCATGTAAAACAATGGGTTGTGGAAACCAATTAATGTGGGTGAAGTGAAGCTTTCACATCTTTTGTTTATTGGCGAGTTAGTTTTTTTTGCGTAGGTGCCCCCACTCAACCCTTGGTCATCAAAGATTGTGGTTGAAAGAGATGAAGTTGTTGATAAATTTTATTGAGGTCCTAGTGCGATGAGAGAATTCATGAAAAGCTTCACTTTAATTAGAACTCATGAGAAACCAAAATCCAAATCATACCAATCCGGTATGGAAGAGGACTTTGTAGATTAAAGTGCAACAACACGTCGAACAATTTTATATTTAGTTGCAAACAATGGGATTTTGTGTAATGTGAATCGTGCGACTCGTCTTGTACAACATGTGGACAAGAAATAACTATCCTTCACATGTTAAGAGATTTCTTCTCAATTCAAGCTATTTGGTTCTCACTTTCAAGGAATGGTTTGAATGCTCAAATTTTTACCGATTCAAATATAGGGAATTAGATTGTTGTCAATCTAGAAAAGGACGAAAAGAGGAAGACCTTGTTTGCTTTGATGAGCCGGTTTACCTAGAAGGTGTGTATCGATCAACTAATTTTCAAAGGTCAAGAGATCGATGTTTCTGTATCAGTTGATGTCATTAATTACATAAGCTGATTATTTCAAGCCAGTTCTCCTTTTTGGAGAACATTATAGAGAATCTATTGGTCGAAAAGCTCATTCTCCCCTCTCTTTCCCTATTATGACGAATGTGATAGAGAAACAGTTGGGGTAAAAAATTGTACTCCCTCCTTTTAGTTCTATTTATTCTTCTAGGCTTAATTTTTTTTATTAGTTCTGTTTGTCTATTTAGGTATTTTTTTTTCTAAAAAATTCAATATTACTCATTATATTTATTCAATAATAAACAAGATACATTTACATTCATTCTCCATTTGCTTCTTTTTTTCAATATTAATTAATAGGGATAAGTTGGTAAATTAAGTTATAAATGAGACGGCATTCGCTTGATTAAATTGCACATGGGGATGCATGTGAAGGAGATGATGAAATATATGAGCATTGGTTTAGGGTTTTGAGGAGCTTTGTGAATTGGGATGATGCTCATGTGTTCGGCAATAGACATGGATTTCATTTCCCCATGCGCCAAAGGCCGACCATATGTCCAGGTTGCTTCATTGTTCGCACCGAATCTAGAGCCCATTCATCAAATTAATTAGTAACATGGTTTCCTTAATGACCCTCCATCTCCATCTAATTAATCAGCTCGATTTCTTAACTTTTATGACAAATATTTTCACTTTCGTGTTTGTTTTTTTTCCGCTCAAATTCAAATACTATTATTATGGACCATATGGCTTCAATCTCAATCACATGTGAGAGTATGTGACTGTAGACAACTCTTATGACTTTGTGTGAACAATACTCACTTTCTTCTTTGCTGTAATATCTATATTTTGATAAGATTCTTAGCTTCGTGAATTATTTTATTTCAATTGTGTGTGTGTAAGAAATTTGATGAGCAATACTCCTTATTAAACTACAAAAAGAAAAGATTGGGTAGGGTAAATAAAATTAATGTTTGACCCATACCTTTTTGAATTGAATATTCATTAGCCATCATTATAAGCTTGCTTTACATACGCAATGATCAATCAACGTTACTCTGTGTTGGACATCCTAATTCCCTATCACACAATCTTTTCCTTTTTTAATTATTAATGCTCCCCTTGGTTGATTTTAAAATTCCACTAAGTTGGATTATAATGTTGGTAAGGAAGCTTGAGCTTGTAGGGAATCTTTATCTTTCTTTATAACAAAAAGTACCTCAACTCCAAAAAAAATGATGTATTAAACCAGTGCTAGACCCTTTTTAAAAATTCCGTCTAAATCCACTTAAGCAACTATTTATGTTTAGGTGCTTGACCTTCTTTCTCTACCCAGGATTCATCTAGTATTTTTTAGAACATAATTGGAGCATATTTTGGTCTTTACCCATTACCACCAAAGGAGATAAGAGAATTCTATAATAACTGAAAAATGAGAGGAGAATTGTAAACTTTTTGTATCAAATACTTTTTGACAAGATTGGTACGATGTACCATGTTAGATTACTTTGTTTTATTTCTCAATAAGCTAGCATTTTGAGTTTCTTAGTCCCAATTAACACAAAAACAAATAATTATTGCTTCTTCAACAATAAAGGGCCAATGGTGAACAAGTGACAGTCAATCCACAAACCTCACTATAATTCATTATACCCCAGATCAAAATCAAATTTGGGGGATAACCGACACTAGATAAGAGGGTGAATACGGGTTTTCTTCACATACATTACACGGCAGAATGGTGAAATGTTGCAACAAAGTTATCATACATGTGTAACTGATCGAGGCTCACTGTTACATTAAAAAACGTACTATTGCTTCTTCAACAATAAAGGGCCAACGTTGTCCCCAGTGGCTTTATTGTGCTTCACATGGGCGCCATCACACAGGGGAAATGTACCAGACCTCCAGCACCTGATTTTTTCCACATACACAATATACGTATAAACGTTATCAATCGGTGCATAATAATTGCTGAGTAACGCAACCATATATGATAATTGAATTGCATAGAAACAGGGGTTATCAGCTGCATCATGATGGGCCTTGAGTTTTATTAACAGTCACCAGCTCACTCTTGTTGTTAGTTGGGCCTTATAACTACTCCTTAAACTAACACCTATAGCGTTTAGTACTCTTGGAAGCAAACTTTGTTGTGTATATAACCACAGTCAACAAAACTTCAACTATGCATTAGTGATAATGCTTTAATGGAGAATTTTACACCCCTAAAAGTTAGTTAACTCTATAAAGGTTTCATATATAAACCCCACACCAACCACTAATTAATTTGGTAGATGTGGCCGGGTTTCCTAGCTAATACTAGCTAGTACCAATCCTGCAACAATTAACTGAGAATAGTAAACCCAAGATGTTTTTAAAATTCAAGATGTTAATCATGCAATAATTCAACAGCAACAATAACAACAACAACAACAACAACAACAACAACAACATCTACCCGGGTGGAACCCGATATATACGGGATCTGGGGGGTCGAGATGTACGCACCCTTACCCCGACTTGACGTCGGGAGGGTATCTAAAGAGGGCCCGGAGTAAAAGTTAGAAGGGGGAAAGAAAACGAGAGTGAACAAGTCCGCTAAAAAAATCAAGCAAACGATAAGGATAACGGGAAAACTAAGAACAAATAGAAGGAAAAGAGCAGGACACTCTCTCGAGGTCTTCTCTGCTACCGCTCTGTCACTATAATCATGCAATAATTCAAGGAAGCAAATTTATTGCCAAATAATTCAAAGAAAGCAAGCTAAGCCTCAAGATGACTGAACATTGTCAACTAACAAGGTTTAAGTTTCAACTCTATAATATCCAACGCACATCATCGATTTCATTGGCTCTTATGAATCTACAGTTCTATGGATGATATGTGGGGTTTATATCTATAGTATTATTTTGTCAACAGACTATTGAGCTTCCATTTTAATTATTGAAGGTAGTCTGCAAGGAAGTTAAATGCCTTATCACAGCCATTAATCCCAATAAAAGAGCACACCCACAGCCCTGACAAGTGATAACTCGATTAGATTCGAATCGGCAGGTTCTATGTCTTATTGCGAATATACAAGTCTCACACATTAAAAGTTTAGATTAAAAAAGCCTAGTATATAAGGTTGATGGATTATTGTCGAATATATGGTTTTAGAATAAAAAACCACTATAGACTTATATGCACTTGTGTAGTTGTGTGCTCATACGTTCGATTGACCCACAAACATTTATAGTGTAAGACATTTTTTTATTTATTTGACCCAGTAGTGGAGCTTGAATGGGTCGATGATGATGACGACATTTTTTTATTTGAGCATAGCATTTTTGTGACCCAAGACATTCTGGCTTTATCATATAGGTTTCCTTTGTTGATTGATAGACTTACAAAGGTTTATTTATACTTATACTTCAGTCTTGCGGTTGTGATCATAAATCTAAGTACAAAACAGCATGTCTGAGACTCTTGGTCATGGCAACTCTATTATTAGCCCTAAAAACCTATGCTAATGCAAGAATACGAAGATTCAGTTGTACTTCAATAAACCCCAATCATCATATGGTGATACACGTGCAATTTCAAACCATTGAAGATCGAAGGTGATTGATATCTGTTATTAAACTCTATTCAAGATACGGAGTACCAATTAGGCTAATTGAGCACGCGGAATTGAAAAAGCAAACTGACAAGCTAAAATCGGATCAAATTGACAATCAAACGATTAAGCAAAGGAAAGAAACTCGATGGGAAAATCTTAATCAGAACCTGCAATAGGCGGTGACGGGCTTGGCGAGCTCGGTGACAACAACGGAATCGACAACTTTGTCTTCCGTCTTTCGAATTTCAGGGTTGATTCCTTGCGCTCTCACCGTCATCGCCCTCCTGGAACCGGCATTGAAGGACAGGCCCTGAAGGCGGCGGCTTTGTGGTTCGGAAATCGACGCTGAGAATGCGTTGAAACAGGAGACGGCCACCGCTGAAGCCATGGGAGAACTGAGAAGGGTAGAAGACGGGTTGGTTAGGATTTTTGGATTCTGCTTTAGGAGTGTGGCGGATGGAGGGCACACGCCAAACCATTTGATATTGTGCTGACTGTTGATAAGGGATTGCATGTGTCCACCCAATAAATGAATGCCACGTGTAAATGAGAAAAGCCAGAAAAATTGCCCCATATGGATTGTGTGAAATAGTAATATAAATCAATTTTTTTTGGCAGAGGCCGTATGTGACACGAAGTGAGAGATCCCGACTCTTACTCGTGCGGCTCTTAGCATCTTCGGCCCGTCCGATAGCTAAGTCAAGCCTTGCCCGATGGCTAGGGATTTTGTGGGAAAGAGCTTTGTATTAAGTAAAGAGAGCTTTACAAGTATGCTTTACAAAGACTTTGATGGCTAAGCTTGGATGGATGGCAAAATGAGGGGTGGAGCCTATTTATAGGTGAGGCCAATCCCTTTACAAGGGAAGATTCTCGACATAGACAAGTCTAGATTATTCTAGCCTAATGGGAGTGGAAGTGCCTAAGGGAACTCCACTTAGAAGGAGAGTACCCGCCCTAGAAATTTCTAGAATGGGCTGGGGAGGCGCGCCTGGGCGCGCCTGCCTTATGCGTCGCTGGAAGGGGCGCGCCCCTTCTGGAAGATTCTAGAAGGGCGCGCCCTTGTGTGCGCCGATGCCTGATGGGGCGCACCTCTTCTGGAATGTTCCAGAAGGGCACGCCTAGCTGCCTTGTCCCTTCTATGGGCGCGCCTTGCCTAGAAGGCTCCGGAATGGCGCGACTTGCTCTAGATTGTCCCGGAAGCCTCTAGAATCTCCTAGGCTCGTGCCTAGGAGTCTTGTCCCGTGTCCGTCTTGTCCCGAGGAACGCGCGGCGTGACATTCTCCCCCACTGAATCTCGCGATGTCCTCGTTGCGTTGCCTTCGAATGCCTCGATCTTGTCCCTGAATTGCCAGAGTGCCTCGGCTGGCTCCCAAGACATCTCGGTGTCGGGTTGTCCCTTCCATCGCATTAAGTATTCGAGTCGTGGTCTTTGATACTTCTCTCGAACCACTCTGTCGGCTACGATCTCTTGGGCTTCTTTGTCATAGGATGACTTGACCCCCATTGGTTCCCGGGTTGTGCGTTCCCTCTGGATGGATCGCCCTTGTCCTCGTGGTATGGCTTGAGCATGCTCATGTGAAACACCGGATGGATCTTGAACTTTGAAGGCAACTCCAGCTTGTAGGCCGTTGTCCCGACCCTCTTGAGTATCATGAACGGGCATTCGTAGCGCCGGACTAATGCTTTGTGCAGCCCTTGATGCCTCATGATGTAGTGTAGCTTGACCATGACTAAGTCCCCGACTTGGTATTCGACGTCCCGCCGTCGCTGGTCAGCCCACTTCTTAGTCCGCTTGTTGGCTTTGAGTAGGCAGGCTATGGTTAAGTCTAGCTCTTCCTGCCAGTCCTTTGCAAACTTGTATGCTGCTGGTGTCAGTCCCTTGTAGCCCGAAGTGATGGTGCTCGACGTGCTTGGCTGAAATCCGATGACTTCAAATGGAATTTTTCCCGTGGACTCGTTCCGTTGCAGGTTGAACGAGAACTGAGCCACGTCAAGGAGTTTTGGCCAGTCCCTTTGTGATGCGCTCACGTAGTGCCTCAAGTATGTCTCGAGCAAACAGTTGGTCCGCTCAGTTGGTCCGTCAGTCTGAGGATGAAACGCCGTCGTAAACCGTAGGTCCGACCCCAATAGCTTGAACAACTCAATCCAGAAGCGGCCTGTGAACCTCCCGTCTCGGTCGCTGATGATGGTTTGTGGCAAGCCCAAGTACTTGACCACATGTTTGAGAAAGAGACGAGCTGCCTCCTCTACAGGGCACTCTTTTGTTGCTGGGATGAATGTGGCGTATTTGGAGTATCGGTCTACGGCCACCATGATGCTCCCACAACCCTCGGCTTTAGGTAGTCCCACGATAAAGTCCATGCTCATGCTCTGCCATGGGTGCTCGGGTATTGGTAGTGGTTGCAATAGTCCCGCCGGTAGTCGTTGCTCCACCTTGTCTTGTTGGCAAACGAGACAAGTCTTGACATACATCTCCACATCGTCCCGCATTTGAGGCCAATAGTATTTGTCCTCTAAAATCTCCGGGTTTTGCCTTAGTTGTCCCTTAGTGTATATGAGATCCTCTTCGACCCAAAATCTCATGGTTTTGCCGTCCTTGATCAACTCCAATAGGTTCTTGTCTGTTGAATCTTGGGCGAGTCCCTCTCGAATGCGGTCTTCCAGGGCTCCTTGGGCTCGACTTATAGCTGCTTGCTCCGTCTTGCGGCTTAAGGCGTCGGCCACGAGGTTAGCTTTGCCCGGCTTGTACTCTAACTCGTAGTCGAACTCTGCGAGGAAGTCTTGCCAGCGTGCCTATTTTGGAGTTAGCTTATTCTGGCTTTGGAAGTAGCTGGTGGCAACGTTGTCGGTCTTGACCACGAATTTGGACCCCAGAAGATAGTGGTGTCAAGTCCTTAGGCAGTGGACGATGGCGGTCATTTCCTTCTCCTGTATCGTATAGCGCCGCTCGGTGTCATTTAGCTTGCGGCTCTCGTAGGCGATTGGATGTCCCTCTTGCATCAACACTCCTCCAATAGCAAAGTCGGAAGCATCCGTTTGAACTTCGAATGGCTTGTCGTAGTCAGGTAGGGCTAGTATCGGCTCCTCCGTCATGATCTTCTTGAGTCGGTCAAATGCCCCCTTGGCATTCCTCATCCCACGTCCAAGTCTTCCCCTTCTTAAGTAGATTGGTGAGTGGCGTGGTGATGTGAGAGTAGCCCATAACGAACCTCCGGTAATAGTTGACAAGCCTTAAGAAGGATCTGAGCTCGATCACCTTAGTCGGCGGCTCCCAGTCTACTATGGCTTGGATCTTGGCTGGATCCATGAGTATTCGACCCCTCCGACTATGTGGCCTAAGAATGGCACCTCTTGTTGAGCAAAGGCGCATTTCTCCCTTTTGACGTACAGCTCGTGCTCTCGTAGTACTTGAAATACTTGCCGTAGATGCTCCACATGCTCGCCAAGGGTGCGACTATATATAACGATGTCGTCCAAGTATACCACCACGAAGTGATCAAGGAAGGGTTGGAGTACCTTGTTCATGAGGGTGCAGAATGTGGCTGGTGCATTGGTTAGACCAAATGGCATGACAAGGAACTCGTAGGACCCATAGCAAGTGATGCATGCGGTCTTTGGTTCGTCCCACTCCGCGATCCTGACTTGATAGTAGCCCGATCTCAAGTCTAACTTGGTGAACCATTTAGCATCCCCAAGTCGATCAAATAAGTCAGCGATGAGTGGGATCGGGTACTTGTTCTTGATGGTTAGTTTGTTGAGCGCCCGGTAATCGATGCACATCCGTAAACTCCCATCGTGTTTTCGTTGGAACAACACGGGCACTCCATATGGTGCCTTGGACGGTCTGATGTAGCCCGCATCAAGCAACTCCTTAAGTTGTCTTCTCAATTCCGAGCTCCGGCGGAGACATGCGGTATGGCGCGCGGGCTGGTGGATGAGCGTCGGTCACAAGCTCGATCTTGTGGTCGACCTCTCTCTTGGGTGGCAACCTCTTTGGAAGCTCGGATGGCATGACGTCTTTAAATTCCCCTAGCACTTGGCTTACCTCCGCTGGCACCGGGGTGTCCCCCTTGGAAGGCTCCTCGAGCTTAAGAGCAGCGCGGAAGGTTGGCTCCTCGTGCTTTAGTCCCTTCGATAATTGTATGGCGGAAATGACCCTCTGACTTGGGCCCCTCTCCCGGTGCACCGACACGATGCATCAGTGGGTCGGGTCTAGGATGCAAAGGCAGTTGGCGAAGGGCACAAGGAGGGCATTGATGTGATCGAGGAAAGCTAAGCCAATGACAAGATCATAGTCGTCCAAAGGGATTACCTCGATCGTGACCTTTTCGGTCCAGTTTCCCATGCTCATCTCTACTCCTTGCGCGAGCTCCACCGTCGGTACCTCTTTAGAGTTCACCGTCTTGACCCACCCGTTGCTTTTGGTAACCTCGAGCCCCAGCTTCTTGGCGGTTGCTTCAGACATGAATAGGTCGGATGCTCCGGTGTCTACTAGCGCGGATAGCTTGGCCCCAGCTATGGTAGTGTCCACGAACATGAGCCCCTTTCGGTTGGTGAACCTCTTGGTTTTGATGGCGCCCAACATCATAGCCCCGAGCTTCAATTTCTCTGCCTCGGGTTCCTCCTCTCGAGTGTGGATGGTGGAGAGCTTGCCTCGTGATGGACAATCCCTCATCATGTGCTCGCCGCTGCATAGGTAGCAGTTTAAGGGTTGACGCTCTCGGCGCTTCCCCTTCTCCCGTTCCCGGTCTCGACCCGAGCGTTCCTTAGTCTTGGACGTCCCCTCGTCCTTTGACAGAGTCTTGGCCTTGCTCTTGTCTCGGTCTCCCCCACTTTTGCCCTTGTGTGGGGACGAGTCTCGGCGGGTAGAGAACTCGATGAGCGAGTTGTCGGTGGTCATAGCGTCCCGTAGGGTGTTTGCCTCACGTCTCTCGATCTCTTGTCGTGCCCAGGGTTTGAGGCCCTTCTTGAACATGAAGAGTCCCTCCGCCTCGCCCAGATCATCGATTTGGAGGATGAGATCGGAGAAGTGTTTGACATACTCCCAAACCGTGGTTCGTTGTCTAAGTTCGGAGAGTTTCTCCCGAGCCTCGTTGTTGGCGTAAGTTGGGAAGAATTCCTTGCGCAACTCCGCCTCGAACTCGACCCAGGTTGTGATTGGGGACCCCCCGGTCCTCTCACAAGTCCTACGCCACCACCAAAGCAAGGCATCGTCGGTAAGGTACATCGAAGCGGTACTTACCTTGCGTTCTTCCTCCGTGATCCCCGTGACACGGAAGTAGCGCTCCACGTCCCACAAGAAATTGTCCACATCCTTGGCCCATCGGCTTCCCTTGAATTCCTTCGGCTTTGGCACGTCCAACTTGGTCACAAGCGTAGCTCTGATGAATCCGACCCCCACGGCTGCTTGGCATACATCGAGCTTTTTCTTGAGCTGCTCTATCTCCTCCCTCATAGAGACCACCAGGGCTTCAAGGGCGTCGTCTCTAGCCACGGGCTCCGAGTGCGTCTTGTTGAGGGAGGTGTGCAACCCCTCCTGGACTCCCTCCATGGACGGATCCAGCTCCTCCACCCGAGTCGTCACCTCTTCGACCTCGCGGTGGACGTCCTCCACTGCATCGCGAACCTCACCAACGTCTAGTTGGAACTTCTCCAAGCGTGAGTCGAAGCTAGACACCAAGTCCTTGGAGCTATCTCGGTTCTTCTACACGCGCTTCTTGGGATTAGCCGATGGCTCGATTAACTCGGATATGTTACCCTCGTTGTTAGACATGTCTCCCTTGGATCGTTGCGCTCTGATAACACTTGACACGAAGTGAGAGATCACGACTCTTACTCGTGCGAATCTTAGCGTCTTCGGCCCGTCCGATAGCTAAGTCAAGCCTTGCCCGATGTCGCAACTTTGGAAGCTAAGGAAGATGGCTAGGGATTTTGTGAGAAAGATCTTTGTATTAAGTAAAGAGAGCTTTACAAGTATGCTTTACAAAGGCTTTGATGG
Organism: Fallopia convolvulus; assembly: GCA_964016875.1. Taxonomy (NCBI): domain Eukaryota; kingdom Viridiplantae; phylum Streptophyta; class Magnoliopsida; order Caryophyllales; family Polygonaceae; genus Fallopia; species Fallopia convolvulus. The sequence goes on from OZ024719.1 coordinate 58,061,945, forward strand.
CTAAGCATGGATGGATGGCAAAATGAGGGGTGGGGCCTATTTATAGGTGAGGCCAACCCCTTTACAAGGGAAGATTCTAGACATAGACAAGTCTAGATTATTCTAGCCTAATGGGAGTGGAAGTGCCTAAGGGAACTCCACTTAGAAGGAGAGTGCCCACCCTAGAAATTTCTAGAATGGGATGGGGAGGCGCGCCTGGGCGCGCCTGCCTTATGCGTCGCTGGAAGGGGCGCGCCCCTTCTAGAAGATTCCAAAAAGGCGCGCCCTTGTGTGCGCCGATGCCTGATGGGGCGCACCCCTTTTGGAATGTTCCAGAAGGGCGCGCCTAGCTACCTTGTCCCTTCTATGGGCGCGCCTTGCCTAGAAGGCTCCGGAATGGCGCGCCTTGCTCTAGATTGTCCCGGAAGCCTCTAGAATCTCCTAGGCTCGTGCCTAGGAGTCTTGTCCCGTGTCCGTCTTGTCCCGAGGAACGCGCGGCGTGACATATGCACACAATTTTTTGTACAGGCGCACATGAAATTTACACGCTTCATGAAGCGTCCCATTTCATAAATCGGGTAGATTACGGGTACCCGCCTACAGAAAAAAACAATTTTGTCCCCTTGTGCACGCTCCATGAAGCGGCACGCTCCATGAAGCGGCTCGCTTCATGGAGCGGCAAGTTGATTACAGCGACGGAAAATCATAAAAACCCATGTGCGCGGATCAGTTATTATTCCAAAAATCGCAATAGGGTTTCGTCGACGGCCGCGAGAAGGGATTTGGAGAAGAACAAAAATTGTTCCAGAGCAAGACAAATAGAGTTTTCCGTTTTCAAAGTTGCAAATACAATGTCATCCACTGATTCGCCCTTTTCAGATTCAACTTATGAAGTGGAAGAAGATGAATCATCTTCTTTTGAAGAAGAATCATCTTCTTTTGAAGAAGAATCATCTTCTTTTGAAGAAGGAGAAGATGAACACGAAGATGAAATTTTCGAATCTGAGGTAAGTGTTGATTTCATGTTTTTTAGTTTTTATTAACGATGGAGTATACGTAATGAAAATTCTTGTTCATAAAATGTTGTTTGTAGAATTTAAAAGTAATTGTGACTTTATATACATAGGTACATAGGAAAGATTTTTCTGCTGAATTTCATAACGATACTGTGTGGGACAATCGAGATGAAATGATTGCTTGGGAAAGGAATGTTGGTACTGAATTTAAGATGGTATTAGCAATAAAAACCTCAAATGCAAACGTGGTTATACTGGCATGTAATAGGCATGGTAAGTATAGATCAGGAAAGAAGGGTCAAATTATCCCAATTGTTAGACCGCCTAGTGTGCGCACACTACATAGAAAGTGTAATTGCAAATTTGTGTTGCTTGGGATGCGAAGTAAATCAACTGGAAAATGGGCCCTAACTGTTGTTTGCGGAGTCCACAACCACGACCTGCCAACTAGTCTACTTGGTTATGCATTTATGGGTCGAATGACAGTAGCACAGAAGGAACTTGTTAGGAATTTGAGCTATATATACGTCCCCCCAAGTCGCATAGTGGAGCAGTTGAGAAATCTTTACCCCGGTAATGTGACGTCGGCAAAACAAGTTGCAAATCTAAGGGCAAAGTTTCTAGAATAGGATCGTAAAAATTTGACCGTGACCCAATATGCGTTGGAGTTTTTGCAACAACACAAGTACCGAGTATTCCCTAAAAGGATACATGGATCAGATCAAATCGATATCCTATTTTTTGTCCACCCGATGTCCTTGCATTTGATGGAGTTGTTTCCGTATGTCGTCATTATGGACAGCACATATAAGACCAATAGGTAAACTCTTTTTATAAGTTGAATATGGAGCCATTGATTATTGTATAAGGCGTTTAACAAATTCTTTTTGTGTTAGGTACGACATGGCGTTGCTTGAGATGGTTGGTTTTACGTGCACCAACAAATCTTTCAACATCGGTTTTTCATTTCTCTCTAAAGAAGACACGACTAGTTATACATGGGTGTCGGAGCATTTGAGGAGTTTGTTTGAGGAAGTGGGTACAATGCCAAATGCAATTGTAACAGATCGAGAGAAGGCAATAATGAATGCAAAGGACGCTGTTTTCGGAGAGAATGTGGAACATCTACTATGCTGGGTGCATGTGAAGATGAACATTAAAGCATATGCTATTTGTTTGCTTAGGGACTTGGAACGTGCAGAAAAATTTGCTAATAGATGTTGGGGGATATTTATGTCAACGAAGGAGGAAAAATACGAGGAGAGAATCCAAAAAGTAAGAGAGCGTTGGGTAGGGTTGATGAACTATGTCGAGAGGTCGTGGCTTGGGCCTTACAAGCAGTGCATAGTCAAAGCATGGACTGACCACTATCTTCACTTCAATATGAGAACAACAAACAGGTAAATATAGTCTCATATAAGCATGTTGAATTAAACAATTGGAGTAACTTCATTATATAATTATATGCTCATTACAGGGTCGAGGGCATGCACCATGTGTTGAAAAGAATACTTGATAGTTCTCGGGGAGGCTTCAACACGGTGATTGAAAGGATCCATGATCAAATTGAGTACCAAGTTGATAGTTTGAGGGGCGATTTGGAGTTGGCACGTACAAAGCTTCCAACAGAGTTGGAAGGTGTCCCTAAGGAAGTGAAGGCGATATTTGTTTGGCTATTTTATAGAGTGTCAACACATTGCATAAAAATCTTGTTGGATATGTTCTACAAGTTGATGAAGGACAAGGAAGAGGGAAAGTTGGAGAAGGAATGTGTTGATTATTGGTGGAGAGAGCGAATGGGTCTTCCTTTTCCTCATAGGATTGCCCATGCGATCCTCACCAAGCAGCCAATCATGCCAAGTGAGATACACCCGTTTTGGCATCAGGTTGTATGGGAAGGCGTCGATCCACAACGCATGCCCATAGATGACACAGTGCGTCTATCACTTGCTGAGGTGAGATGGAGAGAGATGGAGGAGTATTATAGGGCAGGAAAATTGACAAAGGCGCAGATCTACACGATTACCGAGACTTTCATAGACTTGGTGAGGCCAAAAGAATCTTCTTTGGCTGAGGCGGTAGTAGCTATGAAGAGGGGGCGGCCAAAGGGCTCCACCAAGTGGTCTAACAAGAGTAGTAAAACTTTGTTTGAGCATAGGATGGATGTATACGAGAAGGAGAAGAAGAAAGAAAAAGAAGATAAGGAGATGGAAGAGAAGGAGGGTAAGAGGAACACTGATGCAATCCCGTCCACTAAGAGAAAGCGTGGAAGGCCACAGGGCTCAACCAACGAGGCCTCAAAAATAATTGCAGCAAGTGTTTGTGCAAAAGGGTCGAGTGACGACGTGATGTGGTTGGGTGTGAACTTTGGAGTTGACAACGTTGACCATTTCATGTTTCCATATATTGAGAGGGCTAAGGATGTAAAGGGAGACGGGCATTGTGGTTATCGATCCATGGCCGAGTTGTTGGGACATGGAGAGAGCGAATATCGTAGAGTTCGATGGGAGTTGGCTGCCGAATTGAGGCAAAACCGAGTCATATATGAGCGTGTGGGGAATGCACCCCCTATTGATGAACTCTTGGAAATCTACCATATGATGTTAGCCCTTACACGCGACAATATTGGCTTGGGATGCCCATGGTCGGGTTGATATTTGCGACATTACATCAAGTTGCTCTTGTTCTGATTTCGAAGAAGGTATCTCACACCTGCTTGCTGATGAAGGCGAGAGGGGACAACCCGCACCCTCCCACAAGGATCTATGACATAGCCTTGGTAGGACAAGGAAACCACTTCATCCCGGTAATTATCCTTTCTATATAAATTATTTGTACTTAATTTTCTGTCAATTATTTACGAATTTTTTATGTAGGTCTGGTTGAGTGATGACGCGCCTCTTCCTCCACCTCCTACGGATTGGACAATGAGGCATGACACAAGCGTTAATGATTGGGATGAGCCGTTTAGGCAGAGGATGGAAACGTGGTGCCAAAAACGAATTCACAATGGTCTAACCCCAAAAGTAGCATGTTAAGGTTAATTTTTACTTATGTAATATAACATTAGTAGTAGTATGACTTTGTATTGACGTATCATCTTGTGAAATTTCATTACTCTTAATGGTTTTAGTTTTGCAACAAGTTTGGTTAGTTTGAAAAATTGTGCCATTTTATCCTTATTATGTTTAGGAGATGAGTGAAGGGGCCCAACTTTAGTTTCACAACGAAGCACGCGCTTCATGAAGCGTCCCGCTTCCTGAGGCGAGTATTTTACATGCCCACCCTCGTGTTTCCCTTGCCATCCGGGGGAGGGGACTACACGGTTCGCAAAGCGGGACGCTTCGTGAAGCGCCTCGCTTAATGAAGCGTCAAAAATGTTGAACATTTCAGGCATGGCGAATGTAGTGCTATGACATTGTAAGCATCTCAGTGTTGTGGATCTGATCAGTGCCTAACTTGAATTATGGCGAATGCAGAGTAGTATGAAGTAATGACTAACTTGATTATGCTGTAATTTCCTCAGGAATCAAACACCATCTCAGTGTCTTGCATCCGATCAGTGCCTGAAAGCCTGTCCTCATACACTTCAATGTATCCAAACGCATTAGAATCAGGAGGGCACTCCAGTGCTGCTTCAAAGACTTGGTGGTGGACCACATGGGAATTACCAATCATGTGATAAACGGGGCCATGAAATTTCTCTAACTCAGACACAACCTTCTTTACAATGTTTAGATAAAGGAAAAACAACTGTGTTTGTTTGGTTCAAGACTGAAACTGAATCGAGTATATTCGGGCTGGTTAAACAGTTTAGAATTTTTTCAGTTTTAGTTCATTTTTGAATGAACAATTCTTACTGAAAATCCTATGTGAGGAAGGCCTTGTTAACATAATAATGTGGAGATGTGATTTTGTTTTATCAAACCTTAATGTTTTGGTTTAATTTCTCCTTGCTATTTTTATACTTACAAGCAAACTTCTACCTTTACAAACCCTTTGATTTTCACACTTCATGTTTTGGAACTCCCAAGCAAGAACGACCATTGGGAATATCAGCATGGACATCAGAAATAACTCCAAAAGAAAAAATTGATGGCAATATGTGACTACTGAACAGATGCTCAGCCTAATAATACAGAGAAGTTCTGTTGAATTATAGGCTAATGTAATAAAAAAGGAAGTTTTGGCACGAAAGAAAGAAACCATGAACAACAAGGAGTTGCAACATAAGCAAAATCCCACTATTCAAAGCTGCATATAACAGTGATTGACATTTCATTCTAAACACTAACAGAGAATCACTGATCAAAAAGAAGATTTTGGAGACTCTCAAGCTTAAAAATTAAGTAGAAAGAAAGAAAATTGAACATCATTCTAAACACTAAAATAGACCTTTTAAGTTATAAACAGACCTAAATCCTAAACAATCATATGCTGCAATGACCCTAAATAAACACCAAACTAATTTATTATAATGGGATTTGCTTCGCTTGAACCTTGAACATTGTTCTCCAATGGCTCTCTCTTCACAAGTCTATTATCGGGTTCAATCTCAATCCCATTCATCTCCTCCTCAAAAATCGTTTCGAGGGTCTTGAAATAGCCTAAACGACCAAGATGTTTGCCAACCTTCTTAATTCCGACGTCCTTACTTTGCATCAGTTCCCGCATAAAGAGCTGAAAGGCTAGTAGATCCCTAGCATGAGCCCTTGAAACCATTGTGCAAGATGGATGATGAGAAAGGGATGATGAACACTGTAGTTTTATGAAAATTATGTGAGTTTGCCGTGAAAAAAACTGCACACTTCTCCTGCTTTTATAGATGAAACTGAAGATGTGATTTTTTTTACCATTGATTGATTTTGTCGGGGAATGTTTGCGCCAAATCGTACAATTTACTTTACGAAATTGCGCCAAATCCAATCCTTGTCAATTAAATGTATGGGAAGTGCAGATTGCTTCCGTAAATATAGGATCGCAATCGCATGCCAGTTGCAACTACTACTTATCTATATCTGGATGGAAATCTTTTCTGTTTTCTGAACAGAGCTTCCACGCTTCATGAAGCGTGGAAGCTACATGATGCGTGGATTACCCCCAAACGAGGGGAAACACCATTTGGAAGGGAGACGCTTCATAAAGCGTCACGTTATATGAAGCATTTCTAGTTTTTACCCTAAACCCCCAACCCTAAAAACCCTAAACCTAATGTTGGTTTTAGTGTTTATAGCGTATACATGTTTAGAGGATTAGACGTTTAGGGTTTTGAGTGTTAGTGATCAACTTGCTTTAGGGTTTTAGTTTATGGACCCTAAACATGATTGCGATTAGTAATATAGGTTTACGCTATTTAGTAATATAGGTTTAGGCTATTTATGTACATTTGAGTGTTATTGAGTAGGGTTTAGTGTAACATTAATGAATTTTAAGCTTAGTAGGTTTAGGGTTTTCATTGTTTATGATTCATAATTTAGTTTTTGGATTTTTGATGATGATTAGGGTTTAGGGTTTTGAAGGATATTAGGGTTTAGGGTTTCATCCTTACTAAGTTTAGTGTTATGGAAATTTAAGGTTCAGATTTTTAGGGTTTAGGGTTTCGAGGGTTATTAGGGTTTAGGGTTTCATTCTTATTAGGTTTAGTGTTTTGGAAATGTAGGGTTCATAGTTTTACGGTTTATGGTTTCGAGGTTTTATGGTTTCATGGGTTTATTCATGCTTTATTTATATATTTAGATCATTCGGGTTACTATAAACCCAATAAACCCTAAACTTTAAACCCCCAACCTTGGAACCCTAAAAACCCTAAGCCCAATAAACCCTAAGCCCTAGAGCCTCTAAATCCTAAGTCGTCTCAACCTTAAGAATAATCTTAACCTAAATGTTAAAAAATTTTAAATTTATAAAATGACATACCGTAAACCCATAAATTGAGGGTAACAATATTGGATTTTATGTTTATGGTTATGTAATTTATGATTCATAGTTTAGGGTTTTGAGGTTTGTTAGGGTTTTAGGGTTTAGGGTTGATGGTTTAACAATATTGGATTTATGTTTAGGATTATGTAATTTATGATTCATAGTTTAGGGTTTTGAGGTTTGTTAGGGTTTTATGGTTTAGAGGGGTTTTACGGTTTCAAGGGTTTAGGGTATATCCAGTATTGGGGAACTATATCCAATACAATCGCCTCAAGTGTATATCTTTATGGGAATAAGACCTGAAATTCTACCTCAACCACGTGGCCAAGGTGGGAGGTAAAAGTTTATCCTTATTCACCACCATGAATCTATACCGAATATTTGATTTTATAGTTTCCTATCTCATTTTGATATAAAAGTAAATTTTTAGGCGAACTTAGTCATGCAGTGAATATGTCATAAAGTTAAATCAGGGTTTAGCTCGAACTTTCTCCTCTATTAAGTTTGTGATGGAACACGGTCTTTGGTTTGATACGCAAGGATATAATATGATAACCAAAATCATAATATAAATTCAAAATGGGACACCCCTACGAGAAAGAGTGTCACCAGTAGGGTTCAACATTTCAACTACTGTTGCGATATGAAAGTGTCTTAAGGGAAAAACAAATATGATTACGAAGGTTAAACTCGGATAGGAAGATAGCTACTGAACTCACACTATGAGGATGCTACGGGGTCTAGTACCCCCTTAAAAAGATAATACTAATGGTACTTAAGAAGACATTAATTGGGGAAAAATGCATCTGCATATCTTGCTCGGTTTCCCAGGTTTCCCATGTTGTACCTTCATTGCCATCCTTGGACCAAAGTACTCGTACTAAAGGTACTTCTTTGTTGCGTAGCTGCTTTACCCGGTGCTCTACTATTTTGAGCGGTCTCTCCTTATAAATGACATCCGACCTCAGACTATGAAAGTGACCTCAGACTTTACCGTCCAAAGTCACCCAAGGCTTTTAGAATGAAAGTGACCTCAGACTTTACCGTCCAAAGTCACCCAAGGCTTTTAGAATGATATAGAACAATTAAAATGCGGAATAAAACATAATACATAAGTCGGAAAACATGCTCCCGAAGGAGACTTAGTTCATTACAAAATGTCTTACATTGTCTTTAGCTTTAGGATTACTTGAAAACAAACACCAAATCCATCATGTCTCGGAGATAGAGTAATATTAAAACTAAAACGGAAATAAAAGTACATCTTGAGCAATCTTGACTTCCTTCACCTCCCTTCACTTCGCCTTGTTATGGTTTCCTGAATCTGACATAATTCGCGAGGGGCGATAGAATGCCAGGCAAACATGCGGAAAGAAGAATTAGTCTAGGAGACTAAGCAAGCGGGAATAGAACTTCCCGAGGGTACTTTGGTAATTTCAACTTATCAGTGTAATGAGAAGATAAAGGTTGTGTTTACGATGACTTGACTATGTGGAACTAAGATACGAGAATTAACGATAGCATATCCCGAAAGGGGTAGCTTGAAGAGCAAGAGAAGTACTACTAGATTGTAGTCTTCCTTAGAGTAGAAGGTATGTTGGGAACTTTCATTTATTCAATCAAATCAAATACCACTCGCGCCCGTAATGGACCGAGGTCCGGATCGGTCATTAGAGACCGGTCCGATCTAGTCATTTTAGTTGTGCTTTAGCACTTATCTTATTTAGTGGTAAAGACATTCGCTTTCCATTTATGATTTAAAGAGTATGTGGTGGGACACGGATAATCCGAGCCACCCGAGGGAAAACTCCGTTTCCCGGCACTTAGCTAGAGTGCGCTCATCCCTCCTTGCAATCGGAGCGGATGGGATCATGATCCCGAAAGTCGTACTTCAAACGCGTAGGCACTTACGACTTAGTGGGGTTATGTAGAGGCGTTGGCTATCCCACGCCCCTCACTAGTTCGACATCGATCTCGAAACGAGATCGTAACAATCAAGATAATAACCACACTAGCATAAATAATCCTAACAAGGAATATATAAAGCAATCTATGCTAACAATAGTCGTTATTTCTAGCAATCGATATTTCCTAGTTTCATTTTTATTTAAGATACAAGTCGTTCCCAACATCGAGAAATAGTAATAAGACGGATTAAAAGGGCACAAGGGGAAATTCCACTTGCCTTAGTGTAACGAGTTCTAGCAACGAGCTTTGACGAAACTTAGGCGATTTCCTACTATGAGCGAGGATTCCGACCTAATGATAAGGAATTTACGAAAAGACTCAAAATACGATTTTCCAACTAGAGTTCGGATTACCTCTTATAAAATCTTTATAAGAGGATTTGAATTTCTAAATTATTATAATAATAATTTAGAAAGTTATTTTCTTTAAAAATAATAATATTCCTTTATTATTATTTTGATTTTGTAATATCCTTATTATTCCGAAAATCTCTATTAAAATAATTATTAAATAATCCTTTTTACTAGGAAGTTTCCTTAATTAGTAATTTCTACTTTTCCTTATAAGGTAACTTGCCTAAACTACTTTTAATTTAGATTAATCTTATTTATTCTATTTCCATAACCCCCTTTTAATAACAAGGCTCATAAAAAAAATATCTTTGATCATATTTATATATTAAATCTTGAACTTAGGCCTTTTAATAATTCTCTACACTTGGAAGTTCATTAACCAACTTATATTTTTATATAGATAACTCTAGTAATATTTTGTTTAGTAGTAGCATATTTTTATGAGATCGTTGTCTAAGCCAAACTATAGTTTTAGATCTCCAACATATTCTATAACTTAAACTCATATGCTAATGATATAATATTTTATTATATCCTACATAATAGCTAACATCTTATAATATATTCCTCATATAAAAAGATATGCTAAGTTTATATTGAATAAATATTTTATTCTAAATTCCTTATATTCACTCAACTTTATAAATTCTATATCTTTTATAGATTAGGCCATGCATGACTTTTCTCTATTAGAAACTTTATTAAAATCTATATAAAGATGATATTGGTTTTATTTAATAATCTTTTGATTTCTAAGGTCATAATATGATATCATCTTTTTGTATAAGGCATGCATAATATTTCTAGATTCTTATTTGATCTAAGGTGGAATAATACTAAATATAGACCTTACATGTTATATTTATTTTATAACATCTATTTATATTTTGTATAAGCATGCATGTACTAAAATCATGAATATATCTATTTATTTTTATTTAGCTTAAGTTACCATAGTAAAATAATTTGTTTCTAGCTTTCCAACTAACAAGATCTCTACTTAATATTTTTATTTCTTATTTTCCTTACTTAATTTCTAATAATCCATAAAAGGCTTTAATAATTTGTAAAAACATAAATTGAGTAAATGGAAATTAGGATTAGAATTTTATACAATTGGTATTCTGTGTTTACAGAACACTGGGAAGGAGGCAGGGGAGAGGACCGGCGGTCTTCGGCGGCGCAACCAGGGACGGCGACGGCTCCGGCGGCACCGGGGTGGCTTGGTGGAGGCAGGGCGGTCCAGTCGTGGCTCCAAAGGTGGTCCGGCGGCGGCTCCAAGGGGAAGAAGAGGAATTTTTATTGTGTTTTTGTGGTGGAACAAGCTTTGTTTGGGGCTGATTTTTGAACACAAATAGAACAATTGGAACTAGAAGGAGAGGATGGTTGAATGTGTGAGTGAAAAGTTGTGATTGAGAGGTGAAGGCCCTTTAAATAGGCAATTTGGAGGAGTTTGGCAATCCATGCCAAGGTGGTTGCACCAATGGAGGAGGAGGAGGTGTTCTTCCATTGGTCAAAGTTGTGTTTGTTGGTGGTGATGAGAGGATGATGCAAGGAGGTGTGTCTTGCAAGCCAAGGGTGGAAGAAGGTGAGCATGCAATGGAAGAGTATCACATCAATCACATGTCTTTGACTTGTTTGAAGAAGAAGAAGGCTACTATTGTTATAAAATCAAAGGAGTGGGGTAAATTGCAAGAAAGTCACATTGGCCTAGCGGAAATGGAGAGGGGCGTGTGTAGGGATTTGCAAGAGGTCTCGGGTTCAAATCCCGGCTCTTGCATTCTTTTTACAAAGCTTCTAAATTGGATACTTTTAGGCCTTTGTGTAATCTATGTTAGGAAATAAATTAAATGTCTAAAGGACCTTATTTTTATCTGATGCTCTTTTTATTAATTTACCTCACTTTATTAATCTATGCCCCTCAAGTAATTTTATTGAATTTTTAATCTTCTTGATAAACTCTTTCAAAAGAAAAAAAAATAGTAGATGTTAATTTGATACTAAGAAATTCTCCTTTTTTTAATTAGAGAAAATAAATATTATATTATAAAAAGCTTGGAATATCGCGGATATTACAATATTTTTGAGGTTTAGTGAAAATAATTCTATCCTTATTATGTTTATGTAATTTTATGAGTCATAGTTTATGTTTTTTATAGGGCTTAGGGTTATTAGGGTTTAGGGTATTAGGGTTTATGATTTTTAGGGTTTAGGGTTTAGGTTATAAGATAATTTGTGGCATTTGAATTCGATTGCCAATGCGGCACACATGGTACAGGTACACGCGTTAAGTTAAGTGGTCTTGAGTTCGACACGGGATGAGGACTAAATGTGTCCAACTTTTTTCCCAGGGATTACACGATTTATGAAGCATGCCGCTTTAAGAGGCGTTTTTTTAAAGGGCCCCGTGCCCCCTTGCAAGTTGGGAGAGGTGCCTTAGACGCTTCTTAAAGCGTCTCGTTTCATGAAGCAAGACGCTTCATGAAGCGTCAAAGGCCAAATAAGAGGCATGTTGTAGAAAGCCAGAATAGCCTTCAGTGCACCAAATTAACACCAGCAGCTTGGTAAATTCAAAGTGCCATATTCACATAAGAAATTTAATGCAAAGTGCCATATTCACATAGCTTAACACCAACAACTTGGTAAATTCAGTCCACCAAATTAACACCAGCAACTTGGTAAATTCATTGAACCAAATTAGCATCCTGAAATTGTTGCCGCAAGGAACTGCCTAACCAAATGGTTGCCGCATTGGAGGGTCCAGATCAACAACACTAACAAATTGTCATGAGGATCATTACAGTGTATTTTGGCTTTAGAAAAATCAATGCACACGATGCATATGCAAAGTTAGCTAATTCAATCAATATATATATGCTAGCAGATATAGCAAGAAAATTCCCTCTTTATGCAAGAAAATAATGTACTCTTCTTTATTAAGCAACTATAAAGCGTGTAAAAAGAACCTCCTCTTACTCACAAATCCTGGTTCTCCTCTTTCTGATCTTTTCTCCTTGTATTATAGAAGTCTTACTGTAATTATTCTGGGATTGGCTGATTATATGGAGAGATCAATGTGCTTCCCTTTTTTGGCTACATGTATAAGATAATTGATAAAGAATCTTTAATGTTCAATCCTGGCTAAAAACACAACATAGAAATCACCATAGCAGCAATGAGACTGTTCAATCCTGGCATGATACCACACTACTGACAGTAGCCCATTTGAATGCACTAATATGAGTGAGGAGCAAAACTAGCTACATCTGAAACACCTTAGAATGATGGAAGTCCAAGGGCTCGGTCTGATAATCTAATGCAGACAAGATAATCTAATGCAGCATCAATAATGTCCAGCAAAATCATATTAGCAGCCAACAGACAACATAATCTAATGCAGCATCCCACCTAGAATATTGAATAGAATAAAGCAGTAGCACAGTCTGATGCAACCATGTTGTAGGACAACCTACAAAAAACAAGATATCTACGAGGCAAAGCACAGAAAATTTATTACAATTTTAGGTGCAACTAGAAGTATAATGCATACTGTCTTAATAAGAATATCAAAACTTCAACAAGCAACTGAAATTTAGTGCTGATCGTATTCAGAAGAATCAAAATCTTTGACTACTAGATTAGAAGAGCCGTGCATAAGTATGAAGAAGATTTGGAGATTGCAACTTCGCTCATAGTAGTTCATTAGAAATTAACGTACCTCAAGGATTGGACCTCGATCAGCTCCAAGCAAGTGAATCTCATCCAATATCATAAGCCCAACCTAGAAAGTAATTTTTATGCTGAATCAATATATAGTAGTCAAGTAGATTGGTCAAGGTATACATATCAAATTGCTTACCTGGAGATGTTGACCACAAAAGTATAACAAAGAACAAGAATTCCAATTAAAAATAATGAAACCTTTTTGACATAGCTTCTGGTATGCCAGTTACGGCTGATACCATCCCATTTCTCGGGGGTAGAAATTATGATATCTGTTGAAAGAAGTGCCAATAAATCTGGAGTATAATATCCTATCATCTCAACCTGATCAAACCATATGCATGAAACTAAGTATTAACGAAGTATAGAGGAACGTTTCTTTCAGCACATAAATCATAGAAAGTATAGAACCATGGTTTTGCCAAACTGAGAAACAAGACGCCTTCTCCAGTCTTTCATTGGTTCTCGGACAATGGCCTTCAAAGGTGCTATATAAATGACCTGAATAAACATGACATATAATCAACAACAGACAGCATCATCCAGCAAGCTGAAATACATTGAGATTAAAACAAAGTTTACTTGGTGAAGACAAGCTATGAATGGCTTAATCACATTGAAAAGCGTAATCCATTTCGAAATTCAAAATAGAACTAACAATGTTCATAAGTACAAAACAACACATAATCATACTAATAAATATCCAAAATGTATACATCACCATAACTAGCTACATCAAGAAAACTATGCTACACGATCGACACCATCGTTACCTCTACCATCACCACCAACAACATCAGTGTCTCTCTCATCAACTGCACCACCATCGGGACCTCTCCCATCACCACCAACATCGATGTCTCTCTCCTCAAACCCATCACCATCGGAACCTCTTCCGGTACCAGCATCAACATCAATCTCTCTCTCCTCAACCACATTATCACCCCTAACAGCACTACCACTCCCCTGTCCTGTCTCATATTGAGAATCCCTAAATGGTCTGCTTACAGGAGGAGGTAGCGGTTCCCCTAAAATGCTAAACATATCCTCGAGGTACGGACGAGCATTGTGATCAACAAGCAGTCCTTCTAGAGATTCTAGTACATAACCAATCATTTGTTGATGTCGCTGCACATGTTAGAACAACAATTAGCTACAGTATAACGCTAACGCTTAACAATTCATGGAATTTAAAAAAAATATAAACGTACCACAGTAATATCAACCACAATTGCGGGGTGGGTGAATGGCTCGCGCGGACGATCCTGACAAGGTGATTGGGGGTCTACATAAGGATGTGTGACTCCGTCGAACCAGTCGAAATAATCAACCTCTGCCTGCCATGGATAACGAGCCAATGTGTACTGCTGCAGGTCGATGAGGTGGACATAACGCTGGTTCCAATACAAGTCATCCTCGGCAAACTCGACCACATAACTCCGCGAGCCAGTGCCACGCCTCACTTTACTCGGAACAATGGGATCGGGGGGTCGGACCTACACACGTCTATACTGTCGAAGGCATCTCTCTGGCAAGTAGACCTCCCTTATATCGAAGCACTGATAATGCCGCGATACCTCGACATCCGGTACGTCGTCTCAAAATCCAAGTCCAAGCCCCATGTCGACCATAAAACCTATATAATCAATAAACGACTCAGTTTATGATGGAATTATTACAATTTCATACATGGCAATTTAGTTCTATTACATAATTTTACCTCATCAACGCGAACACGGTCCAAAACCCTCCAAACGTCAACTAGGCGCAAAGGACACTTCAGAGCCGAATGCGGAACCATCTGGTCTCGGACACCCGCTCGATCATCAATAAGAAGGTCAACATTGAGCACTGCATGACCTCGAAACTGACGGAAGTAAATCCATATCCAAGTATGCAAAAATTCATTTAAAATTAGTACCTACATTTTAAACATATCAACACATAATCAAATAAATACACGTATATACATGTCTTACCTTGAGAATGATGATACAACCTCCTATAGTCGTGATGTCGGCTCGAGATGCCATTCCCAGCTGACGGTATAAAAATGCCAATGTTGCAACCCCCCATGCATATCCAGTCGTGAGGTTGAGGTCTAGCAGTGCGTGTAAATAATGCAACTTCACCTTGTTTTTTCTCTTGTCACAGAACACTGTCTGACCAACGACCCACAATAAATAAGCAGAGGCTATATGACCAATATCCGCTCTCTCTGCGATCATCCTCATCACCAGCGCCTTCAACTCAGTAATAAGTATACCACCACCACTGTACCGAGCGTATGCCTCAACGGTAAGCCCTAACACATGCATAACGCGAGCCATGAAATCGTCAGCAGGTATATGCGGCGCAAGATGCACTCCATCGATCGGCAAGCGCATAATGTGCTCAATATCGTGGAGCGTGATCGTCATCTCACCCCCAAGGGAAGTGAAAACTGTTGGTCTCTGGATACCAACGCTCAATAAATGTTGTGATGATGACATGGTCGCTGCCTCGATAATCAGGAATCGCAAGACGAGCAAGTCCGGTCTGTTGTGCAAGGGCCCACCACGTACCTGGCCCATCAACCATATAATGCCGGATCTCACGCCATACCACATGACGTGAATAAGCCTTCACAACCTTCTGCCACTACATTAAAATAAATATATAATACTAAATCAATCGTATTACTTCAAATTAATAATATTTAATTACATTCATTTTAATTAAGCTTCCAACTTATCCTCAATGACGACTCCTTCAACCCCCGGTACAACCGCTTCTGTCCACCTCCAGATCGATGCTGCAACATGAGAAGGATAGTCTCGAAGGAGGTCAGGCAAACGTGGGCCTCCAGGCTGCCACATGTCTACCTCATGAGCAACTGGTGCAGGCGCATGTCTAGCCGGGGGATGACTATCCTGAGGTCCGGGTGGAGGATGGGTGGGTTCGCGCTCCTGAATGGGGTCGGAAACGTGGTCATCCGGAGGTTGTGAAGATTGATGAGTAGGGGTCGGGACACGCTCATGTACTGACTCAATATGATGGGAATCTGAAGGGTGTGAAGGTAAAATAGGGGTCGAGACATCCTCATGACGGGGATCGGAAATATCATCGACTAGCATTTGTGAAGTGGGAGGAGGGGTCAGTACACGCTCCTGAATGGGGTTGGAAACAAGATCACCTACAGGTTGTGAAGCAGAAGGTGGGGTCGGGACACGCTCATGTACTGACTCAATATGATGGGAATTTGAAGGGTGTGAAGGTAAAATAGGGGTCGAGACATCCTCATGACGGGGATCGGAAATGTCATCGACTGGCATCTGTGAAGTGGGAGGAGGGGTCAGTACACGCTCTTGAATGGGGTTGGAAACTAGATCACCTACAGGCTGTGAATCAGAAGGTGGGGTCGGGTCACCCTCATGAATGGGGTCGGAAACTAGATCATCTTCAAGCTGTGAAGCACAAGGTGGGGTCGGGCCACCCTCCTGAAGCGGATCCGAAGCCTGTGAAAATGGAGGGTCTTCGACCCGAGGGGTCATATCAATGTCCCTCGCAAGATCCTCAGCCATCTCCACGGGGGCAGACATACCGATGTCCTCACAAACCTGACTATCTCCAATAGGAGGGGCCGAGGCATCTCTCTGAAGCTCTGAAATAAGAGTGTCTGCCACTTTTGGCTTCCTAGCCCTCTTCTTCGGGGCCACAACCTCAGCACGCTCCGACTGCAATATACGTCGACGCTTCGCCGACCTCGTCCTCGGCTTCTTCGGCGGGACGGGACTAGGCAAGGCATTAAGCCTCTCCTGAAACATCTATTTATGTGTTCCATTAATTTTAGATTTTTTCATTTGCACAATAATTTTATAAGGTCCTACACTAGGCACGACATTAAACCTTGTCCTCAACTATTTATGTTCTAACTCCCAAATATCGTTTTGTCTTCAACTGTTTTACACATATAAATATTCATGTTCTAATTCATTGATCTTTTCATTCAAATAATAATATGAACCATTAAGAAGTTTTTTAATATGAAAACAACCTAATAACAAAAACAAATTAATTGCAATACACGTACGGACATGCCAGACTTGCCCCACCAATCCGGTCTAAAGTCCACGCCTGTAGCCAAATGTGGTGATGAATGCCCACCAGTATCCATAACCTCCCTCGTAGAAACTCCGACATCACCCACCTGAGCATTTATAGCCATGACATCACCAACCCCACCAGTGGGTCCCGCATCAGTCCCATCACTGTCCTCCCGCCCCCACCACTACCACTACCTCCATCACCACCACCCGCCTCCACCGCATTGGGTTCGTCAACCACTGTTTCAAAAGATAACCATTATATATTCAAAAACTAATAAAAATTTATAATAAGGAATTTAGTTTTTCTGCCAGTTTCAAGGAAAGAATGTTACAAAACTATTTTAAACCTTCAACTATATAAAAAAATGTCACAGAAGGAACAAATATGTTTTTCTGAGAGACTTAAACATTCAACTATATGATGCTGTTGGCTCATATGAAAAGGTTGGATACAGTTTTCAAGGTTCTGAAGCAAATCTCCACAACCTTGGATACAGTTCTCAACTAATGACATCAATTCCCTTTACTACTGGTTCTTATATATATCATTATCAAACTCAAAAAACAAAGGTTCCACTAAAAAAACCAATTGAAGCACAAAAGATGTAATTCATCACATTTTCGGGGCAAATGATCAAACTTAAGGCAAAAGTGGATCCACAATACCTCCATGGAAAAAAAATCATGGGTAATCTTCCAATTCAATCATCAATCTACTACTTACCCACCACCATCAATATGATGACTTCCCTTTGATTCCTGTTGGACATGACAATGGTGGTCCAGCATAGAGTTTGGTTGCATATCATGGTAAGCATCTTGATAACTTGTGTCATCACTTATCAATGCAACTGATATTAGGCTAAAACTTCATGATATGCTGCTACATTGTTTAGATATGTCTGTGATATATAAGTTGCTAATTACAGTATAGGTCCTTCTGGTTGCATTTTTTTTTCTGTTTTCAAGTTCTTTTAGAGAAGTCATATTGAATCATCATTGGCAGGTTGTTTTTTTCTAGTTGAATCATTTCATGTTTCAATATCACTTCTCTAAAAGAACCTGAAAACAGATTAAAAAAATGCAACCAAAAGGAGAAGCCACCAGGAATTCCCTCTTTCACCTTTCAGTTGCATAGAAATTAGGCAAATGATGCTGCTAAATTGCTAATTGGATCTTTATAGATTTACAACGATGTAACATACAAGTTATGGTCTTCCAAACACATTACACTCTTATCAAGCTTTCAATATGAAATTTCTACACCACATTTGAATCGATACAGATACCAAAACAAGATAACTTTGCGCCAACAAGAAGAAGCTATACTGTAATTAGCTTATTATATATCACAAGCATATCTAAACAATGCAACAGTATATAATGAAGTTTTAGCCTAAAATACTAGTTGCATTGATAAGTGATGACACAAGTTTTCAAGATGCTTACCATGATATGCAACCAAACTCTATGTTAGACCACCATTGTCATGTCCAACAGGAATCAAAGGGAAGTCATCATACTGCTCCAAAAATGTCCAAAAGAAGCAAGATATAGGCATAAAAGAAGTTCGAAAAGCATTCAACTTTAGTAACACTGTCAGCTGCCATGTTCATTTAAACTATTGTCTTGTGACAACTCATACAACAGAATGCATATGCTTTGTAAAACCATGGAATGAATCACATCAATGCAGTTAGCATAAAGTATTTTCCCAGCCAGTTAGAAGGATGTAATTTAGCCACTAAAGGAAGCCGACAGTGTTACTAAAGTTGAATGATTTTCTGGTTTGGTAGATTCCTAAGCCTCACCAGTTCTATACGAACAATCTGGCTGGCAACATATTTATGGAGCTAAATTAGGGTTTCAATTCTTTCTCCATCCAACTGAATTAGGGTTGCACAACAACATCCATTCACCGCAACCTCTTTCTTGGCTATTGGGTACCCGTTATGAAGCGCCTAGCTCGCCTGAACCTCTTTCTTGGCTATTGGGTACCCGTTACTTAAACTCTTCTTAAGCTGAGACGCTTCATAAAGCGTCTATGTTCCTTGTGCGCCGGGTTAAAAATTTGTGTGCATAAAGATTTTCCGTTTTTTTATCCGTAAAAGGGCTAAAGCCCAATTAATTTTTAGTCATAACCTAGAGATCTCTATTCGACACTCACAAACGGCGAAGTCTTGTATTTAAGGCTACTAGTTTTACCCGTCGTACCATGTACGACTACGACTCGATATTTTTTAGACATTATAAATAGAATATTAATAAATAAATAAAAATATAATATAAATTTTAATATAAGTAATTTATTGCTTGTAGAATGTATAATTTTTTAATCAAATATTATATTCTTCATATTTTATTACTTTTCATGTACATAAATTTAGAGTTTATCAAATATTTCAATATATCTATTAAATATTTTATAATCCATTTTTATTAATTTTAAAAATTATAATATTTATCATTAATTTTTTTTGTAAAAAAAATTATTTATTTATAAATAAATTCTTCAAAAGATATATGCTGAAAGATTTATATTTATTTTAAAATATAAAAAATATTTTATCTTTAATTTTAAATGCTTGTATAAGGAAGCTTTCAAAAGATATTGTTATACTAAATAAATATTTGTTTGATGTTAGAGATAAATTCAAATAGTTAAAAAAGAATTTAATAGAAAGAATTTATAATAATAGAAATAAAAATTAATTTTTTAAATATGAAGTGGGGTCAGAATCGTTCTGGTGGTTCAAAAAGGTATAGCTTTAATATATAATTATAGATTCAAGTAGTATTTGTCTTACCCTAAATCTTACGCGATTAAAATAAAATAAATGTGCCATAAGGGAGGGGCTGATATGGATGGTACAAGGAATTTAGAGATTTCACCAAATCTACACATAGAATTAAATTATAATTTTGCTAGAGTGCATTTTTAGGAGGATTCTCGTTAAAACAAGTGAAATTAGAGTCAAAAAATTGAAAAGTTAGCTAGAGTATCTAAAATTAAGTTTGACTCACGTCCAATATGATCCACATAAACATCTCATTTGTTTCGATTCAGCAAGCGCTTGCATTTTTGTAGCGAGTGAAAATCTGGGTGTGAACTATATGTCCTCTTGCCTAATAGCGAACACCAAATTCTTGCGCTATGTCTCGATCATAAGCTTGGTTATGTTCATAGAAAGTGCAAACTCCAACCCTTGATACAAAGACTCAAGCTTAGCCTTGAAAGCACTACAACAACCTAGTTTTATGGCGAAGGCTCTTAGAAAACAACTGGTACTACTCTTGAAAAATGCCTCCTCCCCTTGCGATTCTAGGGTTTCCCTTCGAAAACCCATCAATGTGTAATTTTATGAAGCTCGGTTGCAAGGGACTGAAATTGTAGCAAGGCGAGGGCCCTCAATTGGCGGTTCAGCGCATATGCAGAATTCTGTTAGGTTACATGATATCGATATGCAAAATTTTGTTAGGTTAAGCTTGAATAAAAGGCTATCACATTTGGTAAATCTTTTTTTAAAGAAAATGTTGCTTATATTATTAAAGATTTGCCAAGGCTAAAACAATTGGTGGAGAGTTCGAAAAAACATTTGTTCATGTCCCGTAATGGGATATAAATGAGCTACATAGTCAGCAACAACATTTCCAAGCCTACTTACATAAACACAACTACTAACCGAAAACGAGGGTAGTTGAGTTCTAATATCTTCTAAAAAGGACCCAAAATAAGATAGATTAGGAGACTTATTATTATTCTACCAAAAAAAGGAGACTTATTATTAACTCCTAATACTAAAACAAGGCAATCTAATTCATAAACAATTGATCGAAAACCCATAGAAAAAGCCAAATGAAGACCTAAAAGCATAGCCATTGCTTCAACAATTTCTACATGCATGACAAAGGACTCCTTTGAATTGCAGGTGTAATTATCAGACCAGAAGAATCACGGAGAGCCACTCCAAGTCCAGTACTAGTATTTCCCAAAAGAGCTGCATCAAAATTAATTTTAATGAACCCTGGAATAGGTGAAATCCAAGTCGAATGTGAAAAAACATGTGCAACAACAACAAAGTGTTGTTGTTGCACATGCAAGCCCTCGACGCTTGGAATCCACCTATCACTCCAAACAGAAACATGAGACCATTCCCAATTCACCAGGCAAGCCCTTCTTGTAATAAAGACTTAGCACTCTAAAGGCTAGATCGGGTAAAGTGTATAACTAGAATTAAACCCTAATCTAGTAGAGAGAAAATCCAAGCCCCGATAATATTTCTCTTGTAAGATTCGGCTGACCATATTATCTGAAGGAAGAAAAAATTGACAACCTTGTTTTGCAAGCATTGCAATATTAAAAGTCTTCGATTTCTAAAACCCTAGACCTCCACAATTTTTTTTTTTATCAAGAAACGGGCAGTCCACAATTCTTTAGTTGTCACACAAAGTCACAACTACTACGCCAGTGAATTTTCCGAGTGCAATAGCAACATAAAAAGTCCCAACTCCGTAATTCTTCGATTCTAAAACCCTAAAATGCTAAACAATAAATTTGTAAGAATGCTCATTTTAAAAAATAAATCTGAAAAGGTGATAATAGGTCCATTGATTAAAAATAAATTATCTTAAAAAATTGCAGCGCTTTAATTACATAATCTTAAAAAAATTTAATCGATGAGAAGTTTTATTTGATTTTTTTTGATAAAAGAAGTTTTATTTGATTGACCTTACGCCTTACCGCAATGGTCCATTAATCTACCTAATCGTCTTATACCAGCATAAAATATGTATAAAAGCCCTGGTAAAAATGGCGCCAACATTTTTGCAATTTTGGCGCCCCGTTGGCGCCAAGGCGGGCTTCTCAAACCTCTTCTGAAAACCCTACGTTGAATGATTTTTTTTTTAAATAATCAATAGAAATAGTCAACATTTTATGATGTATGGTATTTTTATATAAAAAAAATGAAAGTATTTGAACTGTTTTTATATCAAATCTCAAAAATTGGTAATTCACCCAAAATTTCCGAGGGTTTTATAAGTTGAAAGAAATACGACTCAGAAAAAAGTTGAAAGAAGAATGGCAAAGAAGAAGGAAGCGCAGTACTGGCTTCTGAAAACGGAGATCGGCGAGTGGTCGTGGGAAGACCAAGCGGCCAACGGTGGCCTGAGCAAGTGGGACGGCGTCAAGAACAAGCAAGCTCAGAAAAACCTCAAATCAATGGCCGCTGCCGACCTCTGCCTCTTCTACCACTCCGGCCCCAAGGCCCGCCGCGTCGTCGGCGTAGTCTCCGTCGTCAAGGAGTGGTACGATGACGGAGACGGCGGAATTGCTGTGGACGTTGAGGCGGTGGGGGAGATGCGGAGGCCGGTGGACTTGGCGGAGATGAAGGCCGATGAGGATTTGAAGGGTTTCGTTCTGTTTAGGCAGCCCAGGCTTTCGGTTGTCCCTGTTCCTAAGCAGATTTGGGAGAAGATCTGTCAATTGGGCGGTGGCTATGATCAGGGTAAGGATTCCAGTGACCAAGAGGATTCCGGTGACCAAGATTAGGAACTAGTATTAACATTTCTGTTGATTCTGCCTTTTGTACCTTAAAAAATGAATCTTGGAGAGTTGGAAGATTTTGGAGTGGTAACTGGTAATGTATATATGTTATGGGTGTAGCGTTGGTCAATTTGATGTGTTCGGATGATTTGGATGCAAAAACTCCTTTTTTTTGGTAAATAACTGAAGTGGTTTGTCTTTCTTTTAGTTTTGATGATATTTTGATATTCTTATTTCTTGCTGATATTGTAGTCTGTCTGGTCGTCTGGATATGGAATCAATTTCCTTATAATAATAATAATAATAAAAAAATATCCATGATACATAAACAGAACAAAATCACATTCCGACCAAAAATAATAATCAAAATCTCACATGACAATGCTGCTTGACAAAATGCTCTACTATGGGATTACATTACAATGGTGGTTTCCTTGTGTGTTTGTATAGTTTCATTTGTGACAAGTAGTCCAATTCGATGGAAGCCTATCGGATACCAAACTTGGAAGTGCTCGAACATTGACATCCACGGGAAGCATTCGGTATTCAATGTCAAGATCCTTGAAAATCTTGACCATCTCCTCCACCAAAAGAGCTCTCCTCGCCCACCTCTCTCCCATGTCTTGATGGTTCATAGTATGTGAAAGCCAGATTGAAAACTTGAGCCTGTTCATGTCTTCCACTTCTCTCATCACTATTTTTGGTGATGGATGCCAATGATCCCTCTTATTCTCTATGTACCTGCAATTCAATCCAGAAATGTTAGTCTTCTCATGAATCATGATCAATTTTTCCAAGTAAAATTGAAGGGGAAAAAAAAATCATTTTTAAGCTTGCCTTGTAATTTTTTCCTTCATAATTGCAATCTTCTCAACTGGAGTGGATATGTGCACACAAAAATCGATTGAGTCTCCCATGTCAGGACTTCTATAGTAGTTGCTAATGGGTTTGGTGGCCAAAACGCTGTTTGGATAGATGATTTTTCGGTTGTCATATCTAAGGAAAACCGTGGTTAGTAAATTCATCTCCTCCACAATCATCTGCACACCAAGATTAGGAAGGATTACTCAAATCTATTATCACATACTGATATTGTACATTTACTTTGTTGCTGGAAAATACCTGGACTTCATCTATTTCACAACGGTCGCCTACATCAAAGGGATGCATGACAAAGAGGAAGATGATAGCTTCAAATGTAGTCTTGAAGGTATTCCCAAATATGAAAGTCAAGAGGAGCAGTTGGGAGCTTATGAACACCAGGAAATGAGTGATTGAAACGTTCAGTATTAGAAGCCAGATAATCAATATCACAAAACTAACAACAACACTTAATAGGTGGTGCAACTTGTTAACAGCTGTTTTAGTATCGTTGAGTGAGAGTGCAAGAGCTCTTCTTTCTCTGAACACAATCACCTGAGGAGGAGAAGAGACGACAAAGAAAATCATGTCTAGCATTATTAATATGTCAAGCCTGTTTTCCACCAAAAGATAATGTCAAGCTTTTCTAAGTTATTTTTGAGGATGACATTACATACCACCCAGTTCTTAAGTGCCTTTTTGCTGATACCATCACTTTCAGTAGATCCTTCAAAGAGACGCATAGTCTTCATAGCTTCATCCTCTCTCATAAAGCACATAAGATCCTCTTCATAAATGTATCTTTAAACAACACATAAAAATGAAATTTAGGCATATATAGATAGATCATAGAATAATAAGATTAGCAACTCAAGGTGAAGTGTGATTGAATTACTTGGAGCCTGGCCTAGCCACATTCTCAAAAATCCTCTTGGCTGCAGATTTTGCTTGCTTCTCGCTCCTAATATGCATCGAAGTCTCATCTTCCATGCTTGAACCGGGCAAATGTTCATCTATAGTGGACAGAACACCTTTTCGCACCACACTCATCAGCCTCTTCATATTCCAAGCTGAAACATTCTTTTGATTCATTCTATGTAACCGGTCAATCGAGAATGTTGGACTCTTCCCAAATCCCCCATTTTTCGGGAAGCAATTGGCCCTCAGATCAGCAGGGACAGTGGCCCCAGCCCTCTCAAGCTTCTCAACTTCACTCATAATTCTTTTGTCTTCATCACAAATCCTCTGGACCTCAATCGATGGCGGGCGAGAGAGAGTTTCAATCACGTACTGGTTAAACAAAGCATCCTGAATCCGGTCAAAGAATGCAGTGACATGGAAAGACATTGCAAGAACCTTAACTAGTAAAGTCTTGAACAACCATATGATCGTAGCCACTAGAAGACAGACCAAGATTCTAGTAATGTAAGGCAAGTATTTCCCATGAGTCTTTTTCTCAACCTTCTGATCAAGTATCAGATTCCAAGCTAACAAAACCCAGCCTAACCAAAGACAATTCTGAACCGCGTTTCTCAACCCGTAAACAAAGTACAGAACCCGTTTTCGGAGTAGGAAATTCCGCTCGATGAAGAACACAACGAGTCTAATTAACCAACCGGATACCAATCCGCCGCAGATTAGGACCATGATCATGACTCCCCATCTCCACAATTGCATTCCCCATAACGTTTTTCTTCTAAGAAAAGGGATTACGAGAGAACAAACCAAAGCGGCTACGATTAAAATCAAACTCACCAGCTGAATCATGGAGAAGCAACTGAACTTGGTCTTCTTGTACTCGTCTGGCAAATCGTCGTCAACAAACGGGTCATCGTCGTCGAAGTGCTCGCCGGAGGTTAGGATCCCGGATCTCCCGAGCCTCCCGGACCTCTTTTCTCGGGACTCCGGTGGGTCCATCAGCCTGGACTTCGTTTTGGTCCTCAAAAGGGTCGGTTTTCGCTGAAACGACGCGTTTGAGCTGCATCGGACGATCGCTTCATCATGTGGCCTGCTAGCGCCAGCGGCTTGAACCGAAGGAGAGCGGCGCTGGACGAGCTCGTTTAGGCTCTGATTAGAGACCGATCGAGACGACGAACTCTGGCTTTCCAAATCGAACTCCTTTGGTTTCTTGCCCACGTGCTTGGGAAAATCGAACTCGGCGCTGTTGTCCGTGTCTCCGGGGCTGCCTGAAACGGCACCGTTTTGGTGAAACTCGTATGCAGGCGGAGGAGTGCGTGATTTAGCCACTTTGCTTCTGATTCCTTCCATTGAAGGAATGAAGGCGGAGTTTTGGAGAGAAATTCCCCGGAAGAAAGCGAAGAGAAATGGGTAAGTGATGATAAAGTGATTAAAGTAAGCACGTAGTTTGATCAAGCTACCACACCATCACCATGTGATTAAAGCAGTTAGAGACATAAAAGAAAGAATTGTTTTTGTTGTTTGTTTGATCGATTTCTCTTTTACTGGACTAATTTGAGCATTCCAAAGGCATTCAACTGCAAGATTTCGGAGGTAAGTGACGGCAATGAATTAATTTGAATAATCCTGGGATTGGATGGTCATCGTCACAAACGACAATGTGTCACAATTAATAAATTCTTAGTCTCTTTTTGCAATGATTTTAATAAATGACAAGGGGACAGCTAGAGGTAATAGAAATACTAAAGAATACGGAGTAGTACTTTGAATTGAAATATGAAATCAACAAATTTTATAGTGTTGTAACAACAACAATTGAGCAATGAACAGATTCCACGTAATGCAGGGGTACTTGAATTTCCGTTATAAAATGAAAGAACCGTTCCATGATAAACGACCAGGAGAACCAAGAACGCCGCGCCACGTCTACGTTGACAATGGTTCCTCTCTTATTCCATAGATTAATTAAATACGAAGAAACTGCGTATTACTGAAGTTGTCCGGCAGTATGAAGAGCAAACACATGAAAACCTGCGCTAATTTACATTATCTTACCTGTCAATATTTAAATACTAACATAATCACAGTGATTAAGACAAGATTAGAAGAAGTCGAGTTGGTGGAAGACTGGAAGTGACCCGCATGAAGTTCGCTTAGCATAAGAAGTGGCTTCGCGCGCTGTCAAATTTGAATAATCCCGCCCAATTTTAGATGATTCGCTCAATTTGTTATGATATAATTAAATTTGGGTTCGGCTAATATGGAAACACAATAAAAATGTTAATTTGGGAAATTATTTCAAAAATATTTACTAAATTGAAATTAATGAACCTTTTAAAAAATTCAAAATTAACATATAATATCTAGATTTACCAAAATTAGAATTCTTATTATGTGCTCATGGCACACATTAGAAAAATCCTATAAATTAATCGATATTATAATTTTGATGGCTGTTAAACTAAACATTTATTTTGATATTTTAAACGATAAATATGGAACTATGGAGAAAGTTAGTGGCAGATCCAAAATTATCCCGAAAGAGGCGGACCTCATATAATAAACCTCATACAAATCAAACTAGTTTAATATATCAAGATATATATTAATTACAAAAAATTAAATTATAAGATAGTTTAATATATATTTTGGTGGTCTGCTTGATTGTTGGCGAGAAGCCACAAACATCTTGTTTCTTTTGTGACCCTGTCGTGGGGCGGGGGTTTATTTTATGTTGTTGCTTGTCTCGTATGAATATATTTTCTTTTGGTTGTGTTTGAATCTTGGGATTTGGGACTCCATGCTTGTGTTTGAAGGATCACCTAGTTCAACATTAGTCATCACGATAGTTAATAGTTCTTAAGACAAAAAGATAATAAAAGATTTGAGAAGCGTAAGGCACATCGACCCAACAAATCAAGGCACACGAACAAAAGAGGCTCGATTGGGGTGGCGTAGGCTTGCTCAAATTTAGACACAAGATAAGGATCAAGTAAAACAAGCAAGTAAAATATATGCAATGCAAGAAGAAAGGAAAGAAAGTAGAGAAGATCTCGACCAATCAGGTTTAGGCGAGATATGCAAGATTAGATAGAAGAAAGAGAAGATATGATATGTTTGTCGAAAAAGAAAGAGAGGAGAGAGAGGATCGGGATCTTGCCTTATTTTAGCTTATGACCCGATCAAGATAATTTTTTTTGTATAATCGAATCTGATTATTTTTGTAAGGAAACTGATGCGACCCCCGTCATGGATGCTAGCCAGGAGGCCGACTCGTTCACACTTTGCTCGGATGGCCCCGTCACCCGTGCTAGGGCTCTTGCAATCCAGGCCGCAACACAATCGCTTGTGTCGTGCCTTAGCGCAGGACACGACGCACCCCTCTCCGTGCCGACGCACACTGCCTTGTGCGTCCTCGGCATCGAGGAACCTCAACTCAAGCCCATGGTGCCAACCTTCAACACCTTGGCACCATTGGACTCAAGCCTTGCACCGTCCCTTGGATCGCAACTTGAGGTTCGAGTACCCCGCACGCCAGCGTCCTCGCCAGCGCCGTGTCATGGCCTCGACAGCACCGCGCCAGCCTTGTCGCGGCACTTCGAGCATGGTCACGGACGACCTATCCTAATTTTAGTAGTTTTTGTTTGGTTTCCACTTTAGAACATTACTATTAGTATTATTTATATAATAAGGAAGGGTTTATTGAGCCTTGTGCCGATGGACCCCCAAAAAGCGCCGCTGGGCCTAGTCTGCGCACTAGCCCTAGGCGCGCCGCACCAGATTTAGGGTTTCTTATGTTGTTCTTGTGCCACCTCTATATAAGGGGGCTATGTTGCTTATTTTCAATTCAGCACACATTTTAGGGTTAATTAAAGTCGAGGTTTGTCTCCTTATTTTCCCTTTGTGCTTGCGCCGCCACTCAATTCTCTTCAAAGCTCTCGTGTTCTTGTATTGTTCGAAGTTGTTCGTGCCATACTCGATCATTCCAACGGTGATCCGAGTCCTTCAAGCCTTCCACTGTGTAATTCGAGGCCTACTACTCAAACACTGAGTCGATCCATCGCATCCCATACGAGGGACGCATCATAAACTAACTAGATTGTATAGATTTTATCCTCTACAATCTTTTTAAAAAAAATAATAAGAAAGGCAATCAGCCGAGATCTCAAATGTATGGATTTCATCCTCTACGAGAGATTGTATCAACCGATTTGGAAATGGATCTTATCCTCTTTCCAAGCCTTAGAACAAGCAAGAACAAGCAATGCACTCAAATAAGCAACGAATCGGCAAAAGGAAGCAATGTTTGAATTAGCATGCAAAAATCTAATACAAGATGCATACAATCACCAAAGTAAGTGCAAATCGAGTAGGGTAGCTAGGGCTGTTTTATATCACTTTTAACGTAGCAAAGAAAAAAATCGGTGACCTAGATGACGTAGATAGTGGGGATGGCGGATCTATGGCAATCAAACAAGGAATGGTAGAAAAAATTGTGCACAATGAGCGGAAGGGTGCTTGTGAGACTCACGCAATCTCGAGGCTTTGATGCCAGTTGATGCGAACACATCTCCGAAAAGGATAAGAGCTCACCCGGATCTTTGTCTTCGACTGTGTATTGGGTCTCGTGAAGCAACAAGGGAAGCGGTTTTGATTGGACGATGTTCTTTGATTGTGTTGGATTGATTTAGAGATAAGAAGTGAACAATTCAAGGGAGAATTGCTCACGAGGAAGAGGAGCAACAACTCCCTAGTCTTATTAATAAAAATATGCTAACCTAGCTAAGAAAGCTAAAATCCCCTTATATTGAGAAGGTGCCAAAAACTATGGTTAAAAGTAAACAAACAAGGTGACGGAGTAGGGCTAGATGCAATCTAGGCCCAATGTCCACTTACGCCCATAAATGGGTTACTAAAACAAGCTAAAATAATATTAAAAATGTTTAACATAGAAAGAAGTATTAAACATGGCAATAAAAGATAGACGTCATGGCCAAGGGATCGAGAGCGTCGAGACTGAGGCATGACAAGGTTATCACAGCGCGCGGCACGTAGGCGGGCAAGTTGGCGCGAGCGCTAGGGCGCGTGAGGACAAGACCTGGCATCTCAGCGTTGCGGCTGGTGAGAACCTCATGTGCCAAGGTTTTGGCACATGAGTGTAGAGGCTGGAACGGAGTGGTGTGCTGAGTCTGCGGTGTCCAGAGCAAGGATGTAGACCGAGGCTGTCATGGGCAATGGTGCATCGATGCTTTCCAAGGTGTGCAACACAAGCGATTGTGTGGCTGCGCCGATAGCACAAGTCCAGCTACGAGTGACCGCCCGTCGAAGATGCGACCTTGGATAGAAAGACACGATTGCATCTTGACAATACCACTACCAAATGGGAGGATCAAGATGAAGAAGATTGCAATTAGAATCAGTCTCCAAGTGGGAGATTGTTGTGTTTTGGAGTTTGATTGGATTCGGCGGAGAAAGCCAAAGATGCAGCCTTGGATAGAAAGACACGACTGCGTCTTGACGATGTTACCCGTCTCTTGACGACAGAGTGTTCGAGGGAGTGACGCTGGTTGTTGAAGGGAACGACACGACCGTGTCTTTCGGGCGGTGCCCACACACTATTCTAAAAAACGCCCTTGACGGCCGCCTAGGCGCTGGTCGGGCAACAACCGCACAGTTTTTGGCATTGACGGGGGTCTGGGCGGGATTGGGCGTGTTTGGGCGGAGCATTAATACGTCTAGGCGGTAGGTGTGTTTTTCAAATTCAACTATCAAAGTGAATCCAAATTTCCCGAGTCCTGACTTCTCTTTTCAGTTTGCACTCTCCGTCTCTCCCACTTCCTCAATCTCGTTCAGTCGTTCTAGCTCCATCCGGCCCATCGTGAGTCGTGACATCGTCCACCGGCCTGAGCACCAGCCATCACCGGCGACTCAATTCTCGGTTTGGTGCTGGCGACAGGAGTCTCCAACTTCCTGGCGACTAGCAACTGGCTGGCGTGCTGGTGTCGAGTGTCGACGCTCGTTCCTTCCAATCCTTCATGCTTCAGCCTCCATCGAGCCATTGTCCAACGTAGCAAGGTCACAGGACTCACAACAGGCCATCAGCTCTAGTTCTCGGTACTCCTCTCGACGCTTGACGTCCTCTGCTCGACGCTCACACAGGCCACCAATCATTTTTGATAAATTGGTTCCATCATGTTCAAATTCTTTCAATTGCACTCGGTTTTGAAAAATTGGTTTTGTCTCTTATTCAATTTTGTTTCCATCTGTATGTGTTGAACCTGAACAGTTGAACTGAAGCATAAATATTGTTTCAATTTTCAGTTATTTTGTGTGTGTGACAGCAGCAACATAATTGCATAAATTTGATACAACAACGTATTAGTAATTCAGTTGTTGTTTAGTTGTTGTTCAAATTCATATCATGTATGATGTAGATTAGTAATGTGTCATGTGTGTACCAATTCTTCCTTTGTTTAGTTGATGTTGCTTCATATCATGTTCGAACTTTAGTTGCTATTTGAATTCAGGGCCGACCCAACAGCAGGGGCAACCTGGGCGACGGCCCAGGGCCCAAGCTAGAGAAGGGGCCGAATAAAATTGTACTATTGCTAAGAATTAATAAGAGAGAAAATAAAAAAAACCAGATCATTAAATGGAGATGGGCCCTTTTCAATTGTGCATATACGTGCGTGTGAATCAGCATATGTACAGTTGTACATTTATTGTATTAATATTAAAAAAAAGTAAAATTGGTATGAATCAGCATATGTACTGTATGATTGAAGGGCTAAGCCTGTTGGGCCCTTTTTTCAGGGCTAAGCCTGTTGGACCGTTTTTTCAATCGGGCATTGATTTACAAGGGATTCTTTAAATTAATTTCTTTTTTAGTTTAGATATATTTATTTTTTTAGCTATATATACAATTACTGTATTAATCTTATATTTGAAGAAGAGTTTTCATTTAGACATATATTATAAGAAGAAAATTAACTTGACAAATTCATCAAATTACAAAAAATGAATTTTGTAGAATTCTGATGGATGTGCATTATATAACTGATATTTAAAATACAAGTATTGATGAAAATTTAACCCCTATTATGGATTAGAAATTTCTATTAAGATTGAAAGTTTTTAAGTCTTTGATTTTAACATGGGGCCTACAATTTATTTTTGCCTAGGGGCCTCTAAAATTTTAGGACCGGGCCTGTTTGAATTAAGTTGTTGTTCGACTCCAACTTCCTCATTTTTGCTATGTGATTTTGTGATGTATATTAGTAATGGCTGTTTGAGACAACCTGAGACAACAACATAAATCTGTAATTTAGTTGTTGACTTGTTGTAAATCTGTAATTCAGATTTTGCTTTTGCTTCATGTGAATCGGTGAATGTCTGTACCAATTTTTGCTTTGAAGGGGTAATTGAATTCTTTTTTACAAGATTATTAAGTGAATGTGATGAATGATTATTTAGTACTTACAAATTGTTCAGAATGTGATGAATGATTATTTAGTACTTACAAATTGTTCATTTATCGTTTGAAGATTCACACAAAGAAGAGGAATAGACTAGATACAACTCAAATGAACAAGTTAGTGAATGTGATGAATGAAGAGATGGAAGACTAGTTAATACATGTATTTGATTATTACTTATTAGTTATTACTTTATTAGACTATATGAAGTTATAAACTATCTAGTATTTTAAGTTTATGAGATATTCTAGCATATGAAGTTTATGGTATCTTATATCTTATTTAAAAGGTCGAACGACTGAAAACCACCCTTATAAAAGCCATATTGCTATAAACCACCATTTTAATATCAATTTACCGAAAATCACCCTCATAAGGGCTTCCGTTAACAAATGACGACCCGTCCCCAACTCCCGTCTAAAGTATGAAATTACAAATCCACCCTTTATTTTTCATTTCTACTATATTATTATAAATATACCTATTAATATAAACTAATTATTGCACAAAAAAAGATCTATCATCTTCTTCCTCAATCCTCTTTCTGCGTCTTCTGCCTGCAACTTCTCCTGTCTTCCTCTTCCATCTCCTACACCACGTATCAGCCATGCTCGCCGCCAAGAAACAACCTTGACCATTCAACAAATACCACAAACACCAATAACCAATCACAAATACAAGACAAAATCAGTTGCCAAAACCCACCACAAAAATATGAATTAATCTAAAAAACCCAAATTCAATCTGTATGCAAAAAGATTCGAGCATTAAATTTCTACATACTATGGAGATTTGAATCAATTAGCCACTAAAATTTTTAGGGTTCACCAAACCCAAGTGACAACCTCGACGTCTACCAAGCAAAATTCCAACACGATTTAACCCTTTCTTTGAACTCGAATGACTTCATTGCCACCGGTGACCTTGTCGGGGACAACATTAATGAAGTCAGATCTTCAACTTCGACCACCAAAATCACGGGCTCACTTTGCCCCAATCCAGATTTGGTTTGCCTTTGTGCAGTTTGGGTTGCTACTGGTTCGTCGTCAACTCCCTCTGTTCCCAAATCTCGCCTTTGTTAGGGTTAAGCGCACCAATCGTTGAATTTTTGGGTTTGATCTTGAGATTCATTTTCTTTGAACTCGAATTTTAGGATTTGATCTTGAGATTCAATTTTTTGGCCCATTTTCTTTTTTTTGTACTTTTATTTCACATTAAAAATTAATAATGGGGCATGTGCATACAACACTGACGGATTTTTTGACGGGAGTTGGGGGTGGGTGATCATTTATTAACGGAAGCCCTTATTAGGGTGGTTTTTGGTAAATTGATATTAAAAGGGTGGTTTAGAGCAATATGTCATATTATAAGGGTGGTTTTCGGTCGTTCGGCCTATTTAAAATCATGACTTATCATTTTTATATATAGATTAGAGATTTTGAATGATAGGATAGGTGTAAAATACAAGGAAATAACTATCTTTAGTCTCTTGTTCTCTATAAAAGCCCGCATTGATTATTGTAATCCACATAATCCACAAAAATTGAGTGAAAATCTCTAACTTGATAGTGTCCCTAGTCCCTACTGTTGGGAATTTTGACCTACTTGCAACAATAATGGTCTTACAGATTCACAAGAGAAGTAAGAAAATAAACAAGAAAGAAGAACAAGAGCATTTGTTGACCCAATTCATCAGATTGACTACGTCTGGGGGCACTACCAAGCCAAGGACTTTTATTAGATCTGAGACTTTCAAAGATTACAAGACCTGATCCGCTAATCTACACTGATCTGATCAGTCTAACCTAATCTCTCTAGCTCTCTTAATTTTTCTCTCTCTTCTTTCAAGTTTTCTTTTAGTACCCCAATTATAATAATCCTAGTTGGATATTTATGAAGGATCCTAGGCATCAAGATAGAAACAAAATATTGCAAGGATAGAAAATCTCTTACTCTCTTCTTTCAAGTTTTCTTTTAGTACCCCAATTATAATAATCCTAGTTGGATATTTAGCGTCCATATGGACGCGGAATATAGCGACCACGTTGTCGCTGGAAATACGACGACCATATGGACGCGAAATATAGCGTCCATATGGTCGCTGATGCGGACCAAATGTTTCGGCGGGCAACATCAATTAATTATAGTCTTATATTGAATTGTAGGAAGAAAAAATGTGTGAATGGATGTATGTGCGTCATATGGATGGGTTTTTGCACAACGAGTTTTTGGCTGGCGTTCAGCAATTTATTGACTTCTGCAAAGCTATGCCGACATATGACCCATCCGAATTAAGGTGTCCGTGTCGGAGGTGCAAGAATAGGAAACTGATTCCTGTAGATGATGTGCATTATCACATTGTTAAGGATGGGTTTGTTCCGAATTATTACCATTGGGTTTCGCACGGAGAGACTGATGAAATGTTCGTTGCCTTGTTGGCAGAGTCTAGACAGTATGAAGGTTGTATCAGTACTTATCCAACACAACCAGTATCTGGGAGGAATGATAATCGAATGGAGCAGATGGTGTATGATGGCCTTAATGCCCAAAGTCAGTACACTACTGATGATCCTGTGCAGACTGAGGGTATAAGGCATGAGCAGGGGGACCAATATTATCATGAAGCGCCCAATCCTGATGCACAGCGTATGTACGACATGTTGTCTGCTGCAAATATGCCATTGTGGCCTGGATGTGATATGACCCAGTTGGAGGCGGCGACTGAGCTACTTAGCATAAAGTCAAAGCTAAGGATGACGGAGCGTGGATACGACATGATCTCGGATTTCTGCGGTCGCGTTACACACCCGGAGACCATATTACCAGCCACGTTTTACGACACGAAAAAACTGGTCGAGGGTCTCGGGCTTCCGTACGAGGCCATTGATTGTTGTCCAAACTCTTGCATGATATATAGGGGTGCAGATGCAGAATACGCGACCTGCAAGATCTGTGAGTATCCTATATGGAGGCAAGACAAGTCAAAGCTCATTCCCTATTCTCGTATGTTTTACTTGCCAATAACTCCACGGTTGCAGAGGTTGTACGCATCGGTGGTGACTGCCGAGCATATGAGATGGCATGCAGAGCATGCACAAGATGGGGTGATGAGACATCCGTCTGATGCAGAGGCATGGAGGCACTTCAATGCTGCGTGGCCAGATTTTGCAGCAGAAACGCGAAATGTTAGACTAGGCTTGTGCACGGATGGTTTCAATCCGTTCGGTGCGTCAGGGCGTCAATACTCCTGTTGGCCTGTGATTCTGACACCCTATAACCTTCCGCCATCGATGTGTATGCGAGAAGAGGTTATGTTTTTGACGGTTATTGTTCCCGGACCGAAGAGTCCGAAGCAAAAGTTGGATGTGTATTTGCAGTCGTTGATAGCCGAGCTGAAGAATTTGTGGCTTAATGGGGCGTGCACATATGATGCATGGAGGAAGCAAAACTTTGTCTTGCGTGCAGCTGTAATATGGACTATCAGTGACTTCCCGGCATATTCGATGTTGTCAGGTATGTTGTTCTAGACTCAACTTAAATAATGTTAAGTATATTATATGTATTCATGCATATATCATGGATATATCATGAAGCTGTACCAAATATATGTTTGTGTAGGCTGGAGTACTTCTGGGAAATACGCGTGTCCTTATTGCATGGAAGACATTGATGCATTTTATCTAACCCATGGACACAAAATGTGCTGGTTCGATTGTCATAGGAGGTTTACAGAACATGATCATCGCTTCCGAAACAATAAGAACGATTTCAAGAAGGGTAGAAGGGAACGTCGTGCTCCCCCTGTACTCCGTGATGGATACGAGATACTAGACCAGATCAACAATATGGGTTTGATGAAGATAACTGAAGTGGGAGCCGAATAGCATAATAAGATGGTCAGTAGAGGTTCGGGTTGGAAGAAGAAAAGCATTTTTTGGGACCTACCTTATTGGCCTAGTCTGCTGGTACGACATAATTTAGATGTCATGCACATTGAAAAGGATTTCTTTGATAATGTTTTCTTCACCATTCTCGATGTTCCGGGGAAGTCGAAAGACAAATGGTCGGCTAGAAAGGACCTAAAGGAATTGTGCAAGCGTCCGGAGTTGGAACCTGACGAGGAGGACAATAGGTACCCAAAGGCATGCTATGCACTAGATCGTAATGAAAAACATGTGCTTCTTGAGTGGTTGAGATCCGTAAAATTTCCGGATGGATACGTGTCCAACTTGAGCCGCTGCATTGACTTGCACAAGCTTAGACTCTTTGGATGAAGAGTCATGATTGTCATGTGTTCATGCAACGGTTGATGCCTATTACTTTTCGAGCATTTCTTGATGACAAAGTCTGGGAGCCTATTGCTCAGCTAAGTGCGTTCTTCAGGGACCTGACGTGTTGTGAGCTTAAGCCTGAGGTGGTTATGCAGTTGCACAAGGAAATACCAATTATTTTGACCAAGTTGGAGCGAATCTTTC
The DNA here is from genome assembly GCA_964016875.1 of Fallopia convolvulus. Classification (NCBI taxonomy): domain Eukaryota; kingdom Viridiplantae; phylum Streptophyta; class Magnoliopsida; order Caryophyllales; family Polygonaceae; genus Fallopia; species Fallopia convolvulus. The sequence continues at coordinate 58,098,265 of OZ024719.1, forward strand.
CCCCGACGTTATTTGATTCGATGGAGCACTTGCCTATTCATTTGCCACGGGAAGCTTCACTTTGTGGCCTTGTCAATTATAGATGGATGTATCCAGAAGAAAGGTATGTACAATTATAATTTTAGATAAGTTGTAGCTAGTTAATTTGGTTTTAGAGTCTTCAATATCATATATATATATATATTCTAGGTTCTTAAAAAGGCTGAAGGGCACAGTTGGCAATAAAGCTAAGGTTGAGGGCTCAATTTGTAGTGCCTATCTCGTTCAAGAGACGTCCACCTTTTGCTCGTATTATTTTAACTCGCATGTCGCGAGTAATCATATGGATGTCTCCCGCAACGTTAGTTGCACACTTCCAGTTGGGGTTGATCCGGGCTGTCTATTTTTACAACAACTGGGCGAACGTTGGGTAGATCCAGTGGTCGTGTGCTCACAGATGAGGAATTCCATGTGATCCAAACTTACATACTAATGAACTGCGTCGAAGTGGAGCCCTATATCGAGTAAGTTTCTAGCTCTTTCTGTTGATATGAATAATCTATATATAAGTACTTGACTCGATCAATTATTCTTTGTAATAGATACTATTTGAAAAACTTCG